>JAMXBB010000010.1:71165122-71692457 GCA_024138015.1 Lumnitzera littorea
TTCAATTCGTTAACCAACAATTGAATTCATTTTATAGGATAGTTTTGAAATGTAATTTTAAGGAATCAAGTCTAAATTTAGAAAGTTGATTATACCCATAAGGGTTTAAAAGGCTTAACCCCCGAATTTAATTTTCTGGTTCTTGAAACCATTTATAAAATTTGGTTTTATCAAAAGACTAGTAGCTAAATTATAACTAATCCATCCAATTAGTTATAATTTAACTTTTTTTCTCAACTCCAGTTAAGTGGAAACTTTGAAAAGTCTTAAAAAATAAAAGAATAGGTTTTCTTTAATCCTTAATCAAGGGTTAGTATTAAATGAATAGGGCTTAATATTGATTGGTTTAAAGAAAACCAATTTATAAAACTAGGAAAAAATCAGGCTTAATTGCTTAACGACTTCATTAGGGACGTCAAGAGGATTTGCCATTCAACTTTTCAAAATTAGAATTAATCTTTAAAAATCACCTTGTTGGGTACAATTTATTTATTCATTCATTTATTATTATTTGCCCATAATTGTATAGACATTTCTATAGATTTAGCTTTTTATTTAAATTGTTGGGGGGTGGGATTTTACTTTATGTAACATAAATGTATGATAGAAATGGTCAAACCAAACCATATTAAGACCTAGGATGCGAGAGGTGGGGGGTAGGGTGGCATTGTGTAAGCTTCGGGTGCTGTGGTGTAACCACCACTCAAGGTTAATTAAGCCACCCCTACTTAAGTTTAATGTGACCAATGAAAGTGTTCTTTAACAAATGGGGTTGCATAAGCTTAAGGACCTTTAGAACCTACCCTTTATGCGTTTATGACATTGGGAACCAATAAATAACCAAGCAAGATGAAAAGAAAAGAAGTTACAGCTCAAAGTTTCTTTAATTCCCCTTGTAATTTCACTATGTTGTAAATATAGAGTTGATGCAAATAATATTTTTTCTTTTATTGTAAATAGCGATTCTTTAATCTTGTAACAAACATTTTCTTTGTAATTCAGCCTAAATAAAAGAAATAACCTGCTTATCTAATTCTATCCATTTCAGACAAAGGCTTGTCAACAAGCCCATCAACCTTAAGCTCGTTTTAGACTAGTGGCTTCAACACTTCAACTAGAAGGAATAGGAAATAATCACTAACAAGATCAAGCTTATTCTATCACTTCCCAAAGTAAAGGTTGAGATCAATCTAATCAGGGCTCTAACTAACTTCTAGGAACCCAAAGAAGTAGCTTTTCGAGTTGCCCCTCACCTAATCAATCTAATACTTGAAGAGTATACTCAATTACTTCAAGCCCCATCCTTAGAGGATATATATACCCTAAATTTGGAAGTTAACCTAATGAATGCATTTTCAAGATTCCTTGGGGTTAGAAAAGCTAGAATAAACAAAATCTTGAGGAGCTATAATGGAAACTACATCAAATTAGAAGACTTGAAAGCCTAGTTCACCATTGAGCCTAAATCCAATAAATAGGGCATCTTCTGTGCCAATCCCAAAGATTAGGGATAGAACTGAATGAAGACTTTTATCCGAATAGTATTCAGGACTCTCCTATTCCCTAATGGAAAGTTCCTCATTCATTTTAGGGTCACCGAATTAGTAGGCCAGTTTCTTAAAGACAAATCATACGTCCTAGCCCTCCTTGTAAAACAAATTAGAAGCCTCAATATTTTGAAAGAGAAAAGCAATGGAACACTAAAGACTAGCATGGCATTACTAACAATCTAGTTTGTGAGCTACGTGAAGTGCTTTAGGCTTGATCTGATCCGAGGAGAATTTGCCCAGAATATTGATTTAATTGACTCTTTTATCGACAAGGTCCATCTCTTAAAAGAGAGTCTACTTACTATTAGGTAGAAGTATTGCGAAATTTCCAAGTTGTTGATATCTTAAGGATAGCAAGATAGAGCAACTTCAAGAGGGTAATCTTAATCTATAAAAATTATCAAGCAATACCCCTAATCGAGATGAAATGGTGCACATGCTATTACCTTAACAATATGATCAGATAGATCGGGGGAATTCAAGATATAGTCTATAAGCCTCCACTGGATATCACAACCTTGGATTATGAGGATCTTCAGGTTCCAATGCTATAAAAATTGTCCAAACTCCGAGCAATCAAGCAACTATGGGAAATAAGGACTATTATCCTTAACATCTATTTAGGAGAATAGCTAGGAGAAGTGGATAAGCACAAAATCACCAAAGAATATTTGTATGATCAACTCCATAAGGTAGAGGAGATCTGATATCAAGCACTAGAGGTCATATAACCCACATTAGTTGAACTAAACTCTAAACTTAAGACCTACATGGACTAAGTAACAGCCCATGTGAAAGTTATCTATAAAGAGCGCAACATGTGGGAAAATCTCTTTTAAGAATCTAGACAGAATTCTTGGGCCTTAGAACATCAATTGAGGATGGCCTAGAAAATGCTCCAAGAATTTGAAGAAGTAGATGAGCATAGCCTAAGAAAAAGGAAGGAAATACCGGTAGGATCCAGTAAGTAGAAGAAGGGAACACCAGCTAAGTGCTAGAAGAATGTCTAGAAATAGGAATACCTTCTTTTATATATATATATATATATATATATCTTTTCCTTTTGTTTTTCAAATAATGTAAAAAGAAACTCCGAAAGCTACAAATGAAAATCACCATCTTGCTAGCTAATTGTTGGTTTTGTTTCTTTGCATCTGTATACCATACATCCTCGCATTTATTTGTTTTTCATTAATCTCATTTCTTTAAAATATTTATGTACTAACTTATTGAGAAGTAATCTTAGACTAGGTTGCAAAGATAGCTCCTAAATGCCAAACCTTCTAAAGAAGTCTTATCCAAACCTGTTTACAAACCAAGATAGCCAGCCAAGGAAACAACAACATCAACACAAGTAACAACAACAATGTCAACCTTAAAGTGATTAATCTTACCAAGTTAAGGTTCTGCTCCTTAGAACGAATAGTAGGAAAGATTGCAAATAAATTAAGCTTCTTCGCTAACAGTATTGCTTTACTCTAGTCTACAACAGCATCAAACGAGGAGCTCCAAGGCTTGATATGGAAAGAATGCTGAAGCCCCACCTCTTGAAGTAGAAGAAGCCTATCCCGAAGTTAACTTGGCCTTTGAATCTTTTGAGATAGAAGGGGTCTATTCAAAGGTTAACCCAACTTTTGAGCCTAACACTTACTTATTCCTAGTCAACCCAATGCCTGAAGCTAATTAAGACAGATTAAAAGAGCTTGAGAAGTGATTAACCCAATAGATCATTGAGAAAATGAAAATGCTTGAAGGGTATGATGGTTTTGAGCAGGCTGGTATTACAGACTTCTCAGCTTATGACTATAAAAGCTTTCTTGAAAAATTAAAGGTACCTAACTTTAAGAAATATAATGGGACTGGTTACCTTAAACTACACACCAATTTATACGTACACAAGATGGGCAAGTATGTACAATACGACCAGCTCATCGTGCAAACTTTTTAGGATAGCATAACAAGTCTTGCTTTGACCCAATATGCTTAACTAAACCTAAATTAGGTAAATACATGGGAGAAGCTAGCTACGACATTCTACGAACAATATAAATTCAATGTTAAAGTGGTGCCAATCATGATGGACTTGGTTGCCTTGTGAAAAAGACATAATGAATTGTTTAAGGAATGTGCCTAAAGGTGGAGATCCTTAGCTACAAGGGTATTCACCCTCATGACCGAGAAAGAGCTAACTTTAACTTTTATCAAGATGTTAGAGAGGTCATACTTCTTCGACTTGATTGGGTAAGCTTCCTCTAGCTTCATAGAGTTAGTGGCTGTAGGATGTTGGATTGAGAGTGTCATCTCCTCCGATAAGTTACAAGAGCCATATGAAAGAAGACCACCCGTTGCAAAGCCTACCACTAGCAAGCCTAAAGAAGCTACTATTGACATGGTCAATTTAAACCCAGGCCTAATACTCATGTCTCTTTTTGAACAAATCCTCCACCGGTTTAGCAACAATTCAGAGGCTAACCACAAGTCAATAAGGCCTTAAGGCAATTCACTAAGATACCAATTCCCCTCGATTAAATCCTCAAAAATCTAAGAGAAGATAATCTCCTCCATTTTGAGCCTCCCAATGAAAGGTACGGGCCTAGAGTTTTTGATCCCAACGCAAGGTGTCAATATCATCTAGGGCAATTGAGTCATTCAACTGACTTATGCTAGAGATTAAAAAATAAGATTTAGGACTTAGTTAACGAAGGTACAATTTAGCTAGACTTCTTGGAGGCTTCAGTTCTAAATGTCAACAACAACCCCCTGCCCAACCATGGCCCTATCATCAACATGATATTTGATGACTCAGATCCTGCCATCAACATGAACGGCTCTAACCGAGAGCCTAAGGTCTATAAATTTTATAAACAGGAAGAGAAACAAGATTCAAAGACCAAAAGGTACACCTTCCACGTGTCTTTAGCCCTCGAAAGTTACAAAATTTCTCCTTTTAACTACTAGGCAGTTAACTAAGGGCAATCAAGTTCACTCATGGGAGGAGTTGCTCACTCCGGTAAAATTTATGACCTAAAAGAATACTTGAAAAAAAAGATTGTGCTGGAAAGGCTAAGCAATGAGCCAACTAAATATGAGGAAGGATTGTTTGCCTTCACCAAGATGATCAAGTCTAATGAGTATAAGATAATGGATCAACTCACTAAGACACCAACACAAATATCTCTTATGAGTCTATTGATGGCTTTTGATCTACATAAGGAAGCTCTATTTTGAACTTTGAGGGAGGTCAAAGTCTATTATGAAATACCAACTAAAAAGATGGGATCAGCTACCCACTCTATCTTCACTGTGGATCAAATTTCTTTCTCTATTGAAGAATTGGTTAAGGAAGGTAATCAACACACTAAGCTACTCTTCATAATGATAAGGGTAAACAATATAATCATAGCCAGAGTCCTCATTGACAACGGGTCTTCACTAAATGTTTGCCCTCTTGTTACCTTATATCTACTAGTTATTAATGTAATCGTGATCAAGCTAAATTCAATGATAATCAAGGCCTTTGATGGATCCAAGAGAGAAATTATTAGGGAGATCGACTTACTAGTTGATATTGGCTCATAGAATTTCAATATCGGCTTCCAAGTCCTAGACATCCTAAGCACGTTCAACCTTCTATTGGGAAGACCCTAGATACATTTAGCAAAGGCCATACCTTCAAGTTTACATCAAAAGGCTAAGTTCATCTCAAATGGCTAGGTCATAATGATTGTGGGTAACCAAGATTATAAAATATATATAGAGAAATGGCCATACCCTACATTGGCATTAAAGAGTAAGAGGACTTTAGGCTCCAAATGTTTGAAGAAGTGTGTACGATTACCAATCAAAGGAAAGATGAAAGACTAAAATTCAAAGAAGGGTAGTTTAGCACCTACAGGCTTAGTTACATTTCAACTTCGATGGAAGAGTTGCAAAATATGTAAGCAAGGGGTAAGAGAGCTAACAAATTGTATCACGCCCTAATGACCTTTCCACAGTTAAAAGAGACTTTCATCTAGTTGATGTTCAGACTTTAAAACCTACCAAAGAGGATACCCCCAGTAAGAATGAGATAATGGGCCTATCCCATAAGCTCCAGCACCTGAATAATTGGTTCTCTATCTCTATGAATAGCACTAAGTCTTTTTTACGGTGAAGGATGAATTATGGTTTAGTATTTCATTGAGTTTTGTAATAATTACCTTTTGCTCAACTATACTTGAAAGAATTTCTTTTAATCTAATAAAAAAATTAGTGTTCATTCTCTTCACTCCTTCTTTACTTACACTTCTTTTCTTTACATACTTTTGACCCAGATTCGATGCTTTGAATAAAAGCTAAGGATACCTCACATTGATAGGTGATGAAAATATTGATATCACTTTTGGCCCTACTAGGTTAGTCATCAAGACTAATGTCGATGACCATAGTGACATGCAAGAGAGTTGGCAAAGATATGAAATAAGTAGAATTTCTATTGATGAGCCAATTGAGATAATTAATGTTGGGATTGATGATAATCCTAAAGTTTTGAAGATTGGAGGGAATTTAAAAGAAGAATAGAAGGTAGAAATGACCACACTCTTATATGAGTATCAAGATGTATTTGCATGGTTTTGTGAAGATATGCCCGAGCTGCATCCATCAATTGTGGTCCACCACTTACCTACATAAGAAGATATCAAACCTAAGAAGCAGAAGTTAAGGAGATTTCGATTAGATATCTTGTTGAAAATTAAAGAAGAAGTTAAGAAATTACTAGAGGTCAGTTTCATTGAAGTGTCTGATTATCCTAAATGGGTAGCCGACATTGAGCTAGTGATGAAAAAGAATGGAAAAGTTAGAGTGTGCGTGGATTTCCGAAACCTCAATTAAGCGACATTGAAAGATAATTTCCCTTTACCCTATATTGATGTCTTAGTGGATAATACAGCTGGAAACTATCTCTTCTCCTTCATGGATGGGTTCTTTGGATATAATCAAATCCAAATGTCTAAAGAAGATAAAGCCAAGACAACATTCATTACAACTTAGGGCACATTTTGCTACAAATTAATACCTTTCGAACTCAAAAATGCCAGGGCAACTTATCAAAGAGCCATGGTTGTAATCTTTCACAACATGATGCATAAAGAAGTTGAAGTGTAAGTAGTTGATATGATTGCTAAATTCGAAGAGGGAGAAAATCATGTACATAACCTGAGGAGATTGTGTGATAGGTAAAGAAAATTCCAATTGAAGCTCAACCTAGAGAAGTACACCTTTAGAGTAACTTTAAGGAAATTATTAGGTTTCATAATCAATCAAAGGGGTATCGAAGTGGACCTTAATAAAGTCAAAGCCATAGTCAACTTGCCTCCTCTACATACACTTAAAGAAATCAAAGGCTTATTGGGTAGCTTAAACTAGACAACCCAATTCATATTTTAACTAATCGATAAATGTCATCCCTTGTTTAAGTTGTTGACAAGGAATGACAAGATAAACTAGGATGAAGAATTTGAGAAAGACTTCACAACAATCAAGGAATATCTTATGAACCCTCCAATTCTGGTAGCTCCTAAACGTGGAAAGTTATTATTTCTATACCTTATGATATTACCAGAATCTATGAGGTGTATGCTCGGTTAAAAGGATGAGGAAGGAAAAAAACGAGCCATATACTACTTGAGTAAGAAGTTTACTAAAGGGGAACAAAAGTATTTAGAAATTAAAATGATGTATTGTGCTTTGGTCTGGGTAATGCACCGGCTCAAGCAATATACACTTTATTATCAAATTGAATTATTGACTCAGTATGATCCCCTGAGGTACTTAGCAGATAAACCAGCCTTAATTGGCAAAATCTTAAAGTGGCAAATGTTGCTATCAGAGTTTGACATTACCTACATGAACTAGAATTTAGTCAAGGGATAAGCTCTAACAGATCAGTTAGTAGAAAATCTCTTTGATGATACCCCCAAAGAGGTACAAGTCAGATTTCCCAATGAGGATATCTTAATAGTTGAAGGAAGTTCTGAAGAAGAAAAAGATAATGAACCCCCAAGTGTGGAATTGAGGCAATACTGATATCCTTTAAAGGTATGCAGTTCCTTATAGATGTAACGCTTATTTTCTTATACACTAACAATATCGTTGAATACAAGGCATACATCATAGGACTCAAAATGGCCCTAAATAAAGACATTCAATAATTAGAAGTGTATGGTGATTCTTTACTCATTATCGGCTAAGCTCAGGAAGAATACAAGACGAAGGATCTTAAACTGGTACCTTATTACTGGCAATTGACTTAATTAACAGAAAAATTCAAAGAAATTACTTTTGCTCACATATCAGGGACATAAAATCAATTTGCTGATGCATTGGCCACTTTGACATCTATGATCCAAATATCTAGTGGAGTCGAAATTTAACCCATCACCATTGAAATTGAAGAAAAGCCTACCTTCAGTTTAGCAATTGAAGGTACACATGATGAAAAGCCTTGGTACCATAATATCAAAACACTCCTACAACTAGGCACATACCTTGAAGAGGTTGAGAAAAATGATAGAAGGACGATCAAGAGATTAGTGACCTAATTCTTTGTAAGCAAGTCTACCTTGTATTGGTGATCTTTTGATGATACGCTTCTAAGGTGTGTAGACAACAAAGAGGCTGAGATTTTGATTAATGAAGTATACAAAGGAGTATGTGGTCCCTACATAAACGGATATATGCTCGCTAAGAAGATTATGAGGTTACAATATTACTAGTCAACAATGGAAGGCTTTTGCATCAAACATGCTAGGCATAGTCACTTATGCTAAGTTTATGCAAACAAGATAGACACCTTGCCTCAATAATTACGTACACTCTCTACACCATGGCCAATTTCAATGTGGGGTATAAACATCATTGGCCTAATCACTCCAAAGGCATCTAATGGGCATCGCTTCATACTGGTTGCCATTGACTACTTTAGTAAGTAGGTTGAGGCCTCACCTTATTCAAGTGTTACTAAAGGGGTAATAGTTAAGTTCATTAAGAGAGATATCCTGGCTCAATATGAGACCCTAGAGATGATCATCATAGACAATGGTACTAATCTCAATAATAAGCTTATGTTAGAGTTATGCCAACAATTTAAGATCATCTATAGGAACTCTACCCCTTATCAATCCAAATGAATGGAGCCGTTGAAGCAGATAATAAAAACCTTAAAAGAATAATTGAAAAGATGGTTGTCACATACAAAGATTGGCATGAGATGTCGTGTTCGTACTCATGGCCTATCGAACTTCCATTAGAACATCAATAGGGGCAACGCCCTACTCTTTAGTATATGGTACTAAAGCAGTGTTTTCAATAGAGGTTGAGATCCCATCTCTTATGGTGCTATTAGAAACCCAGTTGGATGAAGCCAATTGGGTAAAGAAAGGCATCAAGCAGCTGAATTTGATTGATAAGAAAAGATTGACAACTTTATGTCATAATCAGTGCTATTAATAAAGAATGGCTCGAGCTTTCAACAAAAAGGTATAGCCCTAAAACTTTAAAGAGGGTTATATGGTGTTGAGAAAGGCTCTCTCTAACGTACAAGACTCAAGAGGAAAATTCACTCCAAATTATAGAGGCCCTTATATCATGAAGCGAATATTATTGGAAGGGCTTTAATTTTGTCTCAAATGGATGGTCCATAATTGAGAGACCTTGTAAATGCTAACTTCGTAAAGTTGTACTACTAATGAGAATCAATGGAAATTTTTACTCAGAACATGAAAATGCCAGTCATCTTGAATGTTATTATGGTATAATTTTCACCATCTATATAAGCAAAGTTGGTATCCTTGGCAATTGTCAGTTTTGGAATCATCACCATCTTTTTTTTCTTGCTCCATCAAAAGGTCTAGTTCCATTATTTCATTTAACTAAACCCATACATTGAAAACACGAAAGAAGTTGAAAAGTGAGATATAAAACATTGGTAATTAATAAAATTCTTTAAAATACTTTATTATGGATTGGTCCCCCTCGACGAAGAGTTTTTATTGTCTATTTTTCAAGGAGAAGCGAAATCCAGATAGGTAATCACCATACAACAGATATTCACTAGTCTGGGATAAGAATTTGAGTTCATGAAAGTTCTAGAAAGACAACCAATTGATGGGAAAAAAACAGTAGGTAGCATTCTTGTAAGCTCTAAAGCTAAGCCAAATGACCGTAGAATTGAATTTAGTACATAAATTTTAGGACAATTAATTAAATGATCCGATTAAACCTAAATTATAAACTATAGATAGAAATATTAATAAAAATGACCTCGTAAACTTGAATTTAAGAAAATAAGTAATAAAATAGGAGACTATAATATTTTCAAAATTTAAGTATAATAATTGTTAATTATCGAAAAGGCGGAAAGTGTAATATAATAACTAATAAATTACTAAAGATAGATTATATATATACTAAAAATTATAGAATGACCTAAATAATAATTAGGAATATTCACATGTACCCCACATGTATTTACATGTAGATAAAAATACGCAAAATTACTTAAATTGGCTAAAAACTTATTAAATAATTAAAAAAAATTATTAATTAATTAAGAAAAAATCAGAAAAAAAAAATTAGAGGAATAGGGAATGATGTGGATTTGGTTGTGGCAAGTCAAGAATTGAAGAAGAAAAATTAGCCAATCAAAATCAAGCAACATAAAAGGCAAAAATTAAGAGATTTGGGCAATGTCTTGTCTAATTTAATGCATAATAATTACTACAAAGCTCTATAAATAGGGAAAAAATTATAGAGCTCATTTGGACTGTTAAAAGTCAGAAAAAATTGAGAGCATCGAAATTAGAAGAGAAAAATTAGGATTAGGAAAAAAATAAGAAAATTGTGCAGTAGAAGCTAGTGAACCAAACTCATACACCACCACTACCTAGGATCGAGCCACCACCACCACCCCACTCCAGACCCACCGTCTAGATCGGCCGACACACCTGGATTGGTGTTGGAAACCTAAAAGTCATCGAATCGAGTGAGTCTCATATTTGTTCCGATTTTGTATAATTTCTTAAAATTATTTATTTTGCCTAGAAAATTATAAAATTTATTATTTTGAGATTTTATTATATGTAGATTTAGGAAAAAATAGTGATTAAGTTTAATTACGTCTGAAAATATGGGGTTCTTAATAAATTAAGCAAAATCGAGTATAATTAGAACTATAAATAAATAAGCTTAGGAGTGTAGTTTGGAACTCAAATTTTTTCTATAGAATGCTTAAGTGATATAGAACAGTGCTATGAAGCCATTTTTTTAAATTTACTTAAGTAAATTTTTAGCCCTAAAATGATGGAAAAATTGGGTAATTTTGGGTTAATTATGTGATTAAGTGATTAATCACTGATTTAGATAATAATTAGATGTTTAGGGATGTTAATCTCTGATGTGGAAACCTAATCCTAGTCTTTAGAGTGTTAAGTGTAATTAATGAAGGAATTATGTGGCAATTGTAGGAAATTAGGAATATTTAGAATTGAAAATTTAATAAATATGAAAAATTAGGTTTATTTAGATAATATAATAATAAAAATCAGTATATAATAGATCTGAAACAAAATTTAATTTTAGGTAATTGTATAAAAAGAAGTAAGATTTTCTTACATCGGGAATAAATCCGGTATCTCAATTAGGACTAGCGTGTACTAAATAGTTTAGAATACTAAATTAAGACCTAATATGATATTAGAATACTCAAGCTTAATGTAATTAATTTCACATTAGGATTCGAGTATATTTAAGATTTTAGAATCAAAACTAGAATTTAATTTAGAAACCGAATCCCGAAATAAGTTATAATGAATCATTAGTAAATAATAGGTATACATAAAGAAATGAGTTAAATTATAACTTAGAATATAAATTATTAAAGTATAAGTACTAAAAAGGCCTATTTGTATTATAGGATACCTAGAGATAAACCGGCTTGCAATTAAGTGATCGGGTGACTGAGAATTCCAAATAAGTTGTGTTATTACTTACTGTATTAGAATACTATTTTATGGTACTCGGAAACTTAGGATTGTGTATGATTGTGATTGTAAATAGTTTATGCATGTGTTTGAGTATTTGAATTCGTATTGAAATTTGTAATGTGATTGATTTTGTGTTACAACTGGATTGGTGTGAAATTGTTTAAACACTCTAAATGGAATTTAACCTTATTCGACCCTAATGACCTAAATTTTCATGCATTGCAACCCTTTAGGAGATCATTAGGATTCTCCAACCAAACACCGACACCTTCGATAAAGATAACACCAGATAGCAATTGGTCTTTTTCTCATCCTTAATCGAACTAAGTGACAGGAGAGGAAGTCGCGGTGAGGATGGGGGCATTGGTTCGAAGGATAATCTTAGGAGGAGCAGTGTCTCCATTGCACAAACTTGGGTTTGGTTGTATGTTGTTGCATAGCATGAAAACTCCTCAACCCGAATTAGAGTGGGTGAAATTTCTTTGATTTCACAACGAACCAGACTATGTTGTGTGATGACACTTACTTATTGCATTGCATGAAAATAATTACTTGATAATCTTATTTGTGTTTGTATACATTCATGAGTTTCCAATTCAACTTACTGAGCTGAGTTGCTCATACCAGTATAGATCCTTTTGCTGGTCCTGATTTCTGAATACTTCGAGTATTATGCCGCTTTACAACTATCCAGAGGTTAGTTCTTTTGAAGCTAAGGGTGTGAGGATCAATTCATTTAGTAGTGGATGTATAGCTAGAGTGTCCTTTATAGTTTAAGAATGAAAGACTGATAGTCGTTATGTAAATTAGTAAACTGTTATGTTTATGTAGAGTTTCTTGAGAAGTTTTGTGGAATTTACATATAATTATGTATGTTGATCTAAAATTTATGATAATTGTTGTAACTTTACCTAAACACGTAATTGGACTATTTACATGAAAGTGAGGAGTCATCGACACCTTATGTAGATCATGTCCATGGTAGGTACTGTGAGGCCAGTTACTATCATAGAATGGCTTGTACGGCGGGATTGTTGCGGCTCTGCGATTTCGAAGCATAACAATTCTATATCGGGTTAATTTTCGTGACTTCTCTAAGGGGCTAGCTAAGTCTTAAAGGCTCCATGATGAGATTAGTGGGGTTGTCAACAAAGGAATGGGGTTGAATCCATTTTGAAAAATGAAGTAATTAGTTTTGATAGGACTTTCATAAAATGGTTTGATGGTTTAGGTGTTATTGGCAAGACCAGGTAAGTACTTCTATAAGATGTTAGCACATTGGTTTTTGAATATTGCATTTGCATTTAGACTACATCTCCTTGGATAATAACTAGTATTAGTGATTCTTTCTCTTAATAATCTTTTAGGTAAAGTTTTTAGCTAGGGCGTTTACCCTTTGTACCATCTTAGCCAACTCCTAAAGCACTATCTCGCCTTTAATCCATTCATCCATTCTATTTAGGGTTCTCACTAGCTCTCAAAGCTCTATCCCATTTGTGATCCACTATTTTTAGGGTTCTAGTTAGCTTATAGAGCATTATCTCGATTTACTACCTTAAGTATTAGCGAGCCTATAAGGCACTTTTCTTTACTAAATTCTTAAGGCAAGCCCATAAGGTGTTTCTATTCACCAATTTGTCTTAGCAAGCCCATAGGGCATTTCCTTTTACCGTTCATCCTTAATGGCCTTAGTAAGCCTATAGGGTGCTCCTCTTTATTAGCTTTTTTTTTTTTTTTTTTTTTAACGAGCCCATAGGGTGCTTTCCTTTACCAATTCTTCTCAAGTGAGCCTAAATGGCGCTTCCTTTCATCATCAACTCCTTTTAGCAAGCCTATAACGCGCTTCTTCTAAATCAATTCCAATTTAGGGTTACTAGTTCCTTAAAGACGCTCCCACCTAGGTTAGTGAGCTTAGAAGAGCATGATTAGGTTTTTCCAAATTGATTCTAATTTAAGGTTATTAGTCACCTAGAGGTGCTCTAACCTAGGTTAGTGACCTCAAAAGATCACAACCAAGTTTTTCCAAATTGATTCCAATTTAGGGTTGCTAATCCTTTAAAGACGGTCTCGCTTAGCTTAATGAGCTTAGAAGAGCACGACTAGATTTTCCAAATTGATTCCAATTTAGGGTTGCTAGTCTCCACTCCTGCCTAGGTTAGTAAGCTCAGAAGAGTATGACCAGGTTTTTCCAAATCGATTCCAATTTAGGGTTGCTAGCCCCCTAAAGATGCTTCCACCTAGGTTAGTGAGCTTAGAAGAGCATGACCAAGTTTTTCTAAATTGATTCCAATTTAGGGTTGCCAATCCCTTAGAGACGCTTTTGCTAAGGTTAGTGAGCTTAGAAGAGCATGAGTAAGTTTTTTCAAATCAATTCCAATTTAGGGTTGTTAGTCTCCTAGAGAGGCTCCCGCTTAGGTTAGTTGACTCAAAAGGGTACAACCAAGTTTCAAACTAATCTTTCTAGCCAACTCTTAGGACACTAGACCTTTCTAAACTCACTCGGCTAACTCTTAGAGCGCCTTCCCCCCCTCTTTCATTTAGGGGAAGGAATCCGAGTAGATGAAGAAAAGATCTGAGTTGTTCTGGAATGGCCGATGCTAAAGAACGTCACTAAGGTCTGAATCTTCCATGGCCTAGCTTCTTTCTATAGGTGATTTGTTAAGGACTTCAATACAATAGCCACCCCATTAACCAAGCTGACAAAGAAGAATGAAGGGTTCGGGTGGAGTAATCGAGCTGAGCAAAGCTTCAAGGAGATTAAGGAGAAGCTCACCTCGGCCCTTATCCTATCACTACCAAATTTTGACAAGCCCTTTAAATTGGAGTGCAATGCATCGAAAGTTGGAATTGTATTCCCTTTTCCACAGTGAGAAACTGAGTAGCCTAGCCCTAAACTATTCTATGTACGAGAAGGAATTGTATTCCCTTTTCCGAGCTCTCACTATTTGGCAACATTACTTGCTACCACAAGAGTTTGTTATTTACACTGACCACGAATCATTGAAGCATCTAGGGAGTCAGAACAAGCTTTCAAAGAGGTAGGCCAAATGGTTAGAATTCATGGAAGGGTTCTTGTATATCATTTAACACAAGAAGGGGAGTTTAAATGTGGTTTCCGACACTCTGTCACATAGGCAAACTTTGCAGACAAAATTATTGGGACTCTTACTCATCACAGAGCAGTATGCTACTAACCTTCACTTTGGTCTCATTGTTGAATAATGTCGAGCGGGGGTAGTTGTTGGAGGATATTATCTTAAGGATAGTTATCTGTTCAAGGACCATCGGCTATGTATTCTAAACTACTCTATACGAGAACTGTTGGTTCGAGAAGCTCACAATGGTGGACTTTTAGGCCACTTTCGAGAGGTCAAGACCACTGATCTATTGAAGTAGAACTTTTACTGGTTAGGTTTGGCTAAGGATGTCCATAAGGTAGTTAGTAGTTGTGAAGTATGTAAGCATGTTAAAGGGAAGAGAGAACCCCATAGAGAGTACATGCCTTTACTAACGCCTATCTTATCATAGGCCGACCTCAGCATGGACTTTATCCTAGGGTTGCCCCAGACACCGAGAGGAAAAGATTCTATCTTTATTATAGTGAACCGCTTCAGCAAGATGGCGCACTTCATTCCGTGCCATCGAACTAAAGATGCTCTATATATTGTTGATTTGTTTTTGCAGGAAATTGTCCAACTACATGGAGTACCAAAGATGATTGTCTCAGATCGGGACACAAAATTCTTGAGCTATTTTTAGAAAACTCTTTGGAGAAGACTTAGGACTAAACTTGTATTCAGCTCCAGTAGCTACCCTTAGATTGATGGCCAGACTAAAGTGGTAAACAGGATGTTAGGTAATCTGCTCAGAGCTATCGTAGGAAAGAACCTGCAAGATTGGGATCTGTACTTACCAATTATGGAGTTCGCATACAACCAAACTATTCATAGCACTACTTGGAAGACCCCATTTGAGGTCGTCTATGGCCTTAACCCTACCATTCTTGTAAACATGATCGGCACCCTAGTAGCTATTGAGGAAAGTCAATCCGAAGTGGATCAAGCCTAAGAATTGCATGAGCTACACCAATCTATGACGAGGAAGATCACCAAGTTCAATCAGAGATAACAAGAGATTGGCAACTGAGGCTGCCAAACTATTTCCTTCTAACCAGGAGACTTAGTATGGATTCACCTAAGCGAAGAGCGATTTTCACACTTAAGACAAAACAAACTATCTCCTCAAGCTGATGGCTCATTCGAAGTCTTGAAGAAGATCAACTACAACACTTACCAGATCAAGTTACCTGATGACTATGGTGTCTCTTCTACCTTCAATGTGTCCGATTTGATTCCCCATCGACTAATAGAAGACCCTGTGAGCACCTTATAAGAATGAGTAGAAATTGCTTTAGATTTGAGGGAAAATCTCTTCAACCCCTAAGTAGATGATAGGAATCAACCGCCTAGACCAATTATAAGAAACCGAGCTAGAGGACTTCAAGAGCTTGTATGAAAAATACTCACTCTAAGCCATAGCTGAGATGAGGACTCCTATCCTAATCCAACTTCTTACTAACCTATCTCTTAGATCCTTACGTGTGTCTAACATGCTCTTATCCAATAGCGAAGTTTTAATCTAAAAGATAGCCCTCGAACTAGGTAAGCCAATCTACCGACTTGACCCACTAGCATCTAACTTTAAGATAGCTGACCTTTTTGCTAGGTTGATTGACTCCCGACCTAATCTAAATTAAGTCGACCCCTAACTCCCAGCACTTCCTACTTTTGCCTATGTATCATACTCTTGACGTATAGCCATCAAGTGATACGTACCTTTTAACAAAACGTTTTAAAATAATTCTTTCTTTTCTGTACTAGATATTTTTTTATCCCTTTGACCCCTTTTAGTATGATTAATGTAACGTAATTATAAAATACCCTTTTATCTTTTCATACGTGTAAAATAACCTTAGTGGGTAAGCATATAAATCTCCACTTTCTTTGTACGCATAAGATCATCCAACTTTCAATACAGAATTATTCTCTTTAAGCAACCTTAGTGTTCTCGTTATTATTCAACTCTTATCTATTCCCTTTAACAAGGAGTAGTGGTGAGTGACTCCTCAATTCGGACTGGTGTGTTATATTCGACAGATTCTTGGCCAAGTGGGGTCAAGTGGTGTGTCACATCTATTCGGTAACTACTCGGACTTTGCTAGTTTCTTTTTTGTTTCATTTTTGGTTCAATCTTTGTGGTGCTTCTCCGGGTGTATGACCCTAGAGACACATCACTTGTCCTTTCTTGTATGTTCAAGTTGGCGCATCACTATCAGGTCAGCCCTTTTGTTCAACTCAAACATCTACCTTCTTGGTCAGCTTGGTACTTGATTAGGTTTAGCAACTTGCTTAACTAGGTTAGCTTGATTGACTAGTTCGGTTTGCTGGAGGTTAGGTCGGCATTCTATTTCTTCTTTGCCTCTCCACTCATTGGGCTATCTATATAGGCTCATCCATTGTAGTGAATTGCTGAAGTTCTACAATGTCTTAGATATCACTCCTCAACCCAATAAGGAACTTAGAGACTGTTCTTGCTAATGGCTCCTTTACTTCATAGCAAATCATAAGCATTTGGAATTCTTGATCATACTCATCAACAATTTGGCCTCCTTGCCTCAGCTCTTAAAGTCAAACAAAAGTGTCTTGTAGATATGTATTTGATACAAATTTGTTCCTGAGTATTAATCTTTCGGTTTCCTTCTCGTCATCTCATAACCTAAGAGTTCTTCCACCATATGGCAACATATCTTAAGAACTCAATAATAGCAGTCCTTACTTTTTCATAGTCATCATATTAATAATACTTAAAAATACACTCTACCTTTTCCTCCTAATCCAAATAATCATCCACACTCCCAAAACCACCAAAACTTAAAATTTAAAGCTTCACATGGTTGGTAGCTTAGCGTACTCTAACTCGCTTTTCTTATTCATACTTCTCTTCTTCAACATCATCTATAAGTCCCAAGCCAATCCTTCTTCTTACTCGTTTGCTTACTCCTCTACCTCAAACTTGTTAAGTAGGATTCTAACCTCTAGTAAGTTGGGCAGTGTGAGAGGTGTTATGCACAGTATTAGTAGTTCGATAGGCCAATGCATGAACAGCTTTGGTCAAGTCCATTAAGAGGTTGGCTACCTCATCAAACCTCTAGTCCATACTCTTGGGGGGTCCTTGGGACTGTCAACCATGTTAGACAACGCCACTATTGTCATCCCCAATACCAGCATTAACACTCAGGTCTATCATTTCCTTCAGCAAATTTTGTTGCGAATCGTGACCAAAAATAGATAAGGCCAGTTGCTGGATGGGTCCGAGCTTGCAGAAAGCTCGAAAAGGATCAATGGGGAAAGATACGAAAGGGTGAAAGTAGAGGATGAAATAGTAAGCAAAACCTATGATCAGCTCCAAAGGATATGATACACCAATGGAACTTTTGAGAACTCATGGCACAATTTGATGTGATGCACGAATTGGTCCAATGAGGTTACTCGCCATTTAACCTTGATGCTAAGAGTAAACAACAGTGTTTACGTAGGGAAGAAGGTACTCAATAGTGTTTTGAAGATTATCTGGTTTGTTATAACTACAAGTACAAGGGTATTTATACCCGTAAACTAGGGCAACTTGCCCAAAAGGGAAAAGACAAAAAGGACATTTCTTAAGGGGGCAATATACATGTTATAAAGGGGAAAAAATGAATATACAAGGAAAATAATCATTGGTGTTGCAGATTCTACATGTGGTACTATATACATAGCAATGTGACATTGGCGAAGTCGTTAGGAGATACTGACAAAAAAGTATGGATAGATGGGCTTATCTGAGCAAGGATGACTTAATCAATCTTGATTCTCTCTCTCGACAAGGATGACACTGAGTGGTTAGACTGCTCGGCACTGGAGAGTACTCATCTATTCGGTAAACTACAAAATAATGGATTGTCATATGGTACGGCATTAAAGGTGACTTAGCAAAGAAGTACTCGGCCTCGACAGAAGTTGGTTAGAACATAAGGATTCGACGTATCAGGCCCTCTAGTCATTGGGCTCAGCTATGAGTCAGGGGTCCCGTAACTTGATTCCTATCATTCCTTTTGGGTTATTTTGGATTTAGGATCAAATCCGAATGGTGTTCGCTTACTCCTCCGTCAGGATGATATGGATTGAGGTCGATAATGTTGAAGACGTCAGAAACCCCATAGTCCTCAGGTAGTTCCAACTTGTAGGCATTGTCATTGATTTTCTAGAGGAAATTGAAAATTCCTTCCACCCTTGCAGATAGCTTGTTCTTCCTTTTGTTTGGGAACTGCTCTTTGCTAAGGTATAGCCATACGAAGTCTCCTAATTGAAACTATTTAGCCAACCGACCCTTAGTCTTTTTATGCATTCTTCTAGCAGCATGGTCGATATGCCGAATGACCTTATCGTAGATGTGTTGGAGAGATTGTGCTCTGGTCGAGGCATTAGGGTCCTTTTGCATGGCTGCTGGTATAGGGGTATGGTCGAAGGACAACTCGGGATTGAATCTATAGATCACCTCAAAGGGAGTCTACTTAGTGGTGTCATGTACGATTCTGTTATAGGCGAATTCGACCACTAGCAGGCAAACGTCCTAATTAGCCAAGTTCTTACCTACTGCAGCTTGGAGTAATGACCCCAAAGTATGATTAACCGCCTCTATTTGGCCATCAATTTAGGGGTGACATGAGGTACTGAAGAGTAATTTGGTTCCCAACTGATGCTACAGTCCTCTAGAAATGGCTTAAGAACTTTGGGTCTCTATTGGATACTACACTTCTTGGTATATCGTGTATCCGCATAACCTCCTGTAAGAAAAGAGAAGTAATAGCTGAAGTATTATTAGTTTTGGTGTAAAGTATGAAGTGTGCCATCTTATTAAACTGATCCAAGTCGACCATTACAGAATCCTTTCCTCAAGCAATTCTTGACAGTTTGAAAACAAAGTCCACACTTAGTTCAATCCAAGGTTTCGTCGGAACAGGTAGGGGCATTGCTTTTCCTTGTTTGGCTCGACATTTAGCCTTTTTGCACATAGCATAGCCTTCAACTAGTCGGTGCACATCCCTTCACATTTTTAGCTAAAATAATCGGCTATTTAATAGTTCATAGGTTCTCCATTCTCTAAAGTTTCCGAAGAGTATGCTGCTTTAAGCTTTTCTAATTAATAATTCCCGTAAGGAACAAGTTGGAACACATAGTTTCCCCCTTTGGAGTAGATAGCCATTCTCCACATAATACTCGTACACTATCCTCCCATCTATGCATCGCAAAATTATTGGTCCAAAGTGTAGATCCTCGGAGTACTGTTCTTTGATATTCACAAAACCAAACAGTTTGGTTTGCAACTCTGACAAGAGCGTATGCTTCCTCAAAAGAGCATCTATAACTATATTGCTCTTTCCTTGCTTATATTTGATCACAAAATTGAATTCCTTAAGGAATTCAATCCATCTTGCCTACTACTTAGACAGTTTAGTCTGACTTCGAAGGTATCACAGTGACTCGTGATCAGTATATATGACAAATTCTTTCGGTAGTAGATAATGTCACCACATTTACAGTACTCGGATTAGTGCTAAGAGTTCCTTGTCATATACGGAGTAATTTAACTAGGGTCTTCGAAGCTTCTCACTATGGAAGGCAATTGGTTAGCCTTCCTACATCAAGACAACGCCTATGCCAATGCCTAATGCGTCGTACTTTAGTCCAAAAATTTTGTCAAAGTCAGGGAGCACTAACACTAAGGTGGAGGTCAACTTCTTCTTTATCTCGGCAAATCTCCTATCCTCTCTTTCTTCCCATTGGAAGTCGGTGTTTTTATTCGTTAATTCAATAAGTGGTGTAGCGAGGGTACTGAAGTTCCTGATGAACCTTCGGTAAAACGAAGCCAGTCTATGGAAACTTCTCACGTCAGCACAAGTAATAAGGGTTGGCCATTTAACAATTGCTCAGATCTTCTCATCATCGACTTGCAAGCCTCCTCCATTAACTATATAAGCCAAAACTACCACTTCATGCTAGCAATAACAACATTTCTTTAAGTTGTTAAATAATCTCTCGACATGGAGAATATCCAAGACTACTTTGATGTGTTCACAGTGACTTGACATATCGGCACTGTAGATTATGATGTTGTCAAAGTACACCATAACTTACTTCCCAATGAGATGTCTCAGTACATGGTTCATAAGCCTCATGAAGGTGCTCGGGGCATTCGACAAGTCGAAGGGCATGACCATCTACTCGTAAAGTCGAAGTCGAGTTTTGAATGCAGTCTTCCACTCGTCTCCTGGCCTCATATGGATTTGATGATAGCTAAACTTAAGATCAATCTTGCTGAAAATTTTGGCTCAACTCAATTCATCCAACATGTCTTCTAGCTTAGGGATCAAATACCTGCATTTAATTGTGATTTTGTTAATGGCTCAGCTATTAATACATATCCGCCAGGTTCTATCCTTCTTTAGCACTAGAAGTGCAGGTACATCATAAGGGCTAAGACTCTCTCTCACATATCTTCTTTCTAGTAACTCATTGACTTGACGTTGGAGCTTAGAAGCCTGCTCAAGATTCATGCGATAAGCGAGCTTGTTCAGCAGTGTAGCATCAGGTATTAAGTCAATGTAATGCTCTATGCCCCGGGTCAAGGGCAACCCTTCAAGTAACTACTCTGGGAATAGGTCAACATATTCATCTAATAGTTCCTTCACCTCCTAAGGTAATTCATCCTGGCCATTCATTTCTAGTAGTTACCTGACCAAAAGGAGGGTCGGTTCATCGGCATTAATGGCCTTTCGAAGCTTGGCTATACTCATCACCAAAGCCTTCTTCAATCCACGAGCAAGTTTCTTCTATAAATTATGAATCTCTCTCAGTGGCATTGAATTTAGCATGATCTTCCGATTGTCCTTCTCGATCATGTAGGTATTCCTAGAACCGTCATAGATGACTCTCCTATCAAACAACCATGATCTTCCTAACAACATGTAGTATGCGCATATGGGTAATACATTGCAAGGAATCTGGTCGAAGTAATTGCCAAAAGTGATCAGCAGTAGTACGTGCTGAATGACGTATAATGCTCCCTTATCACTTGACCATTGCAACTTGTATGGCTTCGGATGTTCAATAGTCAACAACCTCAATTTTGAGACAAGGTCGACTAATGCCGCATTGGTGCAGCTCCCATTATCTACGATGAGGGCACATGTCTGTTCATTCACCTTATAGGTGATATGAAATAAGTTCTCTCTTTACTCCTCCTCTCATAAGGGTTCCACACTCATAGTGCATTGGACAACTATGAATAGCCAGTCCAAGTCCTTGGCATATACATCTTCTTCGATCAACTCTTTCTTAGCATTCCCATTTTCGATAGGAACTTCCTCCTCCTCGGGTTCCTCATCCGTACTCTTTACGTCTAACTTCGGGATGTCTCCCTTAATGACCATTGTCCTTCAGTTCAAGCATTAAGCAGCCATATTTCTGAACCCTTAGCATTTGAAGCATTTGATCTGGCTGGTCTTCTTGCTAAACCCTTGCCTCTTCTCATATATTCGAGTCAGTACTATATCTTCAGGTCGACTTCTCTGCTTGGCTCCAACATCTATCCTACTTCTCGGCTCAGTACTCGGCAGTATCTGGTGACTTGCCGTTTAAGTTAGCTAGTTGGCACTCTAGTCGCTACTTAACTTCTTCTTTGCCTCTCTACCCGTTAGGTAATCCTAATAGCTTCATCCATTGTGTCAAATCGTTGGAGTTCCACAATGTCTCAGATGTCTCGTCTTAACCCAATAACAAATCTTGAGACTATTCGAGCTAGTGGTTCTTCCACTTTGTATCTTATCATAAGCATTTGGAATTCTTAAACATATTCATCAACAATTCGGCCTACTTGTCTCAGCTCTTAAAGCAGAGTGAATTAATCTTGGAAGTTTCTGACACATATCGGTTTCTGAGCACCCTCTTCATCTTGAGCTAAGTATTAATCTCTCGGTACCCCTCTCTTCTTCTTATGGCTTAAAAATTTTTCCACCACATGGTAGCATATTCAAAAAATTCAACAGCAGCATTCCTCACTTTCTCATAATCCTTATATTGATAGTAATCAAATATACGCTCCATCTTTTCTTCCCAATCCAGATACTCATTAACATTCCTAGATCCATTGAAACTCGGAATTTGAAGCTTCACATGGTCGAATGCTCTAGGGACTCATACACGCTCCTCTTTAAAATACTCTTCTTCCTCCTCATCTAGCTCTCTCAAATCTATCCTTCACCTTACTCGTCCGCCAACTCTACCTCGAACTAGTCAAGTTAGGTTCTAACCTCTAACAGGTTGAGCAGCTTATGGAGTATTTTGTGCCACCTTAGTGGGTCGGCAAAATAAGACATGAACAGCTCAGGTCAGATCTACTAGGAGGTGAGCTACCTCATCAAGTTTCTTGTTAGTACTTTTGGGAATGCCTTGAGATTGTCGTCCATAATGGATAACTCCACTGTCATCACCAGCATTAACATTTATACTTGCATTTGTCATTTTTCCTCATAGATTGAAATTCAAACAAACACTTTAGAGAATGAACAGCTAATCAACACAGCAGTTAAGTGAACACAGTAACTTGCTCTATTTCGTACACATAAAACAAAGTATAATAGAATTCAGGAAGAACTAACTACAGCCTACACAAAACCTCTGCTTTGATACTATGATGTTGCGAACTATGACCAAGAACAGACAAGGTCGGTCATTAGATAGGTCTGAGCTTGTAGAAAGCTTAAAAAGGATCAATGCGGAAAGGTATGAAAGGGTAAAAGTAGAGGATGAAATAGTAAGCAAAACCCATAAATAACTCTAAAAGATATGACGCACCAATGTAACTTTCGAGGACTCATAGCACAATTCGATGTGGCACATGAATTGGTTTAATGAGTTTACTCACCACTTAACTTTGCTTAAGGGAAAGGATAAGAGTGATGCTGAGAGTAAACAATAGTGTTTACATAGGGAAGAAGGTACTCAAAAGTGTATTGAAGATTATCAAGTCTATTACAACTACAAGTACAAGGGTATTTATATTCGCAAACTAAGGCAACTTGCCCAAAAGAGAAAAGACAAAAAGGACATTTGCTAAGGAGGCAATGTACATGTTATAAAGGGGAAAAAACAAATATACAAGGAAAATAATCATTGGTGCTGCAGACTATACATGTGGTACTGTACACATGGTAATGCATCATTGGCAAAGTCATTAGGAGATGCGGAGAAAAAAGTATGGATAGATGGGCTTACTTAAGCAGAGATGACTTAATCAATCCAGATTCTCTCTCTCCGTAAGGATGATGCCAAGTGGTTAGATGGCTCGACACTGGAGAGTACTCATCTACTCGGTAAACCACAGAATAATGGATTGTCATATGGCATGGCATTAAAGGTGACTCAGCAAGGAAGTATTTAGCCTTAGTAGGAGTTGGTTGGAACATAAGGATTCGATGTACCAACCCCTCTAGTCCTCAGGCTCGGCTACGAGTCAAGGGTCCCGTAGCTTGATTCCCATTATTTGATTTCAATCTTCAAGTTTGAGCTACAATTGACACTGTTTCTCTAAATTTAATAGCATAGTAGACTCATCACACTAATAGTCCACTATGTTGTAACACATTAACAATACTAATGAATAAACTGCTAACACGAAACTTGCTCTTTTCGAATGTTTGAAATAGGGCAACAAGAGGCATTACTTCACAGTTTACAAATACAACTTACTCGAAAAAACTTCTACTCTAATACTAAGATAAAGTAGAACTGTGACCAAGAGCAAACAAGACCGATCTTTGGGATAGGTCAAAGCTTATCGAAAGCATGAAATGAGTAATGGGAAGCATACGAGAGAACAAAAAAGAGAGAAAGTAAGCAAGCAAACCCATAAACAACTCTAAAGGATATGATACACCAGTAGAACTTCTGAAGACTCACGACACAGCTCGATATTGTTGATAGTCAACCTCTCGGCATGCCTCTAGAAAAATGACACACGGCATTTATGCTGAGTATCCTAAATCCATTCCTAGTTTGAATTCAAGCCAATGGCAAGAACAGTTATCATAAGTACGGTTATATTACATAACCACCTGCTCTCCTTACATATCAGGAAAGATGTCAAATCAAGAAGCTTCTACGTATCTTAATAGTTATTCCGACAACTATCTTAGACATTACAGCCAGTTATAAATATGGGAAAGAAAACTTCATAAGATCTCTCTCTAACACTTCACTCACATACTTTTTATACAAAGTCACCCTGCTAACTTAAGCATTAGAGTGGTCACACCGGACTGGCCCCGATACTAAGCATCTCATTCTCTTTTGTATGATTTTCTTTGATCCCAAAATTCACCAACAATAGATATGATGCATGAGTTGGTCCGGTGAGGTTACTCGCCACCTATCCTTAATTAAGGGTTAGGATAAAAGTGATAATAATAAACAAGCTAACGAGAGCAATGATCATAAAGGTAAATATCCGGTATATTAAAGATGATAAGATAATGCGCCTACATTTACAATGAGTATTTATACTCGAGAAATTAGGGAAATTTGCTTAAAAAAGGAAAAGGAAAAAAGGGTATTGTCCCAAAGAAGTAATATATAAGGAATACAAAAGGTAAAAATGAATATTCAAGGAAAGTAATGATTAAGAGCAATAGATTCTCCAAGTAGACCTAGATACATAGCAATGATGTATTGGCGATACCCTTAAAAGATACAAACAAATCAATACAATTAGGATAGGTGGCCGAGTAGGGGTGTCGAGCAGGGTTGTCAGGTAGATGTGGACTTGTTCAAGGAGTAGTTAAAGACTTGTACGATATCTCTCGGCCTATCAGCCTCAATGTTGCCTAGCTGATAGTTAGTTTAGCTATAACCGGGTAATGGTATGTGAAGGGTCAAGTTGCAAGTAAAGCATTCATTGAGTCGATACATAATTTTCGAGAGATATATAGTCACTCGACATAGTGTTGGGAGTTGGTTGATAATAAGGAGCAACTCGGCCTTAATAAGATTTAGCTAGAGCAAAAGAATTCGCTTTATTAGTCCTTCTAGCCCTTAGGCTTGGCTATGAGTTAAAGGTCTAGAAGCCTAATTCCAATGAGAAGGAGATTCACCTTATGCCATAACACAACAACAAACAAGGTTGTCAAACAATTTAAGTGCAATGAAAGAGCAATCAATATGAGTACAACATTGCATACGGTCTTCCAATAACTGTATAAAGTTAGGGATATAATCCTTCCTTAACTCAGATTAGGGATAGCCATCAAAGCCTAGTTGTCCACTCTTGATGGAAAACCCATTCGTATCCTAACCTACTATTTGGGCCCTTGTTATTTCTAGTAATCCGTCTTAATAGCCACCAACTTCCTAAATCCTTCCTTATGCCTAACTTCCTTGGATCTTTTTATGGGCTAGAAAAGGAGCAAGCGTAGGCTCTACCTACCCCCCTGTCATGACTTTAAAGAAAGTTAAGTGGCTATTAGTATACATTGTGCAATACGTGTCTTAGTTAAGAGTTTTAGCTTAACTGTCTTATGTCTAGTTATTGGTGACAGAATAATATATCGTAGACACTCTATATCAATATAACATATAGATGCTTCACAACATAAAGTGTACAATACACTCAGGTACTTATTCAACAAACAAGTTCAAACACATGCATAGCATATGCATAATCAATCTACTTACAAGCACAAGTAAGCATAATAGTTGATTGTCTCTGAGCAAAATAAACCTACTTACTTGATATTGTTGTGTTGCTTCATTTTCGAATGATGAAGTCTTCATAACTTAGAGTTCCTATATAATGAACATTTATATTTAATTTTTGTATAACTACCACATATTAGAATTTGTATACTTATATAAGTCTCTATATATACATACACGTATGCACATACACACACACACACACACATATACACATATGTTAAGTTTATGAAGATATGGTGATGACCCAATTCTGGTAATTTATAATTTTAAGTTATAATTTTTTGGACTTGTAAGTATGGCTATATTCTATATATTTATGTAGCTTATATCGTATTTAAAGTTTCAACTAACAACATAACTATAGAAAGCTACGTTATAGAGATATATAAGCTATATATAAAAATGTATATCTTTAGTTTCTCCTTTACTCATAATGATAAGTAAGCCAATTATTGTTAACTTATATATAGAAGTATTTATGTACATGGTCAAATGGAAGATAATTAATATAGTTTGTATAAATATATATATATATTAATATATATATACTTCACACCAAATATGTATTTTCTATATTTCATTTGCTCATATAGATTTATAGTATTGTATTTATATGAAAAGCTTTATAGAATTTTGATACGATTGACTAAATATTAAATAAGATATACCATTACGTTCATAATAAGACATATGTTCACAAAGCCATGGTTTAGTCTCAAAAAACAAAAATCTTTGTAAGACGGTGTCTTTCATAAATGCTATAAGTTACTTATTTTATTATACCAATATTATTACCTTTATAAAAACATAATGATACTAACTTCTAAATAGGTTTCTAATATGATATTTACTTATCAAATCGTCTGAGATATCCTTGTACCAAATCCTAATATAACGTGATGATCATAAAGCTTATAAAAAGTAATTTTATTTAATCTATTTTAGTATGTGGTTACATCATCTTACTAGATAGTTATATCTATTGAGAATAGTGAGTTCCACTGACTATAGGTTATTAAATTTCATCCTTATTTATATCATATAACTATGAAAGCAAATATCATTATGTTCCATATAGTTATATGACATTATTAAATTGTTTTCATATTATCGGAAGTACGTCAATTCAAGCTAGATATACACATATACTTTACGTCATATAGCTACATATAAGATGCTTATAGCGGCAAATTTTCTAGATAATCAACTGCAAGGTAGAATAATGCGGCTTATAAATACTCAGAATTATTATATGCATTGTATTCAAACTTGTAAGCATTATTTTGAGTAGCTACATGTAAATACATATTATTTCTATTTCAATTCCAACAACATTTATGTTAGACGTGAAATTTCCTGTAAAGAATAAAATAATTACACTCTTTTATTGAAAGGCTTATGTATTATTACCTTCTCGTTGAATATATTTATATATACATATATATATATCATTAAATTAACAATTTACTCTATTTGAACATATGAACAAAGAAGATTGGTAAAATGCTAGGGAAAATATCATTTAAACATTAATGTAGTTTCTTGTTACATTTTGATTATTTTACATATTATTTACATAATAATTAGCATGCTTTACCAATTTACACAACGACAATTACTAGTCAACCGGAAGTAAAATAATACCTACCTTGAATTTTTAGTAATTAATCTTAGTTACTTACTATCTTAAATCAACCCTTCTTTTACCAATGAACCAGGATCATCTCCCCAACGAGCTATGGTAAGATTCCTGCCACAAAAAATTATTGGCTAGCTTTTATATTTGGGGTAATGTTGATCTAAAGAGAGTTGCTCATTTTGAAGGTGATATAATTTGGTGTATGTAAATTTCCTCGTTATTTACATGCCTCTTTTTTTAATTCTCTCTCTCTCTCATTGTCTTTTTCTTGTTGTCATAGATGGCTTGATAGCCATATTTATAGGCAACCTTCAGCGTCTTAATCAAGGTGGCTTTATTATTTACTACTATTTTCTTATTAATAATAATATATGCATTGCTGCCAACATTCTAATCCCATGTCCTCCCTATGAGGTGGTGAAATTGGATTATGGTTAGATTTGGATAAGCACTCCATATTGGTCCAATTTTATGTAACTTTTTGAGTATCATTTTATCTTGATCTATCATGTAGAAAGTACCATAATACACTTTAAAAATGATAAAACGTTATGTTATACATCTAATCTCAATCCTTTACTTTTAGGGTAATTAAGTCTTACCCGGACAAACTTTTGTTTATGAATAACATTGGTTACATTTTAACTTTTTTTCCAAATCTAACTTCACATATACATTCTTTCTAACTTTTGGGGGTCTCATATTATCATTTTATGTTATTCAAAAAAGTAAAATGTTTATTAGTTCTAAATCCCAAAACAATAGCCCTATATATACATTTGTTATTCTTGAAATGTCAAGTTTTTCAAGATTACTTTACCCTACTTCTATCATATTGTAAATGTTACCCACTTGATCCTAAGTAAGTTGAGTTCACCAACTTAATATTACATTAATAATTGGAAAATTTTAGAGACATTGCATCATTATTGCTCTAAGTATAGCTTTTCTTAGACTTAAATGAGTTTGATTTTATGATGCCATTTTGATATTTTTAGGGGAAATTACATAAAACTCCTCTAAACTTTGAGTTAAGTGTGGTTTGCCTTCTTAAACTTTTAAAGTGTGGTTTTTGATCTCTAAACATTTATAAATTAGCAAAATAACCCTCTAAGTTGAGAATAACTCCTAAAACTTTAATTTTGGTGTGTAAACACTGTTTACATAAGGAGTGTTTATACACCAAAATCAAAGTTTAAAGGGATTATGAGGGTTATTTTCCAATTTATAAAAGTTTAGGGATCAAAAACTACACTTTGAAAGTTTATAAAGGCAAACCACACCTAAGTTAAGAGTTAAGAGAGTTTTTTGTATTTTTCCCATATTTTTATTAGAAAAATTACATTAAAAGTAATCAATGTTTGAGGGTAAATTCAATTAGGGTATCAACGTTTCGAAAAATTTTAAAAAGGGATTAATATTTTAACCAATTATTAAAATAGAGGATGGTTGTTATGTTAAGTCTAGTTAACATGGTAAGCATTTGTTAAGTAGTGCTCACATGGCGCTTATATATATAATTAAATAACAAATAAATTGAAAAAATGAAAAAAAAAACATATAATATTAGTAAAAATAAGAAAAAAAATTAAAAAGAAAAATAAGAAAAATTAAACTTAAAAAAGTATAATTAAATATAATAAGTATAATTATATATTAAGATTAAATGTTTAATTAAATAAAAAAATAGAATCTTTATATATAAAAAAATGGAAAAATAAAAAAAAATCTACCAAAAATAGAGAAGAGTCGCTCCAACCACTATGCCCTTAAGATGGTCAGAGTGGCCCCAAAATAATAATAGGTTACAACCAATAGTCGAAAGTAGATCGTTTCACCCATTACTGGTGATGTGTAGCTACCAACTACCTTTAGGGTGTCATGCAACCCCACCTACTACCCTTAAATTTAGGAAAAAAGAAAAAAGGGTGAAAAACCCATCATATCATAATCAGATCATGTAACCTGATGGGTTTTTAATTTTTTTTTCTTGTGTTTTTTTTTTTTTGAACATCCACCATTTTAGGGGGATCGCATGACCTGGGTCCACTCACCACTAGTAGTGAGTTAAACGACTCATTTTAAATTATGGGTTGTAACTCACTACAATTTTGAGGGTAGTTGGCAACCATTGGAAAGGGGGGGAGGGTGGTTGGGGGTGGGGTATAGTTTTTTATTTTATATTTAAATATATTTATCTTATTATATTTCATATATATTATATGTTATTATGTACATATATATAATATATATTTTGTGTATAATATACATATTATATTACATACATATAACATACATATTATATTTTACATATAATATATATTATATATATTACATGCATATTAGTTTAATTTCAACATATATTTTATTTAATTATTTTGATTATTTTGTAACTTTTCTTTATTTTTCATTAATTTTTATTTTTTTCTATTTTTTGTATTTATTTATTATTTAATAATACATGTAAGTGCCATATGTTTGCTAAGTTAATGTTAAGTCAACGCAATGTGATAGATAATTGCCACATCAGCTAGAGTTAACTATGTTACAAAGGCAATCCTTTATTTTAACTATAAACAGAAATATTGATATCTTATTTGAACTTTTTGAAACGTTAATTTTTTAGTTGAACTTACCCCCAAGCATTAATGACCTCTCATGTAATTTTGCCAATTTTTATTTTCATAACAATGTTTTATAGTCTAAATTCGTTTTCTTTTTCTATTAGATATTTAGTAAAGTTGTACATTAATTTTCATTTATACTTGTTAAATCTTTCTATAAGAACAAATTGTTTCATAAGAAATATAATTTACCTAAAAACTAGCAGGTTGAGATCATGGGGCACCATAGTTGTCTCTATATGGAAAGATATTCCAAGCATGTAGATAGATAATCTAAAGGTGTGAGGATGTATCATCTATTGGACCATACCACGGATGACAAAGCAATCTATTTATTTTTTGCGTATTATTGATGTATAAAGTTTGGAATTTATTTTTGATATGAAAAGACTAATGATCAATATGTAAATGATGGATCAATGTATAAAAAGTTGATGGATCAAGCATGATTAATATGGCCAAAAGTTCTTAATATTGTAAGGATTATTTATGTTTCATGTGAAACATAAAAAAAGGTTCTTTTTTTTTTTTATCAACGTATCACATAAAAGTTTATCTTGTATTTTTTTTTTTTTTAGTGATTACAATTGAGGTAGTGGGATTTAAACTTGGTCTATCCCATTTAGAAGACTAGTATTCATGTTATTAGGCTATAAAGCTGTGAGCATGTTGTATATTTTATGTATAGCATGATCAACCTTTTACGTATAGTGCATTCAATAGCATGACCAAATAAGAGCGATTTCTCAAAATAATGTAAATAGCAAACTAAGATTAACTAATAATACTATACAAAAAGATATTCAAGGCACTTAGATTAATGTTTTAGAGAGTAAGGATGAATCATCCACTAAAGCTTTCCATAGATGACAAAGGGATTTACTTATATTTTATGTATTATGGATATATAATGCTTGAAATCTATTTTTGATATTATCAAGAGTAATGATCAATATGTAAATGATGAACCAATGTATAAAGTCAATGGATATAGCATGATCAATATGGCTAAAAGAAAGACATTCATATAAATTATGTAAATAAAAAAATGAAAAAATGAATTGTAGAAATAAATAAAAAAAGTTGGTGTTACTTAATTTAGTCAATGCCAATAACTGTTTTGACAAACAAATTAATAGTGAATATAATATAGAAGTTATTTCACATATTATTGATGTAAAGTACATTTGGTTTCACACATCTAAGTAAATTTGGCAATATATATATATATATATATATATTCTTATTAATATGTTCCCTATTTTAATAATATTAAACTAGGAGATAGTGTACCTACAATGTGTATGCACAAAAAGAAAAAGGAATAATAAAAGGAAGAAAACATTATCTTTTATTATTTATAAAATAGCAAATAATAAATGTATTAGTATTGAATGTAAAAATATAAAAATAAATTGTCACATTTACATTTACATTTACATTAAATATAAAATTAGCAGAGCAATTCCTCCATAGGAGATAATAGAAATGTATTATCATATAGGGTTAAGTTTCTAAGATTACCCCTTTTTCTTGAATTATTATTTGATTAAGAAAAATGATCATGTAAGTTTTTGTTGTAATTTAGTTGTAAAAGAATATTATTAATATGTTTTCATTAAATAATACTGATTTTATAGGTTAATAAAATTGGAACTCAATTATAGTACCCATATTTCTTATTTTTCTCTTAGCATAATAATAAATCTATGGATTTATAAAAGTAGAGTTGAATGAATCCTTAATTTTTTAATAATCATATAGATAATAGTAAATAAGATAAAATTTGACTTTTATTGTATGTTTCGATCATATCATTATCCCTTTCTCTCTCTAACCACTATTTATTATTGTACATTAATAGACAACAATAATTGTATTCTTATAGGTAAACTATAGTAAATAAAACCCCATATGGAATAATAATTATTAGTACTAAGTAAGACCAACTTTTTTTTTTTTTTACTTAGTTTTGCAATTTTTTCCCATCATTTACTTGAGTATCTTTTTTTTTTTGGCCATATTGATCATGTCAAATCCATCCATCTTATTTTAAAGATTATGGAGTTTAGTTTTAATTATACCTAAACAAAATATAATATATCTTATTTATGATATTTAAGTAAGAAAGTTGACTTTTGGTGTCTTAGATATTCTTATAAATTTTTAAGTTTCAAACTTATAGGCAAATTACTTTTGATTTCTCACATTTATAAATAAAAGTTATCCTTATTTAAATGTTTTTATATAAATTAAGATAAAGTTTGACTTGATTATATATATTTTTTTCTCTCATATCATTACCCTTTCATCTCCCTAACCACTATTTATTACTATACATTAATATGCAACAATAATTGTATTCTTATAGGCAAACTATAGTAAATATACCTCACTATACAATAATAATAACTACTATTATTACTATACATTGATAATCCCATATAGTCAAATTATAGTAAATTTATATTAATGTGCATTGATAATTATAATAATATTCATTACATAATAATAATCATATACTGTTAAACTATAATAAATAAATATTAGTTAGTATATAATAACTTGTTAAGTCAACTTATTGTAAATATATATATCAACATGCACATTAATATATAATTACAAATATCATATTAAAGCAACAAAGGTTACTTTGTCTTACCCCTATACTTATAAACTTTTAAAGGAAAATTCTATTATAATTATATTTTGGTCAAATCAATATAATTTCAGATATAAATGTTGCATATCATATATAAACCATTTTATATGCTATATTGTACAATATGTTATAATACATATTACATTACATTCTATTACACACAAATATGTGTTATAATTAATTTTTTTTAAACCTCTTTGAAAGTGAATGTGAGTTGGTTCCTCTCTCTCATATCATTATACATTTTCTAGTATTAATACATTTTAATTCTCTCTAAAATTAGTTTCCATCAATAATCTATAGTATTAAAAAGTTTTTTATGCCTTTTTTGATGTCTTATAATTCAATTTTAATTAAATGACTAAAAGCTCTCTTTTGGTCATTAATAATATGTTTCTATTCCTATTGATATCAATTCAAATTAATAATTTAAATGTAAATCATTAATTTATGGCATCATTATACTTATCATTAATTGCATGTTTTAATTAATATTGATATTACTTATCATCAATATATATATATATATATATAGAGAGAGAGAGAGAGAGTATTAAAGCTTTAAGGGTCTTTAATGTCTTACTTATTTTATTTCAATTAAGTGACTAAAACCTTCAATTATTAGTAATATGTTTGAACTATCATTATTGTCAATTTCCATCAATAATTTAAAATTTAAATCATTAATTTATGGTAGAATTATACTTGCAATTAGTCATGCGTCTTAATTCTTATTAACTTTAATTCTTATCAACAATCAACAATAATTAAATTCTTTAGGCTATTATTGGTATCTTACATATTTTAATTAAATAACTAAAAATCTCCATTTGCTATTAAAAATAAGATCCAATTCCCATCACTATCAATTCTCATGCATGGATAATTATTATTAAATTTTGAATCATTTTATTCATAGTATCATTACATTTACCATTTATAATAAGTTTCTATTATTATAATCGATATCCATTAGGAAGGCTATCAATATGTCTCTTTCATTCATTTAAGATTAGATTTAATTTAGCATACATTGAAGATCTATTCATGTCTATCTTTTTCCTTTGTTTCTCCTTAAGTAATGTCTTTAATAAGTTTTTCACTTCAACTATTTCCTTCTAATTTAATTTGAAATTTATTTTTGGTTGTAAGGTTGTAAATAGAGTCAAATGATAAAATAGTATTGATTTGATGGGATTTTTTCAAGAAAAAAAATTAATAAGCATTAAAATTTTTCATAAAATACAGAAATAATATACTTCTTGAACATTCATTTTTTTTTAGTCAAGTTCATAGATCGAAGTTATTAATTAATACTTTGTAGGTTTTATGAATGTAGTTTGAAATAGTGAACTAGAAATATTTAATTGTGCTAATCAAACTCTTTTGTATAATATGTTCTTTATGTATATAAACTTTTGTCAATGTTTAAGCAATTAGTTTACTTTTGAAATTTAATAAGTTAAATATAAGATATGATTACCAATACTAATGTTAATTTATAATATATTTTAATTGTTATTCAAACAACGTGATCTTAATATGGTATTCCATATACATAAAATGATCAAAACAACAAAAATTTACATCAATTTAGGCCAGTATAAAAATTTGTGGATTAAGAGATAGAATTAAAATTTTTTATTTGTTTATAAGTTTTCAAAAAGCTTCAAAATCAATCACTAAAATTAGAAGTTTTATAGTTTGATTGCAAATATCTAAAAGCTTGAAGGAATTCCAATTTATTTGTTCTTTATTCACATTGTAGGTGTAATACCCTAAAACCTAAGTGCACTACAACTCATTACGTGTTCCTAGTTTTCTAATAACACGTCAAGGCTCTAAAACTAATTATAATCTCGGAAGTTATCTTTAGTAACCATCATTAGTACAACAAAACAAATTTCCATAATTTAGACAAACCACAAGAATCTAAACAATACACAAGTGAGCCATCTCTACAATAACCATACCCTAAAACAATATTCTCATCTTATGTAAAAATAAAGTCTAACAATAGATCTAAACGACATACTATCCTTTAGCTCCACCAATCATTCATGAGTCACCAATATAGAATTATAAACACCTCTTAAACCTGACCTACTAGTAGATTGTCCTAATCATAATGTGAGCAACAACTTCACCTTAATACCTATAGTTGTAAAAATAAAATAATGAGCTAAAGCCTAGTATGTGTTTCACAAGCACACACAGATGCCAAACCAAGTCATATACATACACATAATACAATTACACCAAATATAAAGCAAACGGCAATTTAATTATTTTTAATTTAAGCTAGTAACCAACAAAGGGGTACTTATGACCCTACTACACCTTGATCCTTGTTTACATACATGGGTGGATGTAAATATGCATTTTTCTTCAAGTCCTTTACGCCTAAGTTCAAAATCTAGAGACCATAAATCCTAAAATTCTAGCTACATCATCCCATATGTTAGTTTACTAAGAAAACTTCGCATAAAATTAGTAATTACTCATCTAAGGATCTATCATTGTAGGCCTTTAGAGTAAGTGAGTCAAGCACAATTGGCAACTAAGTATAATTAGGTTGAATATAGGTTCATTTGGTTTACTTACTAAGCCCTAACAAGACACAAAGCTCAATCAATCATGAGACCTAAATTTAATAACCTAATAGTTAGAACAATAAACTTAATGTGTTTCATGTGTCATTGTTAAGAAAGCACATTCCTAACCTAAATCGCATCATTGAACTAAAGCTAGTTCTACTTAAGGAGAATCTGACATATGAAGAGCATCTCATCCAAATCATGAATTAGAAAGTCCAGAAGTCAAGGAACAAAGAAATTAGGTATGTAAAGGTGCTTTAGAGGAATCATGAAAGGGAAGAGGCTACTAAGGAGGCCGAGGATGAAGTGAAGCATAAATACCCTTGGCTATTCAAAGAATTAGGTATGTTGTGAAGATATTAGTTTGTTATTTATCCTTGCTACATAGGATCCTGGTTGTAATTATTTTATTGATTTAGCTCTCTAATTAGTTTAGTTAGTTAAACTACGGCCGATACCATAAATTCTGAGTTGTACACTAACTAACTAATACTTAATAGAATATACACTACATTTTCTTGACTATTCTTCTTCTAGAGCACTACTATATAGGTTGCTTCATCCACAAAACTAAATCTTGATCTTGTAAATCACTTGGTATTAGAGCGAGTCTAATGCATCAAAGTTATCACTTAAGTTTAAATTTCTAATTTTTTCATCTTACGAGTCAAAGTTTCATTTCAAACATGAATAATACGATAAATCAATCAATCATTGATCCTCTATTCTTAAGTGGTTCAAATAACCTTGGGACGAGTATAGGTAGTATCATGTTTGATGGATCTAACTTCCTAGCATGGAGTAGGGCAATTAAAATGGCCTTAAGAGTAAAATTAAAATTAGGTTTTATTGATGGATCATTGATAAAATCAGTAGAAGATTCTCCAAACTATACCAAATGGATAAGATGTGATTTCATGGTACATTGTTAGATTTTAAATTCAATGAATGTTGATCTATCATAAGGATTTCTTTATGCACAATTTGCATATGAACTCTTGTTAGAAGTAACAAAAAGATATGGAATTTTGAATGGATTGCTTGTGTATCAAATATTGGGTCGAATTACAAGTTGTGAATAGATATCCTAGTTGTGAATGTGGTAAAATGTTGGACTATAAATGTAGACTTAAAGAGAAAATTTTGGAATTTGGTTCCAATAACAAGCTAATACAATTCCTCACAGGACTTAAGTAAAATAAGGCATTTTACTTACTCCAACAAGTTGAAAAACAAAGAGAAATGACTACTGCCTTATCTATTGACATGGAGACGCCAACTTATTTGGTTAAGAATGAAAGTAGTACTAAGTTTGTTGAGGACTCTAAACTTGCTTTAGAATGAAGGAAACAAAAGGGTTAGATGGGAAGATTATTTTGCAAATACTATAAGAATGACAATCATATAGTGGAAAATTGTTTTCAACTTGTTGGGTACCTAGATTAGTATAAAGGAAAGAGAGTTTATAGGGGAGTAAGTAGTAAGGCATTTGCTTCATCATGTAAAATAATAAATTTTAACTATTTGCTTAAGACACCTATTTCAAGTTATGAAGATGATTCCAAAAGAGTAGTTGATAAAGGTTTAATAGACAGTGTCTATTAAGAGGTTTTCCGAATAATGAAAACTTAGAACACACATAAAGCAGTAGCAAATTTAGTAGAGTTTGCAAGTAGATCTCACTAGACTTTTACTCTTAGCTGTTCCTATAAAAATGTGAACTCTTAGGTGGTTGATACTGGTGCTACAAATCACATGTCACTACATTCCACAATATTTCTAAACCTTCAAACACTAGATTAACCCATTTATGTCAAACTACCTAATAGACGCATCCTTACTAATACATGTGTAGGATTTGTTTGCATTAACAATAAACTAACCTTACAAAATGTTCTGCATATCCATCAATTTACTCACAATTTACTTTCAATACATAAACTTCTTAAGGAACCGAACTTGCCAATAGCTTTTCACAAAAGTTTATGCTTGTTCTTGGACTAAAAACATGATATAATAGTAGCAACAATAAAATTGTCATATAGATTATATGTACTACATGTTAAGGATGGAAGAAGTCATACTCCTATTACTGAAGGACTGAATAGCAATGTATTTACTTTAGCTAATTGACAAAAATTATTCAATTGTTACATTTACATCTTGGTCATCCTTCTATGTCTACTTTACAACATTTGTTTCCTTGTAAACATTCAATTCCAAAAGACTTTATGTGTGATGTATGTCACTTAGCTAAGTTTCATAGAATTTCTTTTCCAAGAAGTAGTTTTAAATCAAAGTTTCCTTTCCAACTTCTTCATGTCGATGTGTAGGGTCCATATGGTATTAAATTAATTTCAGGTGCGAAGTTCTTTCTTACTATTATGGATGATTACATAAGGTCTACTTGGACCTATTTGATGAGGCAGAAACATTAAGTTTATTCCATTCTTCATTTCTTGGTTTATATCCAAAATCATTTTAGTGTAGTTCCAAAGGTCATACGAACTGATAATGGAACTGAATTTTTGTCTAACATGTGCAAGTGCAAAGACCTCTTTTCTTACCTAGGCATTGTTCATAAAAAAAAAAAGTGTAGTTTACACACCATAGCAAAATGGGAAGGTAGACAGAAAACATTGACATCTATTGGATGTTTCTAGGGCCTTAAGGATAAATGCAAACTTACTTAAGAATTTTTAGGGGAAGTGCTTATTGACTACTACATATTTGATTAACAAAACTCCAATGGAAATTTTAGGATGGCAATCACCTTATTAAAGACTTTATGGAGAGTAGCCTAGCTATGACAATTTGAAAGTAGTAAGATACCTTTGTTATTTTGGTAAGCAACCAAGACCTAAAAGTAAATTTGCTAAAAGAGGAGTTAAAAGAGTTTTCTTAGGCTATGCACATGGGCAAAAGTTGAATAAAATCTTTGATTTAAATAATAATCAAGTGGTGGTTTCTAAAGATGTTATCTTTTACAAACATATATTTCCCTTTAAACATGCATTTAGTACTAATCAATTGCTTTGCAAGTCTAAGTCTATTCCTAAGAATCATGTTTTGTTTAAGTCTAATTTCTTGACTAATCAGCCTTCAGTTGCTTAGCCCACTTCTTTCTCTTATTCCTTTCTATAACATTGAAACACCTTTATTGATTCTCCTTCTTCATCATAGCATTCTTGTCCTACTACAATTGATTTACCTTCAAATCAGCCTTTGATTATTGTTTCAATTCCTTCTTCACTAGAACAGAATTCTAGGTGTTTTGATAGACAAAGACATGTTCCTGCATAGTTGAAGGATTATGTGCATTGTGTACATTATAACAATGCTGCTGTTGCTGACTTTACTCATACTCATTCTTATTCATCCAAATACCCATTATTTGACTATAATACCTTTTCTCACTTTCTACATGACTATGTTGCGTCTTTAGCTAATGTGTTGACCACCAAAGAACCACATTCTTATTAGCAAACAACTAAAGAAAAGGAGTTGGTGGATACTATGAAAGAGGAGTTAAATGCTCTAGAGTATAATGATATTAGGGAATTGACATATTTACCTAAGGGGAAGAAACCTATAAGATGTAAAATACGTGTACAAAGTGAATTATAGGCCTGATGGTACAACTGAAAGGTATAAAGATATTGGAAGATTATCATGAGACATTCTCTCCAATGGCTAAGTTAGGTAATGTGTGTGTTTTGATAGTAGTAGTTGTTGCAAATGGTCGGCCTATGTGTCAAATAGAAATTAATAATGTATTTCTTCATGGGTTTCTTAATGAAGAAATTGATATGCGTCAATTAGAAGGTTATGTGAAAGTTTTGCCTAATCAAGTGTGCAAGCTTAAGGGGTCACTTTATGGCCTCAAGCAAGCCTCTCGTTAATGGAATCTTAAGATTTCTAAGTTTCTTATTACTCATGGCTTTGTCCAATCAAAACATGATTATTCATTGTTTACTCACGAAGGAGTTAATGGTTTTGTAGCTATTTTGCTCTATGTAGATGGCATGATCATTTCTGGTTCTAATGCTTAGTTCATTGAAGATATTAAGCTGTAGCTGGATCACATTTTCACCATAAAGGATCTTCAACACACTAGATTTTTCCTAGGTTTAGATCTTTATCACACTTTTGATGGTGTTCTAATCAACCAAAGAAAATTTATTCTTGATCTTTTGACAAATGCAGGCATGACTACTTGTAAACCTACCTCTTTTCTTATGTAAACTAGTATGTACTCGGATGGTTTTACAGGAGATCTTCTTATAGACCCTACTTCTTATAGACGCTTGATTGGTCATCTCCTTATCTTACCATGACTAGGCTTAATATTTCATTTTTGGTTCATCGGTTAAGTCAGTTCATGTTTACCTTATGAGTAGCTCATTAGCAATCTCCTTTTCATTTATTATGATATCTCAAACATACTACTAGTCTTAGTCCTTATTATTCCACAACTAATGATCTTCGTCTAGTTGCATACTCTGATTTGAACTGGGGCTCAAGTTAATTGGATTGATAATCATTGTCTAGTTACTGCATTCTGCTTAGGATGGCTTTAGTTTCATGTAAGATGAAAAAATAGTCTACTATTACAACATCAACCACTAAAGCTAAGTACAAGAGTCTTACATACACAGCTAAAGAAATTCTTTAGTTGTCCCATATTCTTTGTGATTTTAGCGTTCTTGTCTACTACAACAACAAATCTAGCATTCACATTGCAAACAATCCATGTTTACATGAAAGGACAAAACATATAGATATTATATCCATTTTCTTAGGGTTCATGTCAAGTCTGGTTTTTTGAAGCTAAGTGATGTTTCTTCTCATATTCAACTTGTTGATTTGCTCACAAAGGCTCTTGGAGAGTGATAACTTTCCTTCCTTTGTTCTAAGTTGGCTTTTAGACTAGATCCTTTTTTTAGGGGGAGTCGGCAGGCTGGGTGTGGTGTGGTATGGTGGGGGGCGGAGGTAGGTGTGCTGGTTGTAGGATGTAAGGATATTAGTTTGTTATTTATCCCTACCATATAGGATACTAGCTATAATTATTTCATTGGTTCAGTTCTCTAGTTACTTTAGTTAGTTGAGCTATGACCTGTACCTTAAATACTGAGTTATACACTAACTAACTAATACTTAATAGAATATTCACCACATTTTCTTGATTGTTCTTCTTTTAAAGCACTGCTATACAGGTTGCTTCATCTACAATATTGAATCTTGATCCTGTAAATCACATATGTCTTTAAGTTTTGAGAAAAAAACTTATTTTAAGGAAGGATGCAAACCACAAATGGTTAAGTGGAGCATAAGCCTTCATTAGACATTCCTCAAGATCAACTAGCCTAAGTATCACACTAATTATATATCATGAATACACCAATCGGCTTCTCGATTATGATCGAGCATGAAAACCCTAAAACTTAATAATGATCCCCAACTTATTAAAACCCTAAAACATAGTGAAAAATTGTAAACTTATTGAAATCGTAAAATGAAGGATCAAAAACCCTAATATTAAAGTGAATACTTAAAACCTTAAATCAAAAGCCCTAAACCTAATGGAGCTCAAATCGAACTCTAAAATCCTCTAACCTATAATGCCCCATGATTCCAACCTTCAAGCTTTTGAGTAGTTTATATTCGTTATAAAATAATTTGTTCTTACAAACTAAGTTAATGGGTATAAATGAAAATTTTCAATGTACTATTACAATGCACTAACTATATTAAATATCTAATAGTAGAAATAGTAAAAGTAAAAATAAAAGAATATTAAAATGGCAACGGAAAATCAAACACACTTAAATCTGAGCACATCGCTTGAATTACTTGGAACATCAAATATGTAAACTCTCCACAAATTCCCAATTATCAAAGCAATATTAAGTTGATGAACCACACTTGCTTAGTAAGACCTACCCATTTGATCAAGTAGCATTTGGAATATGACAAAAACAAGGTAAATAGTCTCCTTAAAATTTGAATATCATGTTACATAAACTTTAATAATGACATATTTAGGGTCTTATCAAAATTTAGGCTCAATAAAGAATTCATTATTAATAACATTAAATGGTCATATAAGACCTTAAAAGTTAAAAGAAACACCCGGGTGAAGATGGATTTAAAAAATGAGTTAAAATTCTCTTATGAACTAAAGTTTATCGAGATAATTTTTTAATACTCACAAGGTGAAGAATTCAAATATGATGTATAGTACAATATTGTACTGTTTTTGAAATATATTAAGGAACTTTTGAGAATGATAAAACTAGATAAAATTATACTCGAATAGTCATATAAACTAGAATTTATCATGTTAAATTTTAGTTAACCTAAACGCAACAAATTGAGATTCAATATATAAAATAATGTTCTATTATTGCCAAAATATATTATACAACTTTTCAAGTTAAAAATCTAGATGAAATTATGTTCGAAGAGTCACACAAAATTTCACCAATTTGGAATGATTATCCGAAAAATCCACCACCAATGAATACTTGCTTACTAAGCAAATTCCTCCTACTAATGTATACCATCTAAGGATAATTCATTTTAAAAATTGGAGGAAAGCTAGAGGAGTCAGTAACGTTAGAAAAGGGAATATATAGTTATTATTATTTAGTTAAGAAATCCTCTTGAAAACACATTTACACTTGGAAAAAAAAAATAATAATCATCACTGCCCCATTCTACTACCTCACATTTCTATATAAAGTCAACAATGCTTAGAAGATGGAGATTGACCAATAACATTACTATAGAATTATATTTATTTTAATTCATAAATAGCATAAATCTTTCAAAAAAATACTTGAGATTAGAAAAATATGACCAAGAAGTTTACATAACACCATCTCACACCATAACAACATAAACTACTCTTCACAGCAACATGCCACCAGCAAAGCTAACGTCGACAACCAATTGGCCATCGCAAGTATCGAAGGAATGTTTGTCAATTTTACAAAATATAAGAAACAACCTCTTTCTTCACCAAACCACAATATCAGGTGTATTTCTAACTCTATTTCATATGTATTACAGGAGAAAAAGGGGTTGAGGGGGGTGGGTGGGGGAAGGGGGGTGGTAGGGTGTTTCTAATAATCAAAATTTTCACATTTATTCATTAAATAAATTTCAGTCATGTACCTAATAATTGTGAACTTATTTTAAAATATTAAATTGACATAATTAGACCATAAAGTATTTATAAAAAAATTCTAAATTGAAGAAACCTTGAATTATCGGGGTAACATGTAAAAATGTAAGTACTCAAAATAATAGCTTAAAACAGCAAAACTACAAGTACCTTATGTTACGCAATACTTACATTATGAAATATGAAGTTCGTTTATCGGTTTTCTTTTAAGGAAAAATGGGTTTTAGGGGTAAATTTGTAAGTCTATAAAAATAATCGTCGACCTTATAAGTCGATAAAATTCTAAGATTGAACTTGATAGTTTCCTTGAAAAAAAAAACACAGTAAATTGATAGCTATAGGACTTGTATCTCATTAGCATTGATTCTCAAAATGAGTAGATCTGTAGTAATAATCCTAAAGGTGTGTGTTTACAAGTATAATTATCAAAGTAATCGAATCTCTAGTAATAATCCTAAAGGTATATGTCTACAAGTATAATTATCAAAATTGTAAAAATTGAACTTTATATTTTTACAAATCTAATGTCATTACTTTTGTAAAACTTAAGTAAATATATGATTCTTAGTAAAAAAAAGTAAAAGTTCCTTAAAAGGGTAGAAACTTCTTAAGTAATACTAGAAACTGATTTTATATAAATTTCAAATGTAAAATTATATTACGATGATATTACAAAATAAATACCGATGAGTATATTAGGCTAAATCAAAAGGTAAGGATAGAATATTCGGTCGATCACATCTAAGTATCATATTTTAACTTCTACTATATCTTATATCAAATAGGTCAATCTATAACTTTATTGGAGGCTACTAGGAACAATTGGCTAGAAGGCTAAGTAAGGGGGTTTGTTTTCAAAGATGATGAACTATTATGCTTGTTTATGCTTATAAGTAAATTGATTGTGCATGTACTATGCATGTGTTTGAACCTATTTGTTGAATAAATACTCGAGTTCACTGTACATGTTATGTTGTGAAGTATTTATATGATACATTGATACCAAATGTCTACAATATATTGTTTTAGCACTAATAATTAGATATAAGCCGATCAGGCTAAAAATTCCTAACTGAGACATGCATTGCATAATGCATAATAATTACTACTTAACTCTCTTTGATAGTCATGGTAGGGAGTAGGTGGAGCTTACACTTTTTTTCTAGCCCTTAGTAAGATCTAAGGATGTAAGGTATAGGAAAGGATCCAAGAAGCTGATGGCTATAAAGACGGATTGCTAAAATGAATAATAGCTAAAAGAGTAAGTTAGATAGCAAATGGATTTTCCATCAAGAATGGAGACCTAAGCTTGGATGGTTATCCCTAACCCAAGTTAAGGAGGGGTTACATCCTTAACTTCACACAGTTACCAAAAGATCAAGTGCGATGTTGCATTCATACTAGTTGCTCATGCATTACACTTAAAGTTGTTTGACAACCTTGATTGTTGTTGTGTTATGGCATAAGGTGAATCTCCTATTACTTATTAAGCTCATGGTTCCTTAGATCATTCCCCTATAGTTTTCTTGTAGGGTGTTAGTTAAGACATTGGATGGGCTAGGAATTTGCGTGTGTAAGAGTCACTTCAACAATCTCCACAAAAAGCTTTATTCTCATATAAGAGTATAGTTTATTTTAAATAAGTCTAGATGTAGAAATGTAAATATTGCTCATGTTACCTTTTAGTAAGGGATTCCAATTATCTATGATCCTAGAAAGTAAGGAGACATTGAATCCCACAGTTATTCTTATATTGTGCACTTATATATAACATGAATAGGTAAAATGATTAATCAAATAAATAGTCTTATGATCTTTGACTCACAAGATGATAATCACATGATGGGTGCACTCGTGGCATGACAGTTTTACTACTAAGCCCCCTTATGGGGTAATACAGAAGTGGTATAAGAGCTTTAGGTTATCAAAGATAGAGTAAGCCAAACAAATGGTGAGATGGTGTAGATCTAGGTAGATTAGCAAATTGTCGTTAATAAAAGAATTAGATCCTAAACTGTATATATACTTACATCTATTTATCACTATAGGATATTTTGCTAAACCCATGACTGACTTGGAAAACATTAACTTAAAATATTTTATTAATCTCTGTAATCAATAGTTATTATATAAAGGTACATCTTTCAACTACTAAATTTTATAAGTTAGTATATTATTAAATGTTCACTTTACAAACAAGGAACTTATGTAGATTTAGCTAAACACAAGTTTTTAGTACACAAACTCAAGTAGTGTTAAATACTTTAAGGGACAAACCTTACAAAGTAGCACTTGTAATCAAAATAGAGATTTAACTAACATGTTTACTTCTTTTTTTTTTTCAACACAATTGGATTGAACCAAAGAGGGAATGGTGATATGAACCTAGCTTTGTTACCTCTACCCCATCCTAAGTCAATCACAACATAATATCTTTATCGAAAAAGAAAGACCATCTTTGGTATTTTAGAAACAAAAGCCTAGATAGATTTCTTTTATATGTGGCTAAGGAATAAATTTTTAATGAACTAAGAGTAGTCGAGATAAAATCTGGGTAGCTTTATTGTCGGACACCCTATTAGGATCACTATAAAGAAGTTTTGAGGATGGAACTTTTTTAAAGTGGGAAGAATATAATGTCTTACGATCCTAACCTTCTAACTTTTGAGTAGTTTATATCCCTTATAATATAATTTGTTCTTACAAATTTGGTTAACGAGTATAAATGAAAATTTTAAATGTACTATTATAATGCACTAACTTTATTAAATATCTAATAGTAAAATAATAATAATAATAAAGCTATAAAAGACTCTTAAGGAAGAAAAATAATAATAATAATAAAAGAACATTAAAATGGGATTGTAAAATCAAATACACTAAAATCTAAGCACATTGCTTGAAATACTTGGAACATCGAATATGTAAACTCTCCAAAAAATTCTCAATTGTCAAAACAATATTAAGTTAATGAACCTTACTTGCTTAGTAACACCCAACTAATTGAGCCAATAACATTTGGAATATGACAAAAATAAGTAAATAGTCTCCTTAAAATTTGAATATCATGTTACATAAACTTTAATAAAGACATATTTAGGGTCCTATCGAAATTTAGGTTCAATGAAGAATTCATTATTAATAACATTAAATGGTCATGTAAGACCCTAAAACCTAACAGAAGCACCCGTATGAAAACAAATTTCAAAAATGAGTTAAAATTCTCTTATAAACTAAAGTTTATTAAGATAATTTTTTAATACTCATAAGGTGAAAAATTTAAATATGATGTATAGTACAATATTGTACTTATTGTTGGTGAATTTTAGGGGTTGGGAATATCCTACAAAGATAAGAAAAATGCTTGGCACCGGGGCTAGTCCAGTATAGCCAATTCGATGCCTAAGTTAATAAGCATGAATGAGAAAGGTAAAGTAAAGAGGTTAAGAGTTATTGGATATCTCTTATAGAGTTTCTTTCCCATATTTATAAGAGATCGTTATTTTTGAAGGAGCAATTATTATAATAACTATTGAGACATATAGAAGCTTCTTAATTAGACACCATCCCTAAAATGTAAGGAGAGCAGGTAGTTATGTAATATAACTATACTTGTGATAACTGTAGGTGCTATGAACTTGAATTCAAATTAGGAATGGATGTATCACTCGACAGAATGCTAGGGGTCAATCACTCGGTTAAGTGCCGATAATATAGATTGCTCGGCTTGTTGGTAGCAAAGTAGACAAGTAAAACAGGTGGATGAAAACTGATTATCAACATTTAAACCCCCCCTCCACCTAACTCCCATGTTCAAGAATTCGACAAAGGGAGTAATACATAATGCACCAGAGGCTGAGTGAAGAGTGGTTCTTTAGATGCCTAACGAGATGTAAAGCAAGATGGTTCGCATCCTATTCAAAAAGTTGCAACTTTCAAATTCCTACCCATTCAAGAAACCAAAATGTAAGAAGTATGACACATGTCGCCTCAATCATCACTATGCCTTAAGCCTAATAACTATTGGAGAGTTATCAACCATTGGATTTTTGTCTCAAAACAAGCATAAAAAATCCATGCCACTATTAAATCAGTGCACCATTACCATCAAAAATAAATTTGCAGTTACGAGGAGAAGCTATCCGTATTTAAAGGACTATTCAAAATCAAAATTCATTTGTCCAGTTGCATCTCCAAATTCTTGCTTGCTTTCTTGTTTTCACTCTCACATTCTTTAACTTCTGTGATATCATTTCTCATAACCATTCAGGCATGGTTCACAACGTAGTTTATCGACTTGTCCTCTCTAATTCTAAAGCAACGAAAACTGAGGCCACTTCTCTCCCCCAAATAAAGAGCGATGCGGCATATTCTTCTAGTAGCTCGGTCAATAGTATTGAGGAAAGGTGGGATCAAATTAGCCAGATAAACACTCTTGCTGTGAATGATTATCCCAAGGATAAAGAAGGGAGATCCTTGACAAGATATCTATATAACAACATAGCTTACTTCCATGATTTTCCAAATGGAACTGCTAGTTCTACCGATAAAGTTCTTATTACAAAATACAACTAGTATTGGCGAGATCTTCTTAGAACATGGAATTTGAGGATGCTGAGGGAAGAGGAGAGGGTATGTTTCCTAAAGGAGTGTGAATTCTACATGAACCTGAAGTATTTGGATTTCAAGTTATGCTTCCCTTTCTCAACATTTGTGAAGGGCTTCTTCAATTACTTTAGAGTCATGCCAAGCATGTTCTCACCAAACACATATCGACTTCTGGCAGCTTTTGAAATAGTTTGTGAAGAAGTCGAAGTCAAGGCTACACCTCAATTGTTTCAGTATTTCTTCATGATTGGGAGGTAGCTTGACGGGTGGTACTTTGTTGCTACAAGGCATAAGCGTAAGTTCATGGATGGGTTAGAATCTAAGATCTACAAATGGCATGAAAAATTAGTATTGATAGCATTTGATGAGGAGCTAGACTTCTAGACTCAATGGATTAAGCTAATTTGCATAAAGGATATAGAATTGATGCCAAATAATGTAGTAGCGGCGAAGAAAATTTAAGGAGGAAGAATAAAATGTTCTTCTAAGATGCTGAGAGAATTATAAGGCATTATGAAAGTAGAGAGCCAATCTTTTCTAAAAAAGAAGGTACGCTAATAAGTTATTGCCATGTCGAGTATAGCTAGAAGGGGGAAGCCGTTTTCATGACTTGGTGGGAGAATTGTTGCCTTTGAGCCTTACTCGGTATGGAGAACATAAGTTTATTCTTTTCCCTTAAACTAATATTAACTTGTTTGCTCATGTTATAGATATAGGTGTTGGTGAGGTAAACCTTGCCAAGCTACTGGCCTAGGCCAAGGCTAAAAAATCAAAAGCTAATAAGAGGGTAACCATAGTAGCCATTACCACTCAGCTTGCTGCCGTGAAGAAACCGACAAAAGATGACACATCTAAGCAAGCAGCAGCATAGAAGAAAACCACCTGCCTAGCCAAGAAGCAGAAGGAAGGTGAGAAGACTCTATCGATCGAGGTTGCTCATTCTAAGGAGCCTCCGATCGAAAGTATTCAACCTGCTACTGAGTCGAGGAAGGGCGATTGAGAGATCCTACCCAGTAATGAGGCCAAAGAAGCTACTGCTGCCGAAGGGTCGTCGTTGGTATTAGAGGTGGCACCGAATGCTGATAAGAGACTAGGGAAGGAACTCACTAACCAACCACCTGCCAAAAGGTCCAAGGGTTTAGATGAGAGGACGAAGGAGGCAATGTGATCTAAAGCTCTCAACATTAGCAGTGCTAAATTCGTCCCCAATAAGGAGGTTGACGAGTACTTCATTCCGTGTTGGGGCCAAAACGTTTTGGATACCAATTTGATTCTAGGCAACAAAATAAAATCTTTAGCCTTAATGGATAGAATTATTCTTTCAAAGGACAAAGAGATTGCCAAGAAGGATGTCGACAAGGTCGGCGGTTGCAATAAGGCCCATATTGCGGCCAAGTTATATGACATCACTATCCATAACTATCTTTTAGCTATTGAATTTACTTAGTTACTGATATCTGGTTTCCTTTTCAGATGAGCAGCTACATTTTGATAGCTTTGGATGAGGCTAATAAAGAAACTAAGAAGGTAAGATCCATAGTAGTCCATGTATTATGTGGAGTCACTCCTAATACTCATCATACTAAGTGAAATTGTTATAGAAAATTGAGGATGCATATAATGCTTCCAAGGCCCAGACTGCTGTTACCGAGAATGCAAGGATGAGGGCTGAGATAGAGGTGAGAAAACTTCAGGAAGACCTTACTGCTAAAAAGTTAGCGCATACTCTTCTTGCTAATGAAGTCTCAAGCTCGAAGGCCAAAATTGAAGAGCAATACAAAGAGTTTGAAGGCCTAAAGGAGGAGTTGCAGAAGAGGAAAGAAGAGTGTTGGGGCTTGGGTCAAACCCTTTGCACGATGAGTGATGAGGAAGATAAGCTCAGAATGTAGATTAAAGAGTTGGAGACCAACAACTCAAACTTATAGAGTCATGTGGCCAAATTGGAGGAGACTGTGAGGAAAAGACCATCAGTTGAAGAAGCTCTTGATATAGTCACTCCTTGTCAACAGTATGAGAGACTTCTATAGAAGAAGTTATTGGAAGGGGTTTAAGCAACAAGAGAGGAGATCCTGAAGCTTTACCTTGATTACGATCTCTCCTGCCTTAACTTCACTAATGTCAACGACAATCAACAATGCCGATGAGGACGATGACAATAAGGCAGGTGCCAAGATTGTTAATGAAGGTAATGACTAAGCTCATGCGAAGGATCTAAGGGAAGATGAAAAATGTCTATCAAAAGAAATCCCCTATGTGCGGAAAGAGAAATCTACTGGCTTTGAGACCCAAAGCGTTGAGAAAGAAATTCACTCAGAGAAAGCCCCAGCCTCTGATCTAAAAATTACTTTTGCTAAATCTTAGGATAAGTCTTAGGATTTTCTTTGTATTCTTTGTTCATTGCTTTCTCAACTAAGCCGAGTATTTGTAATCAATACTTTATTGAAAGAAAAGTATCTTTCATATTAATTGCTTTAAGTACATTTTATTTCACGCACCGTGCTTTTCTGATATAATGATGTACGTGTTTTATTTCACACATTCTTATTTGTTAGCATGTTTTATTTCACTCACTAAGTATTTCTTTACTTGTTTTATTTTACATACCTAATTGTTTCTTGACATGTTTTATTTCACATGCCTAATTATTTCTTAGCATGTTTTATTTCACAAGCCTAATTCGTGCTTCTTTATAAACTTTGTCCATTAGCCATTTGAGGCATGGACTAACCACATTACTCGGCTGTAAGATTAATTTATGCAGTTTGTTAACCACGATAGGCTAGAACTTAGGACTGTTTATTTGTCGTGCAATTTAGAACTTGTTAACTCAGCAATCATAAAAAGAACAAGAAACATTATAAGACTTCAAACATAATTCTCATAAAAAAATATTGTAGTCTAACAAGAAAGTAGGCTATTGCCTTACAAATAAGTGGAGATGAACATCATCTGACCAATCAATTGAAAGATAATTTCAAATTCTTGGCATTCCATGCTCGAAAGGTGATAGATCCATCTAACCTTTCTAGTTAATAGGGCCCCTCACCAACGACTTCCTGAATCCTAATAAGATCCTTCCAATTCACGCCAAGCTTCCCTTGACTCACTTGTGCCCCAGCAGCTTCCATCTTTCAGCAAACCAGATCTCTAAGTTGAAAATCCTTGTACTTCACTTTCTTATTGTAATACCTTACCACTCTATGTCGATATACCACAATCCTATCTCTTGTAATATCTCTAATTTCATCAATGGTGTCTCAATTCACCGTTAAACCAACTTGATTAACCATAACATCGAAGTTCTACATCTACAAATTAGATAAATCCAACTTAATCGACAATATGGCTTCTATGCTGTATGCTAACCTAAAGGGCGTCTCCCTAATCACAATTCTGTAGGTGGTTCAATAGCCCCATAAGATATTTGGTAATTCATCAACCCATTTCCCTCTAACTTGATCTACTTTCCTTCTTAAGCTGTGCAAAATGATCTTATTTACGGCTTCAACTTGTCCATTTGTTTGAGGGTATGCTATAGATGTATAGTTGAGGCAAATGTTGTACTTCTCGCAAAATACCCAAAACTTATTGTTGTCAAACTATGGGCCATTATCCGTGATTATCATGTAAGGAACTCTGAATCTTGATATGATGGAACTAAAAATGAACACTTCCACTTTCTACTCAATGATCTTCACCACTACCTCAACCTCGACCCATTTGGTAAAGTAATTCACGACAATAATGACAAATTGTTGTTAGGTAGCAAAATTTCAAAAAGGGTTCGAAAATGTTTAGCCCCCACTAGGCAAAGGGCCAAGGGCTGGTTAGGCTACATAACTTAGTTGCAGGCACATGACTTGATAACTCATGCTTCTAGTACAGAGGATAGTGTTGGATAACTTCCTTTGCATCTTCTCTCATGGTCAGCTAGTAATAGTTGAGTCGCAGTACTCAAACATACAATGTCTATGTTTTTATGTAGTTACTGTATATGCCACCATGCAGCTCCGATAACACCCTTTAAGCATCTCTTAGAGGAAGAAATCGAAGATAGGGTTATGATATGTTACGTTTTTACAGTTGACCATCAATTAGAGTATTATTTACGACTTGGTAAGCCAATCTTCACTCTCCTTTCTTGTCATCAGGGAGAGTATCGTCTCTTAAATAATCTACTCAAGGATCCATCTAATATTCTTTTCTTAGGCAAGGAGCCAACTCATAGCTCTATAAAAGAGTGGATAAACTTTTCTACAAAAGAAATTCGACAAAAAGTCTATCACTCAATTCGAAGAATGACATATTGGCTATTTTTGACAACTTGTCGGCAACAATATTCTTGCTTCTTAGAATTTTGTGGATAGAGAAAGATTGAAATTCTTCTAAGAGCGTTCATACCATTAATAGATACTTGCTCATCTCTTCTTCCCTTACCGCGTAACTTCCTGTGACTTGATTCACCACCAATTGTGAATCAAAGAACACTTCAAGTTTATCAGTGCCAATCTCTTTTGCCAGTTTTAGTCCAACAATCAAAGCTTCATTGTTGCTGGCTGAGAATTCGAATTTTAAAGCATAATGAACTTTAACATTATAGGAGCCTTGCAAAACAAGGCCTACACCATTTCCTTCTCTCATCGAAGAACCATCCACATAAAGGAACTAGATAGGTTTCTTGGCAACCTCCATACAATATTCCTCACCAATGAATTCGGCTACAAAATTTGCCAACACTTAAGCCTTCAATGCCATTCTGGGTTTGTATTGTACACCATGGGCACTTAACTCTAAGGCATATTTCATCATCCTCCTAGTGGAGATAAGCCGTTGCAATGCTTGCTGTAATGGCTGATTAGTAAGCACAATGATCTAGTGAGCCTCAAAGTATAGCTTCAACTTCCTTGCCGAAACAACCATTACTAAAATAAATTTTTCAATTTATGTGTACCAAAGCTCTAGCTCTTGCAAAACATGACTCACGTAATAAATGGGTCGATGTTCTTTGTCGTCATTTGGACCAATATAGAAGAAAGAGCTTAGCAATTGATCAATAGATATAAATATAAATTCTCTCCTGAAATGGGTGTCAAGAGTATTGGTGATGACATATGGAATTCTTTAAGATCATTAAAAGCTCTCTCGTAAGTGTTGGACCATTTGAATTCTTTAAGATTTTAAAGAATTTTATGCACCTATCTACACTTCTCGACACAAATCAATTGGGGGCAGCTATCATCCGATGAGTTCCTATACTTCCTTAACTGTATGAGGGGATTTCATGTTCCTTATCACCTCAATCTTTCTCGGGTTAGCCTTAATGTAGCGTCGAGTAACCATGTATCCTAAAAATTTTCCTGATGTTATGCCAAAGATGCAATTTTGTAGGTTGAGTTTCATGCTATATCTCCTCAAGGTCAATAAGATGCCAATCCTCCTTTACACTCTTCACAATTATGTCATTGACATATACTTTAACGTTTCTGTGAATCTAGGGTTTGAACATCTTGGTAGCAAGTCTCTAGTAGGTTGCATTGGTGTTTTTCAACCCAAAGGGCATTACTATATAACGATATGTTTCAAAATTAGTAATAAAAGACGTATGGACTTCATCCTCCTTATCTATCTTGATTTGGTTATAACCAAAGAAAGCATCCATAAAAGAAAGTAACGCATGTCTAACGGTTGTATCTACTATCTAGTTAATTTTCGACAGTGGGAAACAATCCTTAGAATAGGCCTTATTGAGATCCGTGAAGTCTATGCACATTTGCCACTTACCGTTAGACTTCTTGACTAGCATACAATTAACTAGCCAAGTCAAATAAAGCTCTTCTCGGATAAATCCTACCTTCAATAACTTCTAGACCTCTTCTTCTATTGTTGCTTGTCTCTCTTGTGCAAAATGCTTTTTCTTTTGTTGGACCACCTTCATACTTGGATCAATCTAGAGCTTGTGTACCATAACTTTTCTCGAGATACCCAGCATGTCCGAAGGGGACCATGCAAACACATCAGTGTTAGATTGCAAGAAGTTAATCAAACTTTGCCATATAAATACTAACAAGTGTTTCCCTATCTTCGTTGTTTTCCTAGGGTCACCTTCAAAAGAAAAGCTTAATAGGCCACTACATCACTCAAAACATGCAACTTGACCAACGTATAGTAGTACTCCAGGTGGTCTTCGAGGGCCTTTGTTCTGTCATAAGTTTCAAACTGTGGCAGCTTGATGTGCTAAGGTATTACTTCCTCCAAAATCTTTGGAACAAAGGGACTCTTCTTAATTTGGAATTGCTTGCTTGTTGCAGCAAGGGTGCTGACATGCAAAGGTCTCACATAGTGTATTTGCTGCAGTTGCTTGCCTTTGTGATTCTTTTTGAAAGTAGGTACCAAAGGTCCTATCATGACCTTGGCTTGATTTTTTGGCAACTTTGGTAAATAAATTTAATCATCGCTATTATCAGCATTGTAATCACCATGCTCTTGGTTCTGATTTGGATTAATACTATTATGAAAGAGGTTAAGGATTTGTTCATTATTTTTGTTTAACTCCAAGTTTGCCTTGGCCAAATTAAGGCATAGTTGCTCGAGTCTAGCCAATCATTGCTCATCGGTATGCTAACTCTTCCCTTCATGGTATTAAGAGGAAGTACCAGCACCTGCATTCTTGGTCATTCTAGTTTTAGCCATGTAGGTGTGTTTAAGGAAATTCAAATGGCAACAAATGTTGTTGGTGAATTTTAGGGGTTGGGAGTATACTACAAAGATAAAAACAATGCTTGGTACTAAGGCCAGTCTGATATTTATAGGAGGTTAAAAGTTATCGGATGTCTCTTATAGAGTTTCTTTCTTGTATTTATAGGAGACTATTATGGTTGAAGGAGTAGTTATCGGAATAACTGTCGAGTCATGTGAAAGCTACTTAATTAGACACTTTTCCTAAAATTTAGAGAGAGCAAGCCGTTATGTAATATAACTATGCTTGTGATAACTATTTGTGCTATGAACTTGAATTCAAATCAGAAACGGATGTGTTATTCGGTAGAATGCTAAGAGTCAATCACTCAAGTAGGTGTTCAGAGTATAGATTGCCTAATCTGTTAGCAGCCGAGTGGATGAATAAGACAGGTAGACGAAAACTGACTATCAATAGTACTATTTTGGAAATATATTAAGGAACTTTTGGGAATTATAAAACTAGATAAAATTATACTCAAATAATCATATAAAATAGAATTGATCCTATTAAATATTAGTTACCCTAAATGCAAAGAATTGAGATTCAATGTATAATATGGTGTCCTATTATTTCCACAATATATTATATAACTTTTAAAGTTACAAATCTAGATGAAATTATGTTTGAAGAGTCACACAAAATTTCACCAATTTGGAATGACTATCTAAAAAGTAGCCGTAATTCAATCCTTAGTCATCGAGGAATATCCACCACCATTGAGTACTTGCTTACCAGGCAAATTCCTCCCACTAACGTATACCATCTAAGGATAATTCATTTGCAAAATTGGAGGAAAGCTAAAGTCAACAACATTGGAAAAGGGAATATATAGTTATTATTAGTTAACAAATCCTCTTGAAAATAGATTTATACATGAAAAAATAATAATAATAATCATCACTGCCCCATTCCATAGCCTCACATTTCTCTATGAAGTCAACCATACTTAGAAGATGGAGATTAAACAGTAACATTACCATAGATTTATATTTATTTTAATTCATCGATTGCATAAATCCTTGAAAAATACTTGAGATTAGCAAAATATGACCAAAGAGTTTATGTGACACCATCTCACCCCACAACAACGTGAACTACTCTTTACCACAACATGCTATTAGCAATGCTAACATCGACAACCAACTAGCCATCGCAAGTATCGAAGGAACATTCATTAATTTTAGAAAATATAAGAAACAACCTCTTTCTTCACCAAACTATACTATCAGGCATATTTCTAATTCCATTTCATATTTATTAAAGGAAAAAAAGGGCGAGTTTCTAAAAATCGAAATTTTTGCATTTATTCATTAAATAAATTTCAATTGTGTACCTAATAATTGTGAACTTATTGTAAAATATTGAATTCATATAGTTGGACCATAGAGGATTTATCAAAAATTCTAAATTGAAGAAACCTTGAATTATTTGGTTACATTCTATAAATGGTTGGATGTAAAAATGTAAGTACTTGGAAAAATAGCTTGAAATGGCAAAACTATAAGTATCTTATATTACGCTATTCATAGAATACTTACCTTATGAAATCTAAAGTTCATTTATAGGTTTTCTTTTAAGGAGTAATGGGTTTTAGGAGTAAATTTGTAAGTCTCTGAAAATAATTGTTGATCTTGTAAGTCGATAAAATTCTAGGGTTGAACCCTATACTTTCCTTTGAAAAAATAAAAAAAGTAAACTGATAGCTATAGTGCTTATGTCTATAGAGTTATAGACATAAATTTCTATATGTCTATAAGTATAATTATCAAAATTATAAAAATTGAGCTTTATATTTTTGCAAATCCAACATCATTATTTTCGTAAAATTTGAGTAAATATATAATTCTTAGTAAAAAGGTAAAAGTTCATGAAAAAGATAGAAACTTCTTAAGTAATATTAGAAATCAATTTTATATAAATTTCAAATGCAAAATTATATTACGATGATATTACAAAATAAATACCTATGAGTATATCAAGCTAAATCAAAAGGTAAGGATAAAATATTAGGTCAATCACATCCAAGTATCATATTTTAACTTCTAGTCCATCTTATATCAAATAGGTCAATCTATAACCTTATTGAAGGCTTTTGTGAACAAATAGCTAGAAGGCCAAGCAAGGGGGGGTTTATTTTTGAAGACGATAAACCATAGTTGTCAAAATTGTGATTTTACCCATGCAATTCTATGAGTTTACAATTTTAGGTGGTTTTTTCGAGTTAACTCAAGTGTAGAATCTTTTTTTGCATAAAAACTTATGTTTTTAACCAAATTTACATATGAACTTGGTAGAAACTTATGTTTTTAACCAAGTTTATCGATTCTATATATTTGAGTCGAATGAACTAAAAAATTAAAGAAAAAATAATACAATTAGCCTTTTACAAAGTAACACTTGTAATCAAAATAAAGATTTAACTAACATTTTTTATTTTTATTTTTATTTATTGCAACAAAATTGGATTGAACCAAAGAGGGAACGGTGATATGAACTTGGCTTTGTTACCTCTAGCCTATCCAAGGTCAATCACAACATTATATCCTTATAAAAAAAGAAAGAACATCTTTAATAGTTTAGAAACAGAAGCCTAGATGGATTTCTTTTATATGTAGCGAGGGAATAAATTTTTAATAAACTAAGAGTAGTCAAGATAAAATCTAGGTAGCTTTATTTTTGGATACCCTATTAGGATCACTAAGAAAAAGTTTCAAAGACAAAACTTTTTTAAGGGGAGAAGAATGTAATGCCTTACAATCCCAACCTGTTAACTTTTGAGTAGTTTATATTTCTTATAAAATAATTTTTTCTTACAAATTAGGTTAATGAGTATAAATGAAAAATTTCAATGTACTATTACAATGCACTAACTTTATTAAATATGTAATACTAAAAAAAAAAAAAATCAAGCTACAAAAGACTCTTAGGGAAAAAATAATAAAAATAAAAATAAAAGAATATTAAAATGGGATTGTAAAATCAAACACACTTAAATATGAGCACATTGGTTAAATTACTCAGAATATCAAATATGTAAGGTTTCTAAAAATTCACAATTATCAAAGCAATATTAAGTAGGTGAATCCCACTTGTTTAGTAACACCCAACTATTTGAGCTAATAACATTTGGAATATGACAAAAATAGGGTAAATAGTCTCCCTAAAATTTGAATATCATGTTACATAAACTTTAATAAAGATATATTTAAGATCTTATTGATAACCTTAATTGTTGTTGTGTTATGGCATGTGATGAGCCTCTTACCACTTACTAAGCCCATGGTTCTTTGGCTCATTCCCTTATAGTTTTCTTGTAAGATGCTAGTCAAGACAATGGATGGGCTAGGAATTTGAGTATGTAAGAGTCACTTCAGTAATCTTTACAAGAGGGTTTATTCTTAGATAAGAGTGTAGTTTATTCTAAATAAGTCTAGATGTAGAAATATAAATATTGGTCATGTTAACTTTTGGTAAGGGATTTTGATTCTCTATGATTCTGAAAAGCAAGGAGACATTGAATCCCATAATTATTCTTACATCATGTACTTATATATAACATGAATAGATAAATAATTAAACAAATAAATAGAGTCTTATGATCTCTGACTCATAAGATGAATGTCATGTGATAAGTGCACACATGGTGTAATGGCTTTAGATTATCTCTACCAAGCCCCCTTATGGGGCATTACATAACTTAATTAAAACAAGCTTGATAAATAGAAAAATCAAGAGCTAAGTTCAAGCTTAATCACTTAAAAAAATTGATCAAGTCTTGATGCTTCAAAATATAGGAGTTAAGGAGCCACACGTGTTTAGCTAAGGGTCGACCAACATCCCCATTCCTTTCCCTCTTATTTTCATTTTTTAAACTTAGTCAAACACCAAGATGTAATCACTAGTAAGTGTAAAACTCTTATAAGACTTTAGCAAATCTCTAGAGTTGATTAGACAAAACCACTCCTAATCTCTAAACAAGTTATACCATTTATGGAAAAAAAAGTCATTAGTCACATTTTCACCAACCCAAAAATAAGAATTGAGGAGACTTGGACAAGCTACCCCTATCCCCTCTTAGTTATCGGTTTGAGAGTCCCTGAGGAGGCCATCACTTCACGTTTCTCTTCCAAGAAGATAGACATTAGGAGCCTCAAAGAACTAGTCACTTCCATGCACCATTGCCTCATTTCAGTCACCTAATGATAAGATAAAAAGAGAACTCCTATCAAGCCCCTAATTGGCCATTTAAGTCCCCCATCCTATCCATTTGAGTTTCCTTCATTTCACCCAATTCAACACTTAAACTTCAACAACAAAAACACCCCCTAACCACCCTCACCAGCCACTAGACTAAGCCTTAACCGCATCATCAATCTTTGTCCTCATTTTTACCATTGAATCCTCCAAATCCCCTTGCACAAACGCTACCCAAGTTTAGTCTATCTTAGGAAGCACCAATTCATCTTCACTCCATAAGCTTCATAGTTTAACAAAGGTTTAAGAGGCCAAAGGAGTAGCAAGTGTCAAAGGCTAGGACAAGGATAAGGGAGTTCAATGTTAGGGAGCTACATACCCTTACTAAGAAAAGTAAAGTCCTTTTCACTTCCTTGCAACCTTAGGACATCCATGGATAGGTTCCGTCCTTTCATTTCTTGTAATATTTCCTAATAATTTAGAAGTCTTTTATGCTAAGCAAGTAGTGACTTTCTTAAAGTTAACTTATAATATAGTAAGTTTTGGTAGATACATTCATGTTATCTAGCAAGGAGTAGATGTGTACTTAGAAACAATGTAAGAAAGGCTTGTAACTTATGAGAAACAATAAAACAAGGCCAAGAACCTTTTCTTTTTATGTTGGACGTGAACCACAAAGTACTCCTAAGGATGTTTTCTCAACTTAGTGAAAGAAATCTAGGCATGAAAATGCACCTAAATAACTATATGATAGGCATATGTGATAATACCCATGAAAAATATGATCAAAGCCTTAAGAAAGCTCCATGAAACCCTATAACTAAGGACTATATAAACTAATCCTACATGTTTTCCTTAATAAAATAACAAACAAGAAGTAATGATAAGGGAAAAATAAGTGCTCAACACCTTAAGTTAGTGTTTGGTTCAAAACTCAAAGAAAATTAAGTTTAGGGTAGACCCCAAGAACCCTAAACCTAGCTAGCTAGATCTAGAAATTAAGAAAAAGTAAGCATAAAACCTTGATTTGTTAAGTTTTAAGCCCAAACATATATGTTGAATAGAGATAATAAGCTTTGGAAAGCCTAATCGAGCTAAAAGACCTAAAATGGGCCTAAAACCTACAACCAAGTTAGAGAAAACCCCATGGCCAGTAAGTATGAGATTAATGAAAGACCTGAAAGAAGACTATTATAGGTTCCCTAAGTGATAGGAATCAACTTCTCAAACCAATCACACGTAGTCGAGTTAGAGGACTTTAAGGACTTACGCGAAGAATATTAGCTCAAAGCCCCATCTAAAACAAGAATTCTTATCTTGACCTCCATGTTTTACTCTACTGCTAACCTAAATACCGAGCTTTTATGTGTGCTAGCATAATTCCTGAAGCTATCAAGTAGACGTGCCAACCTACCAAGCATATAAGCCAACCTACTAAACAATCGTACCATGACATAGACAACATCTAAGTATATTCGCCTCAAACGACTGTCCAAGCCAATCTCCCGAGCCAACTACTAGCACCGATCCCAGTCTAAGCTAAATACTCTCTAGTGAATAATTGACTAAGTTCCAACCTGATCTAGATCGAGTTAGCTCTAACTACAGACTCTTTTCTTCATTTTGTTAGAATTATACTATATTTTAGAACGCCAGCCAACATGTGAATGTGTCTTCTAGCACTACATTCCAGAAGGATTCTTTACTTTTCCAAACAGAATATTCTTTGTCTCTTTTACCCTTTTTAGTATCATTTACGTATTTCAATTGAAGGTTTTAGGACTAGTATATAAACTACATTTGTTTATACGCATACATCATTGTTTACATTATCAGATTATTACAAGTTTCCTTTTGTGAGCAACCTTAGTGTTCTCATTATCCTTTTAACTCTTATCTATTCCCTTTAACAAGGAGCAGTGATGACTGACCCTATAGTTCAAACTAATGAGTGACATTCAGCAGATTGTAGGTCGAGTAAGATTGATTGGTGTATTATATCTAGTTGGTAGCTACCTGGCTTTGCTAATCTTCTTTTATTCTCTTTCGATTCTCTTCCTTGCGGTGCTCATTTATGTGTCCAACCCCGGAGATACATTACTAAGCCTACTAAAGCATCTAGTAGGTCCACCATATGAACCAAGCTTTTTTATAGCTCAAAAGCCTAATAAATAGTTTAAGGAACAAGAGATAGAGTCAAAGCTAAAAAGAATGAATAAGAAACCAATCATATATGAGCAATGAAGCCCAAAATAATTATTTAAGGCCCAAAGCCCATTTAAATCAACAAAGTGAACCAAAAACCTAATAATGCAAAACAAGCCAAAAGGAAACATACATAGGAGATGCGCTACTATTTTGACAAGTATACAAAAATGAAGGCCCCACCTCTCAAATATGACCACACTAAGTGAAAGTACACTCAAAAATGATAAAAATCAATTATAAGATCATAAAAATTAATTTAAAACGAGAAAGTTATTTACAATTGAAGAATTTAGCCTAATCAGGAAAAATATGATGATAAGTAATAAAATCGAGGGAATAACTTTGGTAAGTTCATTAAGATGAAGCCATAATGTAGCACACTCTTATTTTTCCTCATTTATTTGATTAAGAGACATCGATTTCAGGGATAATTTGCCACCATACTACTATGATTAGTTGCTATGGCTGAGCGAATAACTCCCAATAACTCCATATTTGGTTTTACTTGTAGTTAATGACACTAAATATCTTATTTATGATAATTGGTTGCATGTGGGGTTAGGATATGCATGTGTGATGTTAGTTAGTTGTCAATGGCTTGATAATGTTATAAGAATCGAAAGTGCTTGCAAGATAGATATTATAGGATTGGTGGTTATGAGTGATGATTGTTTGATTGCTTAAGTAATACCTATATCGACCACCACCTCATGCGAAAGGTGGGAAGGGGCTCATAGGAGTCGAAGCTCCTAAAGGGCTTATGTTAGGTATATAATAGTGCCATATTTATTGAGTCCTTCTCCTAGTCTATGAGCTTACTAAGTGTTAAGAGACACTAACTGTATGGCTAAAGGGCAGTGTCTTGTAACTTCTACCTAGAGCGTATGATGTGGACTGCTGGGGCTATTATACCGCCAGACCTAGAAATTTTTCGGTTTTGAAAAAGTTTATATTATTTATCAAAGTGAAGCATATACATATATATATATAAGTGTATTCGTAGCACATTAGTTCATTTATGGATAAAAACCTAGGTGCTAGAACCTAATTAATGGTTTGTGTCAGTTAATAATCTCTAACTATGCCTACAAAGAACGTAATTTTGAGTTGCATGCGGTTCTAGGCCACTGCATGTATTTGTATGGCATGTTGTTTGTTGCATACTGATAAGTGCTTTATTATATATATTTACAAATGGGTTTTTATGGTCCTTTTGATATTTTTGTAGGTATTTTATGGATATTTGGTGCTAAATTAGAAGATATTTTCATTTCAAGCTTTGATGTTATAATTGAGAAGTAAAAGAAAAAGATTGAATCAAGTTTTACTTGATTTGAACTTAAATTAAAAGAGTAATAAGTTTTTTAAGATCGACACAATCTCTTAAAGAGGTCATGTTGAAGGTTGCATCGGTTTATTTAATATATAATCAGAAAGTTACACAATCAATTGACATGGTCATGTTATGGGTGTGTAAAGCTTGAAATTGAGTCAATCTAAAGTCCAACCCACACATTAAGCCCATTTGTGTCAATTCAATTCAACACTTAGACAATTGGAAAAAAGCCCTTACGGTAATCACAAAGTCTACATCCATCATCTTGAAGTAATTACAAATTGCTTGTTCACTGTCAAGGGTTTTGTTTTTTAATATATAAAAAGTATAAAGCATGAACATAAGAGCATAGACGGTGGCCACGTGATGATCATGAATCAAAGACATTAGGGTCACAAGTCAATTTCTGTACAATAGAATAGTTTAGTTTTCTTTTAGTTCTTGAAAACAAATTAATGGAGATCAACACTGATTACAAATAGAGAAGCTAAATCATGTAAAGATTGAAGGCTAGAGATTTACGATTTCTATAATAAAGAATAGGTCTTCTTTATCCTTTTCTTGATTTTTATTTATGAATTTCTTTATTCCCTTCGTAATTTATGTGTTTCATAAAATTATGAATTAGCTTTTTTGTTAGAATATTGGATTGATGGATATTTGATATTTCTATATGAAAGATTTGAATATTGGTAATCTTGATATTTTTGCCATTAAGCATGTATTTTATTATTTATGGAATACATATTAGATTGGGTTAAAATTTGAGAAGAATAAAATTGATTCAATTGATTTTATGGCAAACTGACATCAGATTACAAGTAAGACATTAGAGATAATGCATTGTAATTGAGTTAGGATTTAGAACATAAGTCGATTAATTAACTAAATAATCTTTTCTAGAAATAGGAAGACTTAGTTAATTAATTAGGGTAATTTACACTTCGAGAGAAGGTAAGTCTACGCTTCATCATTTTGATAACTTGAAAGAGAATTCAAAGAAAACAATCTAAACGATTCAAGGATCAAATAGTCAAATATGGTATTTTTGAATATCATAATCATTAATGTCAATCCAAGATTCCAATTTGCTAGTTCACTGATTTAATTTTTTAAGGTGTAGATTTCCTATATTTTCTTTATTAGCTAAAAGTAGATTTAAAATTTTATATTAATTAGGAGTAGATTTACATTTTTTTATTCTAGTATATTTTGTTTTACCTAAATATAAGTAATGCTAATATAGTTGAGAGCCAGTCCTAATCTTAGTAGGAACGATTTGGTCTCACTAGAATTATATTGCATAAGCAACTTAGTGCACTTGCTAGTATTATATATGCTTTTATTTTAAAAGTAATGGTTAGCATATCTTATACATTCATATGCATGTTAACTATATTGCTTGAAAGGCATAGTTGGAGGGATTAGCCCACTAAGCATAAACTTACACCACCCTACATTTCTTTAGTTTTAAGGACACCCCTTCGTCAAGCTAGGCCATAGGATGCTCGAGGTTAGTCATAAGGTTAGGAGTGTCTGTAGGAAAGATAGTGCAAAGGGGTGGATTGTTAGGAAAGATAGCTAGTGTCCTACATTCCATAGAGACTTATGTATTTTGGTCATTTGTAGTTTGTGACTACTTGGTTTACATTATTCTTATTTTAGGGATGTAATGTCCCGTAGACTAAATTATGTTTATAAATTCAAGTAAATGGTAATATTAAGTATCTTACTATGATATCACTCGTCTAAATGACCTAAAGTAACTAAAAGTGGAAGGAACCATGTATACTGCATAAAAGGGAGATGATTGACAAGGGGGTTAATCTTTAACTTTTGTACAGTATATGGCGATCTACTATGACTAAGGAACTAGCTGGTCATGTTAGACATAGATTTAGATTTCAAGAGATTAGCTAAGAAAACCTATTGAAATTGATTGTTTTTAAGAAAACAAGCTAAGAAGTAAAGTCTAAAGACTTAATCTTACCTTAAGATTAATTTTACACAAATTTTCCTTGAGAAAATGGAGGTTCAATTGTCTTATATGACTAAGGTTTAAGAGGAGGTATAGAGAAGAGGTGAAGGAGAGGGGTTAGTGGCTATATGAAGGCTTAGGGTTTAAGAGGAAAAGATAAGGCAGTTGTATAAGGAAAGGAAGTGGGATTAAGAGAGAGCTTAGGAGGTTATTTACTAAAAGAAGTAGGGTTTTTAGCTATAGGTTGTCTTAAGGGTAGGTAGGGTTTTAGAAACCCTGAGAAAAGTAAAAAAATACCCTTATGTTTGAAAATAATTTTCCTTTGCATTACATTTTAACCCCCTTAAAATAACTTTTGTCATCAAAAGTTACCTAACACTTGAAATGACCAATTTTTTGCTTCTCATTTCTTTCTAAAGCTCTTAAATTGTGTTCTCTTTGAGATTGCTTGCTTAGTTATTCTTTACATAGCTGTTGATTCATTTCCTAAAGAACTCTTCCTCGACACTCCTACTCTTAGTAAGCCTTTCTACTCCCACTCTAGCTCTTCAACTTCCAATGCTCTTGATTTATTGACTTCAAGGTCTTTTTAATTTGTGTACTTCTCCTCTTGTCTCCAAAATGGTAAGGTATTCCCCTTCTTATTACTAAGTTGATCAATCCATTTCATATTTGCTAACATGTCATCTACATCTCCACCTTGCCACAAAATCATAACATATAGCAGTAATATGATTGTCATATAATGTCTCTAATACAAACTTCGCTTGCTATTCCCAATAACAAAAGACACTAATCACTAATCCTCATAAGCCCTTAGGCAAGTCTATAACTCTAAGGTAATTAATGAATTCCACTATGTCTATGTTATTCATCAAAAGAATTCCATCTCCTAAAAGAAAACAATTTCTTAGATCCGATCAAAACTTTAAGTCTAGCTCTAAGTTGACACTTCACATAGAAGCAAAACACAATAGAAAACATCTAAAAATCTTAGCTTAACTAAAGCCACCTATCACCAAAGAGTTTTCAACACCCATATCCAAGAATCCAATTAGATGTCACTCCTAAAACATATATAAAGCTACCAAATCAGATCTTTTCATAACTTACTTCATCCCTTACTCTTCAATCATCTCTAATCATAGCAAGCTTCAAAGCTTCTCAAGTTCCATAGTCATCTTCTAACCATGTACTCTACTTTTAGATCATTTGCTACTACTTCATTCGTTTGTCCCAAAATCAAATTAAATGGTCTTAGAATTAGTTATGCTTATCATTGATAATTTATGTGTTTCTTAACTTATTTAATGAAGCTCAATTGATTTGCCAGTTCTATATATCTTATATTTCTCAATGCTCATTTCATCACTTATATCCTTCAATTACTATTAAAATGGTTATATTCTCTACAACTTAACATAAGTATACATATAACGAGGCTAATGCATGTTGACACATCACTAACTTAACTAGCAACTTGACTCGACTCAAATCAATTGACCAAACGCAATCCTTTACTAACTTGAAACAAACCAACATGACATGCCACAACATGAAAGAAGGACTCATCCATCCGTCCCATAATAAGCATGCACAAGCTAAGATTCCTCAATTCCTTTAAATCCCATTTCTTAAATTAGTTTTCTATTCCTCGTTCCATTCTTATGTGTTGCTACTTATTGTGTAGGGTTTGGTGAGTAGCCTCACATTTGTACAATTCGTACATAAGTGCCCAGTTATTACTCCAATAGTTACGTCCACTTTATGCAACTTAAGTCAGTATAAAGTTACAAGTTATGATTTGTTTCTCAAGTTTATCTCTTATCCATTAGAGTATCGTCCTATTGATTAAGCTTCCCCAATTATTTGATGTATACTCTTGATTTTTATGAATTTAATTCAATTATGCCAGAGGGGATAAGCTCAACTAGTCCTTATATCATCCTCCATCTTACCTCTTCTTCCATTTTCATAAATTTACACCTAAGCATACTATAACCTAACAGAATAAGAGGGATTAAAAGGAAACAAGAGTTAGCAAAGATGAGTATTGTAAATAGGTGAGCAATCACAAAATCAAGGTAATAAGGAAAAGCAAGAAGATAAGTTAGGTAGAAAGCAAGAGGAAAGCTAGAGATTAGACCTACAATTGTTAGTGCTAAGGTAATTACTCACTCTTAGTGTAAATAAAACCCAGGTTTTACCCCCTTCTCCCAATTGCTCACCTTGCTTCCACCTTACCACTCTAATTAATTACTTAAAAGGATCAACAAACTTAAGCACATCTATGATTAGTCATCCTAAGTCACTAGTGATCCATCAACCTAAGTTCTTCTATGATCTATGTCTTAAGCTATTTTATGATCTTCTAGCCTAAGTACTTCTAAGTTCCACCAACTTAGCTCTTTGAACATCCATTAAGTTAAGCTCCTTAGTGATCATCAACCTTAACCTCTTTTAGGATTCATAAGACTAAAATTTATCTAAACTCCATAAACCTAAGCTCTTTAAGGATCAAATAACCTAAGCTTTGATACTACTCAAGCTATAACACCCTAAAACCTAAGGGCACCATAGCCCACCACATGTCCCTAATTTTCTAATGACATATTAAGGCTCTAAAACCAACTACATTCTCTAAAGTCATCTTTAATAACTGTCATCAATACAACAAAACAAATTTCCATATAGGCAAGTCATCTTTACAATAACCATACCCTAAAACAGTATTCTCATCTTATGTAAAAATAGAGTCCAACAAAGGATCTAAATGACATACGATCCTTTAGCTCCACCAATCATCCATAAGTCATTAATATAGAAATATAAACACCTCTCAAACTTAACTTGTTAGTAGAATGTCCTTCTTATAATGTGGATAACAACTTTACCTTAATACTTGTAGCTGTAAAAATAAAAGAATGAGCTTAAGCCTAATACGTAATGTACAAGCACACACGGATGCCAAGCTAAGTCGTACACATGCATATAATGCAATTATACTAAGCAAACAATAATTTAATTATCTTTAAGATCCCATTACACCTTGATCTTTGACTACAGACATAGGTGGATATAAATATATGTTTTCCTTTAAGTATTTTATGCTCGAGTTTAAAGTCTAGAGTCTAGAGGCTATAAATCCTAAAATTTTAGTTGCGTTGTCTTATATATAAGTCTACTAGGGAAGCTTTGCATATGATCAGTAGTTGCTCTTTTAGGGATCTACCACTATGAGCCCCTAAAGTGAGTAGGTTAAGTATAACCAACAATTAACTATAATTATGCCAAATATAAGTTATTTTGGTTTGCTTATTAAGTCTTAACAAGTATAAGTAAACAACTAAGCACCACATACCTAGAAAGCCATATCTAAATCAATTACAAAGCTTAATCAATCATGAAACCCGAATCTAACAACCTGATAGTTAGACCAATAAACTTATCTTTAGAAAACACTCCTTAAAGTTTCCCTAAACTCTTATCTTATTCTAAGATTCTAGGGGTAACTGTGGTTAAACAAGAGGGTAAGATTAGACCATGGCTTAGGAAAAGAAATGATTAAAACACTTGGGATGAAGATTTAGAGGCTTAAGAAAGGAAGTTTTAAAATAGAATTTGATTCTTTGTAAAACATGTTTATAAATGAACTATAATAATTAAGATGTTCAAAAATGGTTTTAAAGGATAAAATATGCTAATAGGTTACGACATAGAGAAATTAAATTAAGAAAATGGAATTGAAGAAAACTTGATTTAGCCTTTTGGTGTGAACCAACCACAAAGTTCAGGGAGAACCAACTAGCTAATCTTTACCAACCTTCTATGACCAAAAGACTGGTTACCACCAACCCTACAATTCTATTGGAACTATGCCCACGGCTAGAACCAGAGCAGTAGCAAAACTTTGAATTCCATCCTCAAATCAACTCAATCCATTCTTCAAACCCACTTTAAATACACTTTGATTACTCATCAACCCATCAACATAACACACTTTTACACTATCCAAACTACAAATTTCAAATCAAACACCAACACAAAACCCCAAATCTATTAATAAACATTAGGAAACCAACTTTAATCTAAAGAACAGGAGTAAAGATGAAGAGAACTTACTTGAAATGTGAGAACACGAGTTGGAAATCCAAAAGTAAGCTTTAACTTAAAAGATTAAACTGAAAAATCAAGCATACAGATTCAAATTTCAAGAGATTAGTTAAGAAAACCTATTGAAATGAATGATTTCCAATGAAGCAAGCTAAGAAATAAAGTCTAGACACTTAATGTTATCTTAAGATTGATTTTGCATGAATTTTCCTTGAGAAAATGGAGGCTCAAGTGCCTTGTACAACTAGGTTTTTAGAGGGGGTTTAGAGAAGAGGAGAAGGAGAGGGCTTAGTGGCTCCACGAAGGCTTAAGGTTTAAGATGAAAAGATAAGGCAGTTGTACAAGGAAAGGAAGGGGGATTAAGAGAGAGCTTAGGAGGCTATTTACTAAAATGAGTAAGGTTTTTAGCTATAGATTGTTTCAAGGGTGGGCATGGTTTGAGAAACCCTAAAAAAAGTTAAAAATACCCTTGTGTTTGAAAATAATTTTCCTTGGCATTCGGCGAGTGTACGGTCCGCTTGTATTTATATGCACTTATTATATAATGAGAAAATTAAATTGTAATCATTACATGTCATTTAATAAATATAGAATATATGATACTAATATACTATTTGCCACATAGTATAAAAAGATTATAATGCATTAAATATGTATAAGAAAAAGATTGCATACACACTACAGACCAAAATATAAAATTAGAATTTATAATGGTTATAAAAACATAACTTACTAAGGATTATTAATGTCATTGGAAAGTTACAATATTGTGATAGGACGTATAAACCATATTATCATATATAATTTCAAAAGCTCTTTCCCTTTTTATATTCCTTCTTTTTAATTTTTCTAATTTTATATAATTTTGATAGAACTTTCCTTCTATAATAAGAGAAAAATGTAATATAATGTATTTTCCACGATGTTGTCATCACCATCATCATCATCACATTATTATTATACTAGTAGACACCACTATTATTTATGTTTAATTATATAAAGTAACATATTTTCTATTTAAGATCTTAAGCAACAGTTACATACATTTCATAGTAAGCGTAAAAGAATTATGATATAAAGTACGTGCAAGAGAAATATTGTGAGACCCCAGTTTTTAACTAACTATTGAGAACTTGGAATAATAGCATATTCCTGATAAATATGTAACTTAGAAAATATGACTTAAGAAGTAAGAAAATGAAATGCTTATAAGAAGTACGAGTCACAAGTGTAACTATGTAAAATAATTGTCATTGCTCGAAATTAATAAATTTATGGTTCCAAAAAATATCCTTGAAATCAAATAAATTTTTAACATGTGCTCCAAAAAGTTAAAAGAATCACTTTGGTAAAGTTTAATTTATAAAATTGAGTCATTGAAATATTTAATTTAATAAAAACATATTTTTACTAATAGTGGAAAATTAATATTGTATATGCAAAATGAGAGATCGGATTATAGCAAAGCCTTAAAAATAAAATTATCTAGCCTATAAAAATAATTATTTGATGTCAATTGAGAGTAAATAGCTAGTATAAGCATCCCATATACAAGTGTATACCCAAAATAGGAAAAAAAAATCCATATATTATATAATATACCTAAAACTATATTTCAATTAACTTAAATAAACTAAAGATTAGCATGGGACAATTGTAGGATCATAAAAAATAAGTAAGGGGTATGGCTTGTAGTTGGAAAAAGATAGAGCTTACTTTACAAGTGTAGTGCTAGAAACTTAAAGCATGAAAATTTAGGGAAAAAGAGACATTTAGCCTTAGAAAATTCATCAACTCAAATAGAAGTTTCCTAAAATCTCAAAGCTCCTTCTAAATTTTTTTTACACAATTTAGGATTTGGAAAAAATCTTTGGAGGCTTTGGAAGTGTCAACAAAGGTGGTTGCAAAAATTAAGAAGAAATAGGATAGTTTTGGGTGAAATCCGATTTCTTAAGGCAAACTGCCACTTGGGAGGGAGCCAAACCACTTGGTGATAGTGGAGGGAGTACCAACTTAGGAAGACAAACCCCTACTGCCAAACAATGCCCGGAGTCACAAGTAACGGTAAGTTTCAGTTTTGGTTTTTTTTATTCTATTCTTCTAAAAATAATAAACAAGCTCTAAAATTATGATTTTTAGTTTCCCAAGGTAATTTTTCATATAAAATCCAAAAATGCAATTAGATTTCTCAAATTCCAATTCAAAATAGGTATTCCTTGAGAAACTAAGCCAAAAATGAACCATAATTCCAATTTTTAATAGCCTAAACAATGTTGTTTTAATCTTAAAATTTATGTACAAACATTTTAATATGTCTATTTTGGTTCCATGAAAAGAGTTTTCAAAAATTCAACAGTTGAATTTTTGGGGTTTTCCCTAACTAGCATGTATGTGGCTGAAAATTCCTTAATTGGATGTTCAATTGAGTAATTGGATCTTCAAGTACTGGTTTGTTATTGTATTTGGGGTTTGAATTGTGGGTTTAGAGTTTTAGAGTGAGGGTAGATGTTGGAGTTGTGTAATTTGAAGGTTCAAAGCATGTTTTAGGCAAGTTAGAAAGTAAGTAAAAAAATTTGTCAAAATGTATAGTAAAAGGGTATGAGAAATAGTCTATGAGCAGAATGTACGTCAGAAACTGATGCAGTGGTGGATTAAATTTTGGATATGTATAAGTGCTTTTACAGTTACTTTATATGCCCTTTAGGCATGGTTAGAGAAGTAGTTAACCTAATTAGTATATTATAACAAAATGGACATTTAATAAGTGTTTTACTAAAGTTTTTATATGCAAATTAGAATAATGTGTTAAGGAAAGGAGACATAATAATATCTATGTAATGTTGATGAAGTCAAAAACTATATTAGAGAGTTTGTTAGAAGAGCTTTATGTATAAGGCGCCGTTAGAAACAGGGTTAGAAAGTAGTTGAGATTATAGTTTTCCTAAAAAGAATAATATAAGTCCTGAACCCTAAGTGTAAGTAAGTTAGTAACTTTGTTTATACTTAACATATATTAATTTGGATCTTGTACACATCTTCTTTAAGAGATAATTGCATAAAGAAGTCCCTAGGACAAGAGTAAGACTTGGGGAAATTATTAAGTAGCCCAAGTAAGTAGATTGCTAGTGTTCTAGAGTAGATTGTTTTTTTTTTTTTTTAACTCTTAACTTATCTAACTACAATGAATGTGATTGCTCTTGTATGTAATGTGATATGTTGTCTGATAAGTTGCTAGGATGATTACTAATCTACTGGGTATATGTATTGGTGGTTATTCATCTTTCATGTATGCAATATATGATGTTGTTGGGCTATTGTTTGATCTTATGATGCTTGGCTCTATACTAACAAGACAAAAAGATTAGGTACTAACCTTGCCTCTTAGGTGTTTAATTAAGTGAACTTGATGCTGAGACTTTAGAATTGAAAAATGTAAACAAGATTAAGTGAAAGCTAAGCTAATGAATATATGAGTAAGCTTGTTGGATATTTTCTTGGTAATTGCTAGGTATGTGATTAATGTATTCATGACATGGTACGAAAAGAACCTATAGGTCAAGTTTTCTAAAGCTAAGATTTCACTAGGTAAAGTTTTATTTCAAAAACCAGAGTTTTGGTTAAATAAGCAATTTTGCTTTTAAAAGCTTGGTTTTGTAAAGTAGACAACTTGGTTTATATAAACTGGTTTTCAAGCATATAAATTTGCATTTCGACTAAGTTATTGGGTTAAGCAACCTTTAGTTACATAGCTATGTTCTGGGACTTTAAGTTATGTCCAGATGCTCATATTGAAGTCATCCAATCGGATAGGTTGCTTGAAGCTAGGCTGGGATGGGATATCGGTACCAATGTATGTCACCGGCATTAGCATAGCATGTATTTGTTGCATTTGCATTGGTTAGTTATACTGTTAAGCTTTGTGATAACAATGATAACTTGCTTAATGAATGTGCTATGATATTATTTGTATTTGTGCTCTTTTGTCCACTCTCACTTAGCTTATGGTAAGTTAAGGGGATATGTTTTTCTTATCCTCAAGTTTGGAAGGAAGTTAAATTAGACCTCACATCATAGTAGCAAGGAGATTTTAGTACATATAATTAGCATCTTTGAGGCAAACCTTAAAGTAGAAAGTAAGTCAGAATGTTGGTCAAAAAGTGAACTGAAGAAAACTCCTATGTAGCCGAAGTCGATCAGAAACCGAATTTGAGCTCCTCTTAGAAGCTAGATTCAAGCACTAAGAAGCAACTCTATAAGAAGATTATCAAATTATTTTGTAAGGGCCTCAACAAGAGATTAGTAAAGTGATGAGTAGATCTTCTTATGAATCTGTATATTATAAAGATATTTTAATGAGAGCTATATATTATATAAAAATTTATACTTGTGATACTCTAAGTATGACCCACTATTGAAAAGATTTCCGTTGTTGTTATTATAATAAGAAGTGTTTTGAGAACAAAAGTTTCATATTGTTATATGACTAGTATAGTACAAATTCTACTTTATCCTTAATTCAAGGTTAGCAATAACAAACATTTTTTAAGTACTAAAAGTTAAGTAAAATTTTTAAGCAAACACCTACAAGGCAAGATGTTAAAATACTAAGTTTTTCTCTTTATTTATTTATTTTGGGTAACACTCACATAATCACTTTATATATGTTTTTTTTTTCCTATTGAATATTTAATGAATCATATATAACAAATTATTTGTTTTTGGAACCTTATATTGCTAAAATAATTTTAACATATTTTTTATAACATATAAAAATCATTAAATTTTATTTACTTTCTCTACTTTTAAATATGATTATAAGCATTATTCAAATTTTTGTCCATACAATGAGTAAGCTTTTTAACTAGTTTTATATAATTTCTAAAACACTTACCTTTTATAATAAGAGAACAAGTTAATATAATGTATTTCCATAATTTTTTTATTATATCAATAATAATAATAATAATTTATTATTACTATTATTATTATTATTATAAATAAGTATACCAGTAGGCTCCATGCTCGCATTACATGTCATTACAAAACTATCCCATCTTCTTTAATATTTAATTATATAAAGAAACATATTTTTTTCAATTTTAGATCTTAGTCAACTACTTCATAATAAGTGTAGAAGGACTATGATATGAAGTTGTTGTTAACTGTTATTTAATTATTTTCTATTCATAAATAAGTATCATAGCAGACACTACGCTAGCGTTATGTGTCATTATAAGACAACTCCGTCCTTTTTTATATTTAATTATATAAAGAAACACATTTTTTTATTCGAAATCTTGTACAACTATTACACACCTTTCATAGTAAGCCTAGAAGAACTATGATNGCTCTTCCGATCTGTCTGAACACCCTCTACACACGTTTTATTATATCAATAATAATAATAATAATTTATTATTACTATTATTATTATTATTATAAATAAGTATACCAGTAGGCTCCATGCTCGCATTACATGTCATTACAAAACTATCCCATCTTCTTTAATATTTAATTATATAAAGAAACATATTTTTTTCAATTTTAGATCTTAGTCAACTACTTCATAATAAGTGTAGAAGGACTATGATATGAAGTTGTTGTTAACTGTTATTTAATTATTTTCTATTCATAAATAAGTATCATAGCAGACACTACGCTAGCGTTATGTGTCATTATAAGACAACTCCGTCCTTTTTTATATTTAATTATATAAAGAAACACATTTTTTTATTCGAAATCTTGTACAACTATTACACACCTTTCATAGTAAGCCTAGAAGAACTATGATATAAAGTGTATGTAAGAGCAATACTAAGTTTTTTCTTTCTTAATACTCATGTAGTCACTTAATATATGTTTTTTTTTTTCATTGAATAGTCAACAAAGCATATATAATGAGTCATTCGTTTTCAAAACTTTATATTGTTTAAATTATTTTTGAAATATTTTTATTTATAATATATAAAAATCATTAGATTGTACTTCTATTTTTTAAAAAAAAAAAAAGATTATGATGATTATTCAAACTTTGAACCATACATTACATAGGCTCTTTAACAAGTTTTCTTTTTTTTTTTTCTTTTAGATTATTATATAATGATTTTTGGAACTTTTCATTTATAGAAATAGAAAGATGTAGACTCAAAATGACCTCTCTTATGTCAATGATATTAAAGGGATATTACATGAATGGAATTGTGATATGGATGAGATAGCATAACCTTACAAGTTGACTTAAGCTTAGTCTTTCAAGTAAAGAAAATATTTATTGGTAAGATTTGGTCATCAACCACTTCTTTGTAATCCTTTAGTTTTAGTTTTTCTCAATTTTTTTAAGTAAAAAGCTAAATCTCGAGATGTACTATAGAATTCTATTTTATATAGTAGACTTTTGTGGCATTTTCAAATTTATAGATCCAATATCACATTTAGTAAAGATTTATGATACATGTATGGTAAGGGTGAGTTGATAACCCTACTGAGCAGGTACCTACCCGAACTACTTCATCGAGTAGTTTCTAAGTAGACAATGAAGGTCACAGGATAGGTTTTGGGTAGTAATTTCTCGAAACTTGCTCCCATATGATAGGATATAGGTATGATGTTAAGGTAACTTATACCCACCATAGAATCTATACTCTAATATATATAGGGTGTAAATTTTATAGTACCTTATTCCAACCTATAATAAAACCCTAAAATTATACGCTCTTGTGTTTATTGTCTTGTTCTTCTCTCTCATTCTTTTTCTTTTCTTAGGTTAAATCTTTATTTTTTATTCTGTGTATAATAATTTTATAATTTGATAAAATTTTATTTTAATAATTTGAAATGAAAAGATAAAATAATAATTTAGTATGACCTAATGAAGGATTGAATATTTCTAATTGCAAGGATTATTTTCTATTCTACTTACTAAAGTTTTATATTATTATGGTTAGATGTGTTACAAATATAAGAACCTTACAAATATTACTATTTGGTCCATTAATATAGTTATAAGTTTAATATTAAATATTTGAAAGAAGATAAAGTAAAAAAAAAAAAATACAAGTTGTAAAATTTATAAGGTATCTTGTAAAATTTAGAAAGTACAAGGTGGTTAAGTTCTACCAAATAGGTTCCAAATAAAAAAATTTTGGAATATGTACTTTTAGGGTAGGGCGCGGGTAACGTATTACACCCTACCCATTATATATCCACTCACTCCTAATGTATAGAATGTACTCAATGTATTCGAGCCTGCCAATAGATATAATAGAAATGATACCTTAGGATGAATGTAAAGCTAATTAACTTATATTCAAAATGGTATTCCTTTTTTTTTTTTTAGCATTGTTAATGAAACAATCATATAAAGTTATTATGAAAAGAATTAGTACATGCTCATATCTATATCAATTTTCTCTTTTCGTTTTACTTGTAATTTCTTGTTTAAATATTTTTTTGATATATTTTTATTAAAAACAAAATTTACATAAGTTTCATATATAAATGTAATTTTTATAAATTAATAGATAATTTTATTTAATATACATGCATAATAAAAATGTAAAAGTTTATTCTTTTAACTTTTTATAAAGTGTATCAATCACCATTAATCTTTTTGCATGTCAAATCATTGACATGATTCTTTTGCATGTATAAAATGTAATATCATTATGATAATAAACTAATTTTCTTTTTTTTTTTTTCATCAATGATTTTAATATCGATTTAATTAAAGCATATGTTCCCCTACCTAGTTAGATGATCCTAGGTCTATTCTTGGTGGACTTCACAAGTATATTAAAGGTATGGATTGAAAATGTCAAATCATTACAAAATGTGAATTTATTTTTCTTTTCTTTTTTTTTTCTTGGAATTAGGGACATATGGAGGGGAAAAAAAACACATTTATTCAATATATTCATTTGTCCAGCTCACCTTAATTGCTAGGTATTTGAGGTTTCACGATATGAATTGTCTAAAATTGCGAAAATAAAGTATTTTGGCAATTGAAGGCGCACATGCAAGCATAAACACGTGAACCAGGACAAGTTTCGATGCATTGTCCCCCAAATGCTGAATTATGCTTTTCATAGCATTCTTTTTTACAAGCCTTAAGGTCACAGTTCGCAGGGTGTAGTTGCTCTATACATCTTTTCTGCCCAGTAGCTTGAGGAGTCTCATAAACAATCGTACAAAAGTGAACAAACAATAGTTAGCATTTGGATAATATTAACATGTGTAGTTAGTAGCTATAAAAGAATTTTTTGTGTTATTGCAATTCTCATACTTTACGAACCAAAGATGAGGAGGACAAGGAAGAAAATGAGGGAGAAACAAAGCTTTTCGATCTATATGATAAAAAAGGACTTAATAAGAAAAGAAAAGTGAAATAGTCTTTTCCACTGTGTGGTCCTTAGATTGTCTAATGTAGTACTATTTATAGAGTGCATTAGAGATGTTTCAATTGAAAGATAATCCAACATTATAATGTATAGATTAAGTAACAAAAATAACCGATCCAGAAAAGAAGTAAATATAATGTTTTGTTTCAAATAGCTAGATTTAAAAGGTGTAAGGTCTTGTGCATATAACAATAAAAAATTCAACGACATTTCAGTGAAAGGTGTAAGGTTTTACGCATGTAACAACTAAATATTTAATGAATAACAAGATTTGCAAGGATCAATCATTTTTTGACACCTTAACCAATGGGTTATATCTTTAGCAATTTCAAAAAATCATACATGAACATGTGTAATGTTTTGTGCATGTAACAATTAAACATTTAATAAGATTTCAATAAACGTGTTCACTCATGTAACATTTTATGTATTTAATAAATATAAAGGGTGGCAGAAGATTAACTGTTTCGTTACCTTAATGGATTAATAAAAGGTGTTTACTCATGTAATATTTAGATTCACTTCCCCCCTTCTCCCTAGCTGTAAAAACCATATATATGGTATTCATTAATATGCAGAGTCACGAACTATAATGCAAAATTACAAACTACTTAGTCCTTTTACAAATTTTATTAGATTTTTATGAATATTTGGTCTTTTTGAACTTTTGAATGGATTTGCGAAATATAAGTGGTGTTACGAAAGTTGAAGGTATTTTATGAACTAATAAGAAATTATAATATATATTTTTTAAGAGTTCTTACGAAAATTAAATCTAAAATTCTAGAATAAACACAAGAACATTTTAATTTACAGTTGTTCAAGCGTTTTGCTTTTCATAAGAACTAAAGTCGATTAATGAACTTAAAAAATGCATTATGTTTTCTTGATTCAAATTACAATCTTAAGGAGGATCTAGAAAACTATAGAAAGTTGCTAACTTATAAGATATGTGACGATATTTTGAATAAAATTATGAAATTTCAACATATTTTACAATACGATACTTTGTTAATTTAGCTTTATTTTCTAAATTTTTAATAAATAGCATATTTTTACAAACTGAATAAAAAAAATGAAAAATAGTAATAAAATAAAATAAAAATGTAGAAAATAGAAGCAAATATAAGGAAAAAGGAACGAAGTATCTCTACCAATGCAATGGATGTGGAGTAGCCAACAACGACTTAGTGGGGCTACAAATATTTTTTCTTCTTTTCTTTTTCTCAACTGTTGCTACCTACCCCCAGCCTTGGTTAGTTGAAAATATTTTCTTTTCCTTTATTTTTATTATAGTTAAGTTTTCTTTTTCTATTTTAATTGCCTACACTTTTTTTTTATTTTTTCTAAACTCAATATTTTGCCAAAAGGGTTATTGTATTCATTTTAGCCTAGAAGTTCCACAAACCGTAGTTTACATGACTTCAGTTGTTCATATGTTTTGGCTAAAAGGAAAATATAGTTAAGTAAAAATAGATTTGATCTTCAGAGAACATTTAAAATTACACCTGTACTTTTCAGTTGATATAGTTATATAATATAGCCCTTGTAATTTTTCATATTGTTCCCTAGTAAGTTCAACAACTATAGATACATCCCTCGATAAGTTCCATAAAGGTGGACTGGACAAGTATATCTAAGGTGTGCAAACACACAATTTAAAATGTTTGGGTTAGTAGATTGATATGATTGTTTGTTGGATAATCATAAATAATTTTCCTTCATAAAAAATATCAAACCATAACAAAATGTGAATTGTTTTTTTTTTTTCTTTTTGTTTTTCCATGGAAGGGACATATGGAGGGAAATATTAAAAAAAAAAAAAAACGAAAACACACACACACATTTATTCAATATATTCTTTTGTTTAGCTCAACTTGATGGCTAGGCATTTGAAATTTGACATTATGGATTATCTAAGATTGCCAAAAGTAAAATATATTAGCAATTCCAAGTGCATATGCAAGCATAAACACCCGAACTAAGAGAATTTTCGATGCATTGTCTACCTAATACTAAATTCTGCTATTGGTAACATTCCATTTTGCACTTCAAAAATTACAGTTACTTGGATGTAGTTGCTCCATACATCTTTTATGCCCACTAACATGTGGAATCACATAAACAATTGTAAAAGTTTAAACAAACAACAGTTAATTTTTAACATATGTTGTTGCAATCCTCATATTATATGAACCAAAGATGAGGAGGACAATGATAAAAATGTGGGAGAAACAAAGCTTTTCCACCTATATGAATAAAAGGACTTAGTAGGAAAATAATAAGTCCTACTGGGTATGACCTTAGTTTGTGCAATAAAGTATTATTTATAGAGTTGACATAAGATGTTTCAAGCCAAAGTACTTCAACAATATATTTATTTCTTTTCGAGATTAATTATTTTTGTTACTTAATCAATACATTATTACTCTAGAGCAATATTATATAGCTAGATATAAAAGGTGTAAGGTTTTATGCGTATAATAATCAAATATTTAATGACATTTCAATAAAAAGTGTAAGGTTTTGCCCATATAACAAGTAAATATTTAATGACTAACAAGATATGCAAGAGATCATTTTTTTTTTTTTTCACCTTAACCAACACACTATATCTCTAGCAATCTTAAATAATTATACATAAAAATGTATAACATTGTGTGCATGAAAGAACTAAAAATGAGAAATCGTACAAACAACGATCAATATCACGAAGGATCGATACGAATGACATGGATCCAAATTCCAATAAATGCGTTGTTGTATATCATAGATTTCAAAAGGGGAAAATTTGACTTTTTAGGGCAATAGAGTATGGAATTTAATGATGAAATTATAATATGAAATATGGAATTTAATGATGGTTTGATTGCATCTTTTATAATTTCACTTTTACGGCAGTATGCTTAGAGTTCCTCCTTGTATTTTAATTCCTATAGTATTGTCATTTTTTCTTTTTACTTAGTTTAGAATAAGAAAAAACATGGTTAAGTGAATGAATAAATTTGCTTATGATTGGAGAATTTCTCCATAAAATTAGAAGTATTAATATACCAATAGTTATATAAATCTATAACTCATATATACTTGACTCTTATTAATTCATTCATTTATTTATATATTCTTTTTTTTATTACTAACAACTATTGATAAATGTGCAACCCCACTTATAGCATACATTTATGCATATATTGCTGTTTTTATTACGAATTTGGCATTAGATTCAATAAATATATTTTTTTGAATCAATTATGTAATAAACAATTGAAAAAGACCAAAGTGAAGAACAAAATTGCTTATATATGTTCGCAAATTTTTCACTATAGTATAAATCATATTTATGAGTGAGTTTTATATTGTAATCTCAACAAATGTCATTTTGGTTCTTCCCTTGAATCTGACACAATATAGCTTGACCTGAGTTTTATTGTGGATAGCAACTGTAGCATATCAAGCAATTTCAATTTTCAGATCAAATCGAAATAGCTGATGAACTTCAATCAAGGATCACCAGCTGCACCATGTTACAGCAGCCTTATTTCACTTGTATAGCAGCTAGGAAGTGGACTTTGAAGAACCATAGGCCGTGGACTCCAACTCTATAGCAGACTTGAGCTTCTGGACCAAGCAGCTAGTAGTTGAGCAACTCCATATACTGCAATCTTCAAGGACTAAGCTGCTGATTTGACACAAGAACCAGTAGCAAGCATGAACTCCTATTGTCTTAGATAGCATCTCATGAGCTGCAAGTGTGAGAGCTGAAAAGCAAGACAAAGGTCAACGGGAGTAGTGAATTTAAAAACCAAGCAGCGCAAGCCTAAGTTCAGTGAAGCTCACATACACGAAGGACAAGTTTTGAAGCTTGGAGAAAAGTTGAGAACTGGAACTAGAGCAGCATTTCAAACGTTGTAGCAATTCTTAGCTGAGGAGCTCACTTGGAGAGTTACACATGCACCGACCAAATTTCAGCACGCCGAGGATTTCCTAGCAAGAACAGAGCAGCTCTGCTTCTTCTCAAACCAAGACAGAGATATCAGGAACTTGACAATTTGAACACATGACATATGCCGAGCACGAGTTGAAACTACACACCAAAGCTAAGTTGAAGCTAACCTAACCAAAGAAAGTGTAGCACGTTCAAAAGTAAACAGCAGCTTATTTGGAGAGCTACACACAGAGCAACTTCTTCAACTTGAGCTCCTCATTGATAGCAACACTTAAATTAAGCCTAAAGCACAGCACTCCAAAAACAAAATATATAGCAGTTGCTCCACTCAAATGAAAGACGCAGCAACTCCACGGCATTCAACATGATGCACAGAAGCTTATTTTAGAAAGTGCTGCAGCTTCAAGCTCCAAACTACCCAAAAATTTGATGAATCCGAGCACCTCAAGTGGCCTATGTGATTTAAACTCACCTCAAGTGACCAAGCTGCAATTGATAACAGCATTAATAGGCCTTGAAATTTTGTCTATAAGTTGACATGATGTTCATTTTCTTGTTTAGTTGAGTTTGCAAAACTTCATTATCATTAATTTTTAATTGCAGGCTCTGTACTTTGGTTTTTGGCAGCTGGAATCAGTTGAATGAGAGCAGAACATAGTCCTAAACGGAGCAGTTCCCCGTACGTGATAACAGCTGCAAACTCCAAGACCGAGAGCCACCTGAATAGAACAGCAACTAACAGGAACTTCAACTCCAAAACAGCAGATTGTACAATGAGGCACCACATGACAGCTGCAAATCGCCGAATAGCTCCTAACAGCAAGTGCAGCAAGGACCGGGCAATCAACCGAAAACAGCACACCAAACCAAGCTGCTGAATTTTAATTGCAGCAGCTGCCAGGCCGAGAAAATTCACCAGCTTCAGCCGAATAACTTCAATAGCAACCCGAGATGCAACTGTAATTTAAACGTGATTTTTTTTTAACCCCTGCAGCAACTTCACATCAGCCGAGAACCAAACCGAGCTGGAGTTGATGGCAATAGCAGATTAATTTGCATCCACCTAGTTGAAACATGAGACGAGTTGATGATATTGCAAGCTGATGGAGCAATACGTGGGTTCAGTTGCTCCTGTTAATGTCCATTTAGTATCATGAGAGTAAAAAAAAAGAAGGAAGTAGCCTATTTTTCAGTTCAAGAGGCCTACATTTCCAAAAGATTCCACACATCAAAGGCAACTAAATTTGGAAGGCAGCTTATTTGATTGAAAAGGAGGTCTCATTGAAGTCCATGTGGAGTTGGAATAATTAAGATGAACCAAAATCAGAGAGGCCCGTGGCCTATTTATTTTAATAGCCCAGCCTGTGAAGAGGTGAAGTATCCTGTATCAGAAAAAGAGAAAATGTTTATGACAGTGGAAATGGATTGAGGCATTCGAATGAAGGAAAAAGCTGATAATGGAAGCCACAAAAGGCCCACGTCACTTAGATTGGAGGGGGGCTTTGTTTGTTTAATAAGGAGGGCAGCTGACGAGAGAATGAGGGGAGTCGAAGATAAGGAAGAGCCGAAGACAGAGAATAGGGAAGATAGAGAGCTTACGAAAGAAAAAAGGAAGACAGTAGCTTGGCATAGAAATATAGCAGCATAATATAGTAAAGAATAAACAGAATTTCTCTTTTTATTTTATTAATTGTATGAACTATACATATTACAACTACTGGAAATGGGCAAATTGAACATGATACAACTGGTTGAGATATTTTTAATTCAACAAGTTTCAACCGAAAGGGTAATGCCCAAGGAAATATCAAAAGAAAATGCACTAAAGGAAAAGAGCATAAGGGTCATTGAAGTCATAGAACTCTCTTAAACCCTACTCATTTTAGCTGCCATTGTCCCATGCTAGAACCCTAAGCTTTCGTTTATCTATTTTAACCCTCCTCTTCCTCCTCCTCTTGCTTCTTCTTCCCTTAAACCCTTCCTAAAACCAGCTATGAAGAGCTCTTGAACACTAAAATCTCCAAGGAAATTTGTGCAATATCAAGCCCTATGGTAAAGTAATCTTCTAAGATTGTTTGTCTCTAAGCATTTCCTTATTGAAAAAGCTCCATTTCAATGGAGTTTTCTAGGGGTGATTTAGTAATCCAAATTTACCCTCATGAGGTTGCAATAAGCCTTCTTTTCATCTTGCCTTTGGATTTATAAGCTTGTACTTACTCTCCTAAGTAAGTTTTCTTGTATCTTTCTTCTTGCCCTTTTTAGCTTCTAAGGTGGTTGATTTTTTATGGCGAAATGAAGTTTTGGTTGGAGCTTGAACTGGTTTTGGTGCAAGGAATAGTGTAAGATGAGTGTTGGAGTTGAGTTTAAGGTTTAATTGAATTATTATCGAAGTTAGGCTAAAGTTTAGGTTGAATCAAAGTGAGTTTTGAGTATCTTGTAGATGAACAAGTTGCAGATTTTAGCAACTGAGAATCAAGATGACATTGCTAAATCTAGGTACTAAGGACTCTAGACTCTGAACATAAAGGACATTAAAGGAAAACTTATATACGTATATATCTACCTATATGTATAAGAGATCTTGGTATAGTGAAGTCATGAGCACCTCTTTATTGATTACTAACCTAAATACAACATAATTTAATTGACTATTTATTGTTACTCGTGTGATGCTACTTGCATTAAATGTATGTATGTAACTAGTTTTCCATATGTATGTACGTATATATTACATACTGGGCTTCGTCTCATTCTTTTAATTTTGTAATTATAGGTATTCTTGATAAATTAGCTACTTATAACAAGCTAAGGATTCTACTACTTTTAGGTTGAGAAGAAAGGCATTCTATGTTGAGGATACCGTTAATAATATGTGGATATGAGATTTATGATACAGAATATAATTTGAGTTAGAAAATTGTCTTGTTAGAGATGGTTGTGGTTAGAATGGTTCATTGTGAGTCATTCAATTCCTACAAAACTTAGAGATGTGTTATCAATTTTGTTGACTGGTGTATAAGTGATTTTAGAAATTATAGTTGGTTTTAACACCTTAATATATTATTAGAAACTAAGGATACGTGGAAGGTTATAGTGCCCTTAGGTTCTGAGCATTATAGAAAGGTAATTCAACATTATGATTATTTCTTTTCTATATCAATTAATTTTTATTACTTAATCAATACATGTCACAACTTAAGGGGTAACTTAGCAGTAGTAGGTTGCCATATACCATACAAAGACTGTGAATCAGTTTCCCTTCCAATCAACAACCTTTTATATGACATAAAAGACTACTACTACAACCAGTTACTTAAGAATTATAAAGGCAAAGATAAGATCACAATATATACATATTAATATAAGATTTCATCAAGTAACATCATTATATAAGTAATACAAGATCCTAAATCTCAAAATACTAATGATAAAGCTATAGTAATAAAGAGAGTTATTCTACATAACTACTGAATATCATACTACAAAATATTATAGAAATTCTAACTAAGAGTCTCACTATATATATATATTCACTCAGCTCTCTTCTTCTACATACATATTTCCCAAAAAGTTCCAAGTTCGAGTAAGCCTTAACTAGATATGGTAAACAGGTCCTCCTACATCAAAAGCTTAATGAGTTATCCATTAACCATATATATAAAAGCAAGTTATTCAACAATTAATTTCAAACATATGAATACATGATCAAGCAGAATACTATATACAGTTGACCAAGTACTGTATGCAATTCAGATTTAATGCCTTCTGAAATTAGGGCTGAAGAATACATAGCATCAGTCAGATTTGGGTACCATACTTGAACTCACATAACTACGAAACTCCACATTTTGTATTCAAGGAAAAATAGTATATTTGATTTTAGGTTAAAAAGAAGAAAAAAAAAAAAAAAACTAAGTTCCAAGAATGATTGTGAGTAAGCCCCCATAATCCACACTTACCCTTAAATAAAGGCTTTTAGACTCGATCTTTAATCAAGTGGTTAGCACCTCCAACACTTAGTATTCCTTCGAGCCAAAGTAAGATTATGTTATACGTGTACACTATACTAAAACATTTTAATTTCCAATATATAGATATCTACCTTTATATGGTTCTCATGAACTCCCTATGATGTGACGACCGAAACTATTATAATACAATGAATGTTTATGCATGATTCAGTTTAATTTAATAAAGTCGAATATACTTATGTCCGGTTATTAAGTGACTAACCAATATCACAGATAACCAAATTCTTTATAGTTATCTAAAATGTAACAAACAATTCATTATAAAAATTTAGAACATTTTCACACAGAAGCCAATTAATATCAATCACATGTAGATCCCAAACCCTATACACATCAATCAATTTATCATAAATATTTAAATATCACTATCTACAAATACAAATAAGTATGAAATCATTAAGAATACTCATTCGGTCTTGGTAAAGCTCATGGATTGTAGTAATCGATAGGAAGATTGATATCCTCATCAAGATCACTTGATAATAAAGAAATATGAAAGATAGTAAGTATCTAAGTAAAATAATTATTCTATATAAGTATTTATCTAAAAATCTATCTAAATTTCACATTTATCTTACATAATTTCTCGATTCGAGTTTTTTCTTCAATCGTATGTAACTTTTTTATTTTAACTCTGATTTTTAGAAATTTATAGTCAATTTTTATCATTTTCTAACGTACTTTTATGTGATAAGGTTGATTTTGGATGTTAGAACTCGCATTTTCTATTTTGAGCCTAAAATGTTACGAATTTATTTATTTTGGCCTAAATGTTTTTATTTGTCAATTTAAGCTTTTCTATAATGGTTTTATTGATTAGATTTTTCTTATTATCTTTGTAATTTGCAGTTTTAATTAGAAAAATATTGTAGAAGCTAACGAAGTAGCTTCCTATTGGTCTACGTGGCAATTTTCTTAATTCTTCCAATTTTTTTTTAATTTTTTCCAATTTGTAATATTAATATATACATATATATATTACTATAAATTATTAAATATTGAAAAATAGCTCCTATTCCTCCTTTAAAGTTCACGTCCAACATATGTACATATATGTATATATTTATACTTATTAACCTATTTTTAAGAAAATTAGATATTAATATACATATGTATGTAATGTTCGATATATGTACATATATAAATACTTATACTATACTATATGTATACTTATTTAAATTTTAGAATAATAGAGTAATATGTATACATATAGGCACATATATCTACTTTTATAATTCACTACTTATGTATACATGTATTTATACTATTTTCTATTATTTTACACATATGTATGACAAAGTAAATATACTTAATATTATATGTATGTTTATGTTCCATATATATAAACCTCATATATATATACACACATAACTAAGTGAATATATCATATGTGTACATATAATTAAATATATTTAAGCATATACATATATAAGTACTTGAACATGAAGAAGAACAACTATACATACAATTAAATACATGTACATATGGTTTTGTTACAAAGATAGTAAAATACATATAATTCCTATTACATACTCCTATTAGCTAAAACACTACAAGATACATATGCAACAAAAGGGTATATATAAATTTATACTATAAAGAGAAATCAAATGCAACATAACTATTAATTTAATTACACCTTTTGTATCTTGAAAATTTATGGTACAAATGCTCTCCTTCTTCTTAAGGTTGATGGAAGAAAGGCAGAAAAATAAAGAATGGAAGTTGGAAAGGAAGAGAGTAAATGTCAGTTCAAACTGAAAAAAAAGAAAAAAAAAAGGCTTAGTTTGATGTTCTAAGTTAGAAAATAAGGAAAAAGTTGTAGTAAGATCCTGATGGAACACTTGGATAGAAATAAAGAAAAGAAAAAGGAAAGAAAAAAGAAAGGAAGGTGGAAAAGAGAAGGAGAAAAAGATAAGATGATAAAGTGGGAGTTGACTTTGCTTTTCTTTACTTTTTATCTTCTAAATTGTACACATGTAGTAATTCAATGGACATATGGCAGCCAAAACAAATGAAAAGGGAAAAGATGAAAAGAAGAAAAAGAAAAAGAAGAAAGAAAAATTGCTTTTGATATTCCTTTAAGTGTTTTTCCAACTTTTAGATAATATTTAGGATAAAATATTATGTAACTATAAACAAAATAGTGGGTATAAAATTAATGTATACTATATGATACAAAAATATAAAGTATGTAGTAAAATTAAATCAAAATAATTGTAAGATAATATGGAACTAATGAAATTAATATAGAACTAGCACACATATGTATATACACATATATGAAGTCACAAATAATCATAAGATAATATTCGTAATGTTGTTAATTTAGTTAATTAATATGTTACTCTTTATGTTTATTAGTATTTAGGAGTTATCTTTATTCATTCGTTAGTAATTTTACGCGATTATGGGTATCTATTGATAATTGTACCCAATTAGAGCTTTGTCACCATTAAAGTAAATTTATGTATTTTATAAGCTTTTAATTTTAGCCTTAGGGTTTTTATTAGGTTAGGGTTTCATTTTTTATATTTACGCATACATAGGTGTAGGATTTTTGTACGTAATTAAGACTTTGATTAAAATATTAGGTTTTTTCTCATTTGTAGTAAATTCAAGTTTATAGCTTAGTCAAGATTTAACTTGTTTAGCCTTATTGACTCATGAAGTTGTCTAAGACACTGGGATCCTAGTTATGGTTCATACTAAAAATTTACAAGGTTTACAATATATATATATATATATATATATATATATATAACATTTGATAAACATTTCAATCAAAAGTGTAAGATTAAGCACATGTAACAAGTAAACATTTAATGAATGGCAAGATTTGCAAGAGATCATTTTTTTTTTTTTTTGGTTACCTTAACCAACACATTATATCTCTAACAACCTTAAATAATTATACATAACAATGTGTAACATTTTGCATACGTAACAATTAAACTTTTAACAAGATTTCAATAAAAAGGTGTTTAACATGTAACATTTTAAGTATTTAACAAAAAATATGTTTACTTCTTTATCTATTAACAAAAGGTGCTTGGTCACATAATATTTAGATTTGATTATTCCCTTCCTCATAGTTGTTAAAAACATATAATATTTGATAAAAAGGAAAAAGAATTACAACACGTTATATACTTAAGAATACTAATTAGTTAGAAATAACAAGTGTAAGGTAATGTATATAACTTGAATCGGTCGATAAACAAATGATGTAGTAGCATTGATTCTTGTTTATGTACTTCGAGATCATCAAAACCTAAAACCATGAAAATGCATCATACTTGCATATTGATTAGAAGATTGGCAATGTATGCATTCAATTTCCATAATAGACTTGGTTCAATTCTCTCAAAAACTTTTATATATTAATGTTTCCACTTTTATGGATATTGTCAAGATCCTATTATAACCTTTTACATTTGCAATAGGCTTTACGAAATGAGCTTAGGAGTTATGAAAATCAATTAATTGAATTGAAAATCCACTAATCTACTAAGCATATAGCTTTCCATTGAAATAATTTTCTACACAACTTATGTAAATGTTGCTCGTACTTCTCCAAATGGAGCATTTGTACATTGATTTGGGAAATGGAAGTTACATGAGTATTGAGTTTATACTCCAGCATGACTATCTTGTGATATTATATCATGTATTAGTCAATAATCTATGCTAAACTTACTCCATTCTTTCAAACCCTCTTATTTATATATGTATGATCATCAAAACACTTTGTTGATAGGCTATTTTGGATCCTAACTCCAAAGGCACAAGCCTAAGTATCTCCACTTACTTAAGTGCCATTAAGCACCTTTTTAGGCCAAAAAGCTCAACTCTCTTTTACATCTTAGTTCCTCATCCCATACCTCCACCCCACCCCCACCACCCCCTCATCCCCTCTCCTTCTTCTCCCCTTCTCTCGAGTTCACTCTAACCTAAGTCAAATAATTTAGAGTCCTCAAACCTTGTTCGATGAGTGTCTTACTCAACCTACCTAGCATAGCTTACTTAGGCCTATCTTAAGCACCTTTCCATCCTAACCCCCTCAGGTCCTTAGAAACTCCATTTAGTACCCTTTGTGGGCCTAACCCCTTAAGCTTAAAGCCTAATGATCCTATTGTCCTCAAGTTATCTAAATCCAAGCTCGATATGCAATGCTAACCTTAACCCACCCCACCCCCCCAAGTACATACTAAGTGCTTGGGGCATGACTCGAGGGCTTCGATGCCATTACTGCTCTCTCTCTCTCTCCCTCATGCCTCATTAAATGCCGTTTGACATTCATAATATATCCTATGTAACTAACTGCCTTAACTATGACAACCGCCTATGTTACAAACATAACACCTACCTTTCCCAAGGTCGACTAACTAGCAAAATAGTCTTGTCCTCTCCCATAATGTACATGCTTCCTTTGCACTAACCATGTACAAGCCAATCTTAACTTGCTAGGTGCCCTAGGCAAGTAAGTTCTATGCCCTGTAAATTGGTTGTGGAGTTAAAGGTATAAGGATTCCAACTCTCAATACCCTTACCTTTCTTCTTTTAGACGTACAATACTCTCTCTTTTCTTTCCTTTTCTAATCTAAGTATTAAAGAGCCCTTATTACTTAGCCATACGAGGCTTTCTTGTAAGTCTACCAACATGTATGGAGACTAATCTACTAAATGACCCTACAAAAGTGATCAACACATCACCATTTAGTACCTACTTCTATTGCTTATCCACCATACATAGCTAAAGGTAAACACATTAACCCACAAGCATCCCATCAAGAGGACGATGGTCAATTACCACCACCACCACTGGCTAATCTAACTTTAAAGTTCAACCAATTGAAGGTGATGTTTTATCAAATGATGGAGGAAAATCACAAGATCCAAGTAGCAAATGCTACTTTACAAAGGGTGGTTGTTGCATTATGAAAGGGTCAAGGCAAATTCCCCAATGAAGACCCCTCCATTAGCTTATCCAAGAGGTTAAGTAGGTAGAGCAAATGCTTTACACCACCTCCACTAAACCGAACATGCCTATGCAATTGTATTTAGCCCGGTCACCAACAACCCAAGGACCTCCACGATCGGTTGAACATGAACAGCAGTAAAGCATTCATACTAGGTGAGCAATCAGGCACCAACAAGGTACACAAGGAACTCTCCTCAAGATGCTCTCAAAGCTGCTCGAGGAGATGAATGCCTAAGAGCTAAATGAACACATTTGCCATGCCTTCAACATGCGTAAGTGGAAGAGAGTTGAATCATCCACTCGATTATTGAAACCAAGCACCAGCTAAAGCCCATTTGTGCTTATCATTCTAGAGGAAACTCTTCCCTAAGGTGTTCAACTCCTACACCTCAACACCCACGATTACACTAGTGACCCTGACGACCATTTAGCATTTTCGCACCATGATGAGCCTCTACAACTTCTCTAACGTCATTATGTGCAAGGCATTCCTAAGCACTTTAACAAAGGTAGCATTGTTGTGGTTTAGCACCCTTTAGGACGGCTTGATTCACTCCTTTGACAAGCTAGCCATTAGGTTCTAACAAGACATCGTTACCGAACAAGGACTCATCAACTCTCTATAATGTCAAGTAAAGGCTCAATGAAACAGTTAAGGCCTACCTGATGCGTTTCAACTAAGCCAAACTCTAGGCCTTAAAGCTTAAGACAAGGGTAATGCTTTAAGCCAAAATCAATGGAGTTAAACCCTTTAGTAGATTGTTTGAGGCCATTGCCTTAAACCGTTGCAAGACTCTAGATGAATTCATGAAGATAGTTGAGAAATATGTTGCCTAAGAGGATACCATTTGGTCCAGGATTAAGATCGATAGCGATGACCAAAGAAGCTTGGTCAAGGATCACCTAGGCCTTCAAGGTGACAAACCATCCTCCTCGAGGAAGGATCACTAAGGGAAGTAAAAGCAAAAGTTGGCTAACTACACTTGCTACACTCCATTAAACCTTCCTTTTGGTGAAATCCTTTATAAGGTATGAAGGTAGCTCTCAAGGCCTCCTTAAGTTCAAGGGACACCAAAAATCGTAAGGTCGAGCAAGTTCTATGACTACCACAACATACACAAGTACAACACAAATGAGTGCTGGCACTTAAAGAATGCAGTCAAAGGTCCCGTACACTAAAGCTACATCAATCAACTCGTCACTGACAAGAGAAACCAAGTTCAGTGGCCATCCTAACGCCACTAAACAAAATAGCAACAACAATAACAGTAATAATATAACCTCTATGACTACTAACGTTGAGGTAGGAGAGGCTAAGTCTAAAGGATCATTAGAGGCCCAAGGTTAAAGAATGCTAACTCCCCTTCCACAATACATCACAAAGTCCTCTCCATCTGTGGAAAGAAACCAAAGATCAACACTACCATTTCCTTCTCTACAAAAGACAAAGAGGGCATTAAGTACCCACGCAACAATCTTCGGCTCATCAATATGGAGATAAGCTACTTTGATGTCCCTAAGACATTTGACAACAGTAACTCGACAAACATCCTTGTCTACTATACCTACACACAAATGAAGGACCAGCTCAAGGAGCCCCTATAACCCTACAGGCAAAGCTTAGCTAGCTTTAGTGGTAAATCTATGCTAGCTAAGGGCATCATCACTCTCCTTATCCAACTGGGTGACGATAAATGTTACCTCATAGTTAATTGATTTTTTTGATATCGATGATTGATCCCCATATAGCATTGTATTAGGAAGACTAAGCATCAATAAGTTCAACATGTGCATAAGCCAATGATGCCTTAAGATGAAGTGCCCTATGGTTATAGGAGTTGCTGTAGCTTAAGGCAACCAGAAACTTTCATAATCACTTTACCTTAGGGACATAACCCATGATCAAGTAATGCACATCGAGTTAAGACTAAAGCAAATGTACGACTCATCAAGAGAGTTTGCTGAAAAAACTAAAGAGTAGACTTAAGCAAACAATGCAAATAGGGACTTCACTATTTTCTAACTATAGAGACCAACTTGTTAACTTCCTTTAGTCTAATGCCAACATCTTTGCCTCATCCCCTAAAGATATGCTTGGCACCATCAACATCCTTATGGCGATGCTCCACCTCTAAGTAGTCCTTAATGTTTGGCCTGTCTAGTAGAAGAGAAGGCACTTTGCACCTAAGCAATAGGTCACCATTAGGTAAGAGGTGTAGAAGATACTCCAAGCTAGATTCATGAGGGAGGAGCATTACTTAACTTAGCTAGTCAATACAGTGCTAATCAAAAGGTCTAATGAGAAGTGGCACCTGTATATTGACCATGCAAACCATAATAAAGCTTTTCCGAAGGATTGCTTCCCCTTTCCTAAGTCCGACTAACTCATCAACTCGATATCAAACCATGCAACACTTAACCTCATGGATGCCTATTCAAGCAACAACCAAATATGCATGCAACCAAAGATGAAGTACACACTTCCTTTGTCTCCGACTTAGGCACATATTACCATAAAGTCGTGCCCTTTGGCCTTAAGAACACCAAAGCAACATATTAGAGGCTAGTGACTCCAATCTTCAAGCTAAAACTTAGACAAAATGTCGAGGTCTATGTCAACGACATGATTGTTAAGACGAGAGATAAAGTTGACCACGTTAAGGACTTGTGTAAGATGTTCAACACACATTGTAAATATCAAATGAAGCTAAAACCCTAAAAGTACACCTTTGGAGTAACCTTAGGCAAGTTTCTCAATTTTATGGCATAGAGGCCAACTCAGGCAAAATAAAAGCCATTTGCAACATGAAACCTCCCAAAACCATCAACAAAGTGCAATAGCTCACTAATAAGGTTGCCATGCTCAATCATTTTGTATCCCAAAGTGCAAACAAGTGCTCATAGTTCTTTAAGCTATTGAAGAACCCATTGGAGTTTACTTAGACCAAAGAATGTTAGACTAGCTTTGATGAACTGAAGTAATTCTTGGCCTCCCTACTTGTGCACTCCAAACCAGTCTTAAGGGAAGAGCTCTATTTGTACCTAACAATCAATGATTGAGCATTATCCTTTATATACGTCTGAGCAAATGGATAAGATCACAAGCCAATTTACTATGTCAACCATATATTACAAGGCCAAGAGAAGATGTACATACGAGCGAAGAAATTTACCTTAATGATTGTTAACGCTGCAAGGAAGCTAAGGCCATACTTTTAAGCTCATCATATCATCATCCTCATTGATTGGTTACTATGAACCTTCCTGTCGAAGCTTAACACCTCTAGCTACATGGTTAAGTTTTCACTGAAGCTCAACATTCTCGGAGACATACCGGTGTAGACTCTCCAAATTGATGGATCCTCCACTCTAGGGGGAAAGGAAAGGAGTGGAGTAAGCATTATTTTGTAAGGGCCTTACCTCGCGCAACTTCCTTAGAGCTACCCTTGTGGAGTTGACATATGTCATTTCCTGAAAGAGCCCGATGATGTCTAACCCCATGTCATCAAGGCACTAAGGTCAGCTGTTTCCTGTGACAACGACTAGGTAAGTGCTATAGTTCATTGTCGATCTCAGCACCTTGACCTAGCAATTTTGCTAAGTCTCCTCCAAGGCTTGTTAGTATTGCTGATCCCCCACCTCATCATTAAAATGCTCATTCCTAACACGTAGCTTAGCATTGTAACTCCTCTAGCTGAGAATTTTACAATAGCTTTGCCCGACCTTTTACCAATACTAAGGCTAGCCTACCCTCGACCCCCTCAAGAGTTTGCATTGCAAGAATAGTCAAAGGAACCCCTATCGGCACAATCTCAACTGTTTCAAACATCAATGGGACTCCCAGGGCCCTTTTTACTCTTCTTCCTTTTTGAGGAGCCAATATTATCCTTCTTACTCCTCTTTGTCGAAAGAGCATCCTCATCCCTTCTGGTAATAGCTAAGGTCCCCATCTCTTAGACTCAAGTCTTCTTCTTCTTCTCGCTTTGCTCCTAAAGCCGCTTCTTGCAAAGCTTCACTACGACAAGCTGGAAGCCCTCAATGCAAATTTGCAACTTTGTGAACATAGAAATGCAATTAGTCATACAAACAACAAAAGAAAAGTTGAAAATAAACCTATCGAAGATGAGTAGCCTCGAGCTCCCCTCACAACAATAGCCTATAGAGCGGCAAACTCCTAACTAACCCCCTTAACTAGTACCTATATCCATGTCAAACAACAATCTTCCATAGACGTAGTTGTTGACCACGATGTTGATGTTGAATCAATCCCTAAGCTAGTATACTAGATTGAGGATTTCTTCCTTCGCATCGTCATTTTTAGGGACCATGGGCAAAGCCCATTCAGTGGGGAAAGGCTACTCTCCATTCGATCGTACCCAGGTGAATTTGTCCTTCTAGCACTCCACCTTTAACTTTAGATCTTAAGAGATCTTCACATGTTTGTTCTAGGTTAAATAATATGCCTACCCATCTAGTTTCGACTTTAGCGTAAGGAAATGTTTGAAGAGCCTAGCCGTAAGCTTCTATAGGGGGTAGATAAACACCACCTTAAACTTGTGTAGTTAAAGCCATGCATTCAGGTGTAGAGAGTCTCAATACACCTTGAAGTAGCAAAAACTTCAACCTAGAACTCTATGAAGGGCAACTAGAGCCTAAGCTCTAACAATTTCTAGTACCAACAAAATAACCTCCCATCCTTAAGGTCACATGCCTTCTCTTCTTCCTTAGGCCTCTCAATGATCCAATTGTCAACCCTATCCCATATGGCCATGCACATCATGTCAAATGCCTCATCCTTATGCATGTGCTTCACATAATCCACAGCATTTGGGTTCTCATTAGTCAAGCATAGCAACTTTACCCAATCTCTAAATCATCGAAGTACCTCTCCCAAGGCTTCTCTATCATAACTCGATAGGAAGCTAGGTCATAGTCATACCACCATGTATCATGTGAAGATCCGAAGCCAACACTACTACTGGCTAAGAACCATTATTGTACTACATAAGGCATCATCATAACTCTAACATCTACTACAAAGACCATCATAAAGCAATATCAAAGCAAATAAATTGTAGTTTATCACATAATACTAAATATCACAAAGATTGGGGTAAACAGCTTCCCCTTAATTAACTTTTACAAACCATAATAAAGTATTAATAGTCTAAGCTACTACAAACTCTTAAGAAAAATATAAGATAATACTAAAGAGTCCAAACATATCATAAATGTCTACTTCTGCTGTCATCTTCCCTCTAGCTATCCCATAGCTTCTAGTACTAACCTTAAGCATCCTTTGGCTTGGCTTTAACCATAAGTCAAGTTGCAACAATAAACTATAAGGGGGTAAGCAATAATGACTTAGTGAGTAACCTTCTTATCCTACTAACAAATAAATGTCAAGTAAGGTAGCATATGCAATGCAAGCAAGCATATGAAATGTACACATCATACACAGTCTCTCGACAATTGTATAAAACATGGTTTTATGCCTACTGTTGCCTAGGTTAGGAAATATTTAGGTACGTTAAGACCTGAGTCTCTATATCTATCATCCAATCATATATCATCTTCTCTTAGTAGACTCAAACCAGTGGACATGGCTTAGCCTCAAGTAGAGGGCAGCACTCCCTAAAGCCAAATAGATCTTAAAGGTTGAGGCAAGAATGTACTGTACGAATACATCATACGATACAACAATAATACAATATAAACATGGATATAACATGCATGATCTCTAGTTCCTTTGCATAGTGCTAATGCCCTGTATGTTTAATGCATAAACATACAATTCATGGCCAATTCTTATTAAAGTCGATTAACTATTATTCCCGTTCATGAGCGGCCAACCAGATATATATGATAGACACTCTAAAGTCCTATTTACTAATGCAACAACCAATTCTTAGTTCAAATATATTATTGTGTCTTTATCAAGCAAATACAGTCAATCAAAGCACATGCATATAACCTAACCCCCAAGCATAATCATTTTGCATAATATACAATTAAATGGTATTCTATACTAAAAGCACAAACAAGATAAAATAGGGGTAAGTGTACTCACTTAGCCATAGAGTCTAGCAATCCTAATAATCCTTAATTAAGTTGATCCCTAGATCTACGTCACCTGAAGATTATAATTAATTATATAAGTATTGTATCTTAGTTCACTTACTTAACTCTTCCTATCCTAAAACTTCTACTTTTACTATTTTCGTAATTTGATCATAACTTTTTCGTTTTAAGTTTGTTTTCAGTGATCTTATAATCGTTTTTCATCATTTTCGAGTATTCTTTCATTTGGTAAGATCCTTCTTAGGTTTTTAGGTTTGTAAGGTCTCGATTTAGGTCAATTAAGTTCATTGGTCAATGGGCTATTTTGAATATCTTAGGCTTTAGGCATAGTTTTAGGCCTTGCACCTTACATATAACTTCTTGGCCTTTATTTAAGTATTTTTAAGTTGAATTTTTTGCCCAAATTTAATAGCTTTTGATTTGGGCCTTATTGTCATGCTAGTGGGCCTAAATGAGCATTAGTTTAGGGCCTTAGTTGGTTAAGGGGCATATTATTTTAAATAATAAGCTTTTATTTTTAACATTAGATTTGGTCACATACATTTAAGACCTAAATTTTAATTCTTTTAAGCTAGTTTTACTCTTTAGGGCCTTAAGCCCAACTCTATTCATCTTTCTAGGCCTAAGTCCACTTTATACTCTAAGTTAGGTCTAATTTACCATGAGGTTTAGATCTGGTCATTGGTGTTAATATGGCCTTCAACACTAGCCTCAATCCCTTAATTAGTAACTAAGCTTGTTTAAGTTATTAACTCATTACTACCCTACTTAATTTGGTTAATTACATCTTAAATCATACTTAACACTGACTAATCATATCATTAAATTAATAAATCAAAATTTGTAGGCCTTAATACATGCTACAAGTGGTGGCCATGAAGATGATTCAAGGTCTCCATTACACTTTTTCGTCTAATCCTCATTTTAGTGAATTTCCTTATTCTAAAACATATATTTACTTAATGTAAGTTGATTTTTCTACTAAATCAAATGGTAGTAAGTTGAGAACACCCAAATGAAGGTGGCAACATGCTTGTGGGATGAGTGTCATTGAGCTTTTCTTAATGATTTATTAACAAAACATATTAACTACTAATCTCAAATACATGTTGATGCTACTACCTAAATCATTAAGTTTAGTTCATGCATTATTATAAGTTAACCTTCATTACACTACCTTAAAACACTAGGATATGCATGTACATAGGAATGTAAGAGACTACAATGCAAGAATCTATCATGAATCCCAAGAAAAAACAAGAATAAACTATACTTAATCACTTATCAAAGTTGGGTTTATAATTCCTCCTTTTACTAGCGTACTATGAGCTTAGAGGTAGCGGAAAGTAAGGTGTGTGTGTATGTTGGCCAAGTGGGTGGTGTGTAAAGGAGGCGTAAGGCTTGGTGTTGAAGTGATTGATGGTGTAGTGATGAAGTGGTGGTAGCTAGCGATGGTTGGTGTAAGGTAGCTAATGGTGTAAGATTGAAGGTATGTTTGAGGTGATTTTTGAGAAAGGATTTGAGAGTGTTTTTGTCAAATAAATGAGGGTGAAGAAAATGAAAGATAATGGGAGAGTAGGAGATAAAGTGGCTGGTATGAGTGTCTAAGAATAGGAGCAACAAGGTAGTGCAATTTGGGTGTACATGGTACGTGGTCCCCAAGTGTACTATGTACCTTCATATGCTTTTTATCCTTTTTTTACAAATCCTTATCTCCAAAAGGACAATTTTCCTTAATCCTAATAACTAATCCTCTTGTCTTTTATCATTAATTGTGATTATCTTATTGTTAACTAAGATGTAATCGAGGTTGGTTAGGATTTAGGGTGCAATTAGGGTGATTAAGTACAATTGAGTCTAATTAAGTGTATTAAGCATAATTAAGGAAATTCTAAGGCTTTGTTACATTTCATTACTTTAATTTAATTAGTTTCCATATCCCACATATACTCGTAGGTTTTCCTTAAGGTTTTTGGGTTTGTTTATAGTTATCAATTTGCATATGCATTTAGTACTCAAGGTTTTAGGACGTTAAAGTTCTTGTTTATACTTAACGAATGATTTTCATTACTTGAGTTAGTTTTTCGTAGTACTCTAGGGTTTTTAGAAAATAATTAAGGCTCTTTTATCATTTTATGGTTCTTTGCATATTTAGGTTTCTAGGATTTTACGAGAACAATTAGGGTATTACAGTCAAACTTACTCTAGGGTTTTCTAGCTTCTTATTTAGGATTTTTCACTTAATATTTAGGGTTAGGTTACCTTATTTAAGGCTTTGATTCTTATATTTCTGTAGGGTTCTAAAGATTATCCATTGATTCTCTTTCTTATCTAACGTCTAACTGTACTCAAAACCCGTTAGATTTACATCCTCCTCCCTAAGAAAAAGTTTGTCCTCAAAACTTACAAGGTGTTCCTATTGTTTCAAATAGCTCTTGGTATTTGTGTCTCACCTCCTCTTCAACTTCCCAATAGATTCCTCCTCCTTCTCATGGTTTCTCTATAATATCTTGACATACCAGATTTCTTTGGTCCTTAAAATCTAGATTTAAATAAGATACCCTTTATAGGTGAAATTTTCCTTCAACTAGACCAATTCCTATTCCACCACTCTTTCTAGGTTTAGAATGTACTTTTGAAGTCTTGATACATGAAAGACATTATGTAGTCTAGACAAATTTGGAGGTAATGCTAGCTAGTAGGCTAAATTTCCAACTCTATCCAATACTTTAAAAGGTCCAATGTATCGAGGGCTTAACTTCCCTTATATCCTTACCTAGTGTATGCTCTTTACTGGCTTCACCTTAAGATACACGTGATCACCAACCTAAAATTCCACTTCTCATCTCTTTAGATTTGCCTATTTCTTCTATTGATCCTAAGCTTCTTTCATTTTCTATTTAATGAAAACAACTCTCTTCGTAGGTTCTTGTATTAAGTCATGCTTTAAAACCAACTTTTCAATGTCATCCCAGAATAGTAGAGATCTACACTTCCTCCCGTATAAAGCTTCATAGGGTGGCATTTGAATGCTCGAATGAAAGTTTCTATTGTAAGCAAACATAATAAGAGGCAAATGCATATCTCAACTTGTAAACCCCGCAAATTTAGCTATTTAAGAGAAGGATTGAACCCTAAGACTATAGATGACTTGGAGAGTTATCAAAGCCGAGTAAGATAACAATTTACTAAATCATAAATCTAAATATATTATAAATAGTAAAAACTTTAGGAATTTATCAAAACCCTAAATCGTCTACTAAAACCCTAAAACTAGTTTAGGCATCATTAATTGAAATTGAACCCAAAATTGCTCGAAACCCTAAAATCATAAACGTAAACCTATAAAATAGTTAAATATTACACAATAGCAATAAAATTATAGTCGAATGTAATTTTCGACTAAATCGCCTGTTTGTATGACATTGTAATGAAATTACCATAATAACTTGTAAAAATTATAATTGTAATGGGTACCAATTAAATTGATAAAATTTCACAGAATTTTGAAAACTAAACTACGAGGAGATTCGTTATAATTTATATGATTTGAAAAATTACAGATATTTATTACTAATTTTCATTTTCCCTCTCTTTTAATTTCAATTTATCTCATTTCTCACTTTCCTTTCTTTCTTTCTTTCCTTAAGTTCAACGTCTAGAACTTTTCTCACTTTTGTTTCTTTAATTTGGACTCCCATTTACGCAGCCACGTAGTGTTATTTTATTTTGTCTTATTTACTTTAATAAAAAGTGAACTTAGCTTAAAAATTAAGCCACCATTACGTGAGTAAAAGCAACTCTATAAATATGGGAAAAAAAGAAAAAAAAAATCTACACAAACACACACATACAATTTGCAAACCGAGAGGAAAAAGGAGAGAAAAAGAAAGAAAGAAAAGAGAAAAAGAAGAAGGAAAAGAAGAAGAAAAAATCCAAATTAATTGGTAAGGAATTTATTTTAAGAAATATATATGTATATGATAGTATACATGTGTAGAATTATGGTATTTTTATGGTATTTTTATGATATTTTATGGTATTTGTACATATAATACTAATAGTATATGTTTGTGTATAAATACCTAAATTTACTTATATGTATAAATATAAGATTAAGTATGTCTACATGTATGTACCGAGGTATATAGTATGTATTATGTATTTGTTTTTTTTTAATACCTCTAATTAGTAATTTACATAATTTTAGTATAAAGATATATGTATGTACCGTAACTTGATATTTATATGGGTTACATATATGATTATGTATATATATGTGTAATTGTATAGTATATAGTGGAGTATTTTTATAAGTATGTATATATATATTATATACGGTATATTATGTATGAAATGTATAGTATATCTATATTTTATGATAAATGATAAATACTATATAAGCATATGTATACCGAACATATATATATGTAGTTATAGGTATGTAGGCTGAATATATATATATATATATATATATATATGTATTTATATGAATGTATGCTGAATATATATATTTATATATGTATGAGAGTATGTTTTCAATAAATACATATACATATATCATACGTGTAATATATATAGTATATATGTATATATATAATACCGTAATTCATGATTTTACAATAACATAAACCATAAACTATATATTATAAGTATTGGAATATATATATATGTATAATCGTAAGGTACATAAGAAAAGATAAGAAAAGGAGAAAAATAGGAAAATGTACCCAAAATAATAAAAATAACAAATTTATGATTTAAATAATTATTAACTTATAAATATGTTAAGAAAAAAAAAACGAAAATCAATATTTTATAATTTTTAAATTTAAATAATAATTTTTGTGATATTTTTGTATCACAATTTAAGTTACGAGCCACAACGTCCAAAACGGATCTCGTTACGGGAAAATACGCTCGAAAACGATCAAAATGAACTATAAGTTCATAACAATTCGAGCTAAAACGAAAAAGTTACACGTGATTCGATAAAAAGCTCGAATCGACAGTTTCACGTAACTAAGTAAAATAAACCTTACACGTTATAACTCTAGTTAGTTTTAAATTCCCTATTTTACATATTTTCCTTATTCTCAGGTGATCTCGATATCGACCCTGAGCTGCCCACCGACTATTATGATCCCTGAACTAGCCATGGCCGAGTGAGTTTTTCCTTATGATTCCATACTTGTTTGTGCTTGTAAGTAGTGAATCTAAATTATGATGTATAAATGAATATGTATGGGGTTGGGTTATGCTTGTGCATGATAATTGTTGCGAATTATGAATCTACTTTAAAGTTCAATAATATAATGTTTGATGCATAGTAGATTCAATAGATTGATTGTTTGTGACTTGGAATGATCACTGATTAAATATGACTTAACTTTTATTCGACTAGAAAAGTTAACTTGGATCATTCATGAATCATGCACTGCATAACTATTTCCGAGCAGTCACATTATACGGAGGTAGCGAGAGGCCATACTTGGGTTGATTATTGAATGTTATTGATTTCGTACGGTGCACACGTGTGATATGACCTTATCCTCGCCCGTGGGATGACTAGGCGTTGGAGGCGCCAACCACCTGGTTATGGGTCGAGTCCAGAGGCCTTCTTTTAAGGGTGAGTGAGGGCTACGTGAACCTACTCACAATCATATGTAGAACTCGTTTTGATAAAGCTGGTAATGGATGTACCATTACATTTTAAATACGAAACGCGGAGTTTCGTTATGAAATAAGTTCTAATATGATACCCGGATCTGACTGTACCGAAGAATCTCCAACCCTGACTTTGGAGGGTGTTAAATCTGAGTTACATGCAGTACCTGGTCACCTGCATGTATTTGTTTGGCATATTGCTTGTTCATGCATTCATTTGGTTGAATTTAACCATTGTATAACTCGATTGTTGTGTGGTTGAAGGAAATTAACTCACTAAGCTTTTGCAGCTTACGTCCCAACAATTTTCCCTTGCAGGTTGCTAGACGATCGGGCATGGGTTAAGAACTGAAGGTTGAGTGCCAACATTGAGATGCATAGAAGTTAGACTCTGAGGATAGACTATATGGTTCATTTGTATATAGTTATTAATACTATATTTAAATTTTGTGACTTTTGTAAGTTTGAGTTTTAGAACTTTATTACCTAATCTTATTATTTGGTAGGGGATACCGATTCTTTGCGGTTCTGTTAGACTGTGGCTTATCGGATATCTATAGTCACATATATGTGATCATAAGATAAGTAAGTTAAATAAATAAAAACTTTAGTGACTAATTATTTAGAATCTTGCAATCTCTGACTTGCAAGATGATTTTTAAATCATGGGTGCACACATGATGTGAAAATTTTAGGTAATCCTACTAGGCCCCCGTTAGGGTCATGACACAACTTCCCTTAAATTCTATGGCACAAGCCCTTAGCATGTCTTCTAAGGTTTGAACGGTTCTTTTTTATTGTTCGTCTAACTGTGGATGATAAGCTATACTAAAATTCAATTGTATACCCAGATGTTTCTATAAGCTCCCCTAAAATTTAGACACAAACTGTAGATCTCTATCTAAAACTATACTCATTGGAATATCATGGAATCTCACAATCACTTTCGTATAGATTCTTACTATCTTCTCTTGGGAGTATGTCATATTAATAGGTAAGAAATGCGTAAACTTGGTAAGTCTATCTAAAATAACCCAAATCGCATTGAATCTTATCTATATCTATGGTGATTAACTTACGAAGTCTATCATAATTTGCTCCCATTTCCACTTAAGAATCAGTAACAATTATAGCAATCTACTCAGTCTCTGGTGCTTGGCTTTAACCCTTTGGCATGTTTCACATTTTTATATGTACTTTACTATATCCTACTTCATGCCATTCCACCAGAAATTCTTCTTAAGGTCTTAATACATTTTTGTCCCTTTACAATGTATGAGTATCCTAAATAATGAGCTTCGTTCAAGATTTCCTCATAAGAGATGTGTCCTCCAATACACACAACCTACCTTTCAAGTGGATTATTTAATCTCAACGATGTTGGAGTCTAAGTACTTACTACTTGCCATTTACTCCTTCACTCTCATCAGAGCTGGATTAGCTTACTGAGCTTCTCAAATCCTCTCTATTATGGTAGGTTCAATAACCAAATTTGACAATTCTACATTTCCTTCAGCCCAAGTGAACTCTATATTCAATCTTTTAAAATCCTTGATTAGTTCGCTTTTCTCAATGAGAAGTAAGGTGACTTCTCTAGATCACAAATCGATTTGGGAAAAGACTTTGGCTCCTCTTAACTGATCAAATAAGTCATCTATTAAGGTAGTGGATACTTATTTTTTATTGTCACTTTATTCAAATTTTGGTAATCTATGCATACTCCCCACAAAGATACGCTTAGTCTAATGAACCCCTAATCCTATAATTCTTGCAACTATTTCTTTAACTGCTCAAGTTCTATTGGAGCCATCTTATATGGGGTCTTTAAGATAGGCTTTGTACCTAGCAACAAGTCAATGACAAAATCAATCTCCCTCTTAAGTAGCAAACTTAGAAGCTCGTTGGGAAAAACATCCAGGAACTCACTTACCACATGGATTTCTTCAATTAATGGCTTTTCTTCTTCAGTTTCAGTTGTATTCAATCTAGCTTCTACCCAATTTTGGAGGCCTTTATGTAAAAGTATTTCGAGTGAGTACACTTCCTTCAACTTGACTAGGATCGATTCTCCTTTGAAAACGGCCTTAACACCATCTTTCGTATCAAATACCACTTTGTAACTTTAACAATTCACCTTGGCATTCATGATTGACATCCAATTCATGCCCAATATGGCCTCATACTTATTCATCTCAAGTATTATCATGTTAACTTAGGAGTAGTTATTCTAAATCCTTAGAAGGCAATTTCTTATCACTTCTTAGGTTATTACTATGCTTCCTATAGGCATCTTGACTCGTATACAAAACTCTATGGTTGTCACTTGTAATCTAACTTTCTCGATGATCTTAGGTGTAATAAAAGAGTAAACAACTCTTGTATCAAACAAGGTATATACAAGTAGATTGGAAACATAGATATTCCTTGCAACAAGTCCCGTATCAATAGCATTTCCTTCCTCAAACTCTACAACAACCTCATCATCTCCATCCTCTACATAACCCCACTCACCCTTCAGGTTATAAACTCTAGCATGTATGGGTGCACCTACTTTAGCTTTTACTAGTCTTGGAACACCTATCTGCCTTTGGGCCATTGACTTGGAAGGGCTATGGGGCTAGCTAGCTAGATGTGCTATGTAGTCTTCCTCTGTAGATAGTTAAAGGTGATGTACCCTACTGCTTAGACACTAAACAAGTCATACTAACATTTTTAGGACACTTAGCTATGCGGCAGCTGCCATCTCCACAAAGGAAACACTTGTGCCGAAGCTAAAGGCATTCTCTCAAGTAATATGCTTTGTTACATTTCTAACATTTCACTATACTTGAACCCAGAGCAACTGGCCTCGGCTATCGATAGTAGATATGTATAATCATTTTCCTTTTCTTAGAAAAACTGGGCCCCTCAAAGGGTCTCTTTCCAAATATATTCACCTTGTACCTCTTACCCTTATCCTTAAAATCTTAAGCACTTTCAATAGTCCTTGCCATCTTAACTGCTTCTCTAAAATCTCTAAGTCAAAACTCATGCACTTGACGCCTAGTCTTAGAATCCAATCCTCTAATAAACACCTGGGTCTTCATCTTATCACTGATCTGAAATTCTTCATCAACAAATTACACAATCTATTAAATTCATACTTATACTGATCCAAAGTACAATTTCCCTTCTAAATGGATTAAAAATCATCACTATACTATAACCTCAAGATCTCTAGAAAATAATTTAATATAAACTCTCTTCAAAATACTTCCTACGTAATCGAAACTCTTGGCTTTCCACCAAGTCCTAATGTGAAGTCTTAGCATATAGGTACCATAGGTAATCCTTAAGTAGTGTAGAACCTTGAATGCCATAAAAGTATGCTCAATCTACATGAGCCAATCCTCAACTTCCTCGAGACATCCTGTAATCTCATTAAAATACTTGGTGTACTTGATGGACCTTGACATCATGGTCCTTTAAGGCTTGAGATCTAAGAATGCCATAGGGGTTAAATGTACCTATGCAACAAGAGGTGGTAATGGTGGGGGCACTTCCTCAACTAGTACAAGAAGCAGAACCTTAGCTAGAGGTATCCTGTCCCTCTTACGGAAAGCTCCCAATATCTCCTATACTGTAGCTAACACCTCCTCTGTATAGTCCCTTTATGGAACCCGTACCGATGGATACTCTAGATGATTTGCTGGATTATCCTTTGGGGAATCACACCTCAATAGGGGCCTCCCCTAACCTCTCCTGTACCTAATGTTGAAAACACTTTAGGTAAGCCTATAGTAGAGAAACTTCAAATCCAAACAATAAGATAAAGTAATACAAATCATACACATACTGAACAAAATAAAGGCCATCCTTTTTCATTAATTTCAACCAATCACAAGGTTTACCAGAAAAGGTAGTCACTTCTAAAGAGTAAAAGTCCATCGATACTACATCTAAGCATATAAGAGTATAGTAGTAAATTCCTAACAACAAAGTACTATAACTCAAATCACATGTGTCACAACCTAAAAGGGCGGTCAAGTTATGGCAGTACTACTATGTAATATAGGAAAATCCAAGATCAAGCATCGTTCTTGATTAAGAACCTTTAGTGCACTACATAAGGCATCTCACAATCTTGACTTCCACCCAAAGACCAGTATCAAGTAATAACAGAGCATTTAATATGAGTTAAACTATAATACTTAAATCCAACATAAAGTAAGATGGGGTCAAAGTTTCTCCTAACTTAAGTCATACAGAACTAAAATAAGGTAGTACCAGTAGTCTATGCTACTCAACACACTAAAAGATGTAAATAAATTTAATGAGTCTAAATAACATATAAGTGACCACTCGTGCTCTTTTCTTCTCACTAACTATCCCTAAGCTAGTAGTACTAACCTTAGGAATCCCATAGCCCAACACCAACCAAATGTCTTACTACAACAACAAACTATAGGGGGGTAAGCTACAACTTAGTGAGTAACCTTCCTATCCTACCAAAAAATGAGTAACAAGCAAGTAAATTAACCACATGTGCAATACAAACAAGCATATGAAATGCAACATCATATACAATTTGCTGGCAACCATGCAAAGCATAGTATTAAGTCCACCATTACTCGAGTTAGGAAGTATTTAGGCATGTTAAGACTCAATTCTCCACATTTATCATCCAAGCATGTTCATCTATTTCTCAATAGACCCAAAGCAGTAGATATAACTTAACTTTAAGTAGAAGACAGCACTCCCTAGAGTTAAGTAGATCCTAAAGCTCAAGGCAAAAATATGTCACATGAGTACGTCATATAAATCAACAACACAAATAATAACAATACCGGATCTAAAATACATAATCTCTCGCTCCCATGCGTAGTGTTGACACCTTATACAAATAATGTATAAACATGCAATGCATACCCAGTTTTTATTAAGGTCGAGTAGTTATTATTCCAATTCATAAGTGGCCAACCAAATATATATAATAAACAATCTAAGGCCCTATTTACTGATGCATCATCTAATTCGTAATTTAGGTATATTATCATTTCTTAACAAGCAAGTACATCTAAATCAAACACATGCATATAATCCTAACCCCAAGCGTATTCATTTCTTGCATATGTATGATTTAATGGTGATCTACACTATAACCACAAGCAAGACAAGATAGGGGTTGGTAAACTCACTCTGTCATAAAATCTAATAGTCCTAGTAATCCTCAATTGTATCAAATTTAAGGTCTTCATCACCTAAAGAATGCATTTAAAGTATATGAGTATTCTACTTGTACTAATTATCTATACTTTCTTGCCTTAGATTCCTGTTCTAACTATTTTCATATTTTGGGTGTAGTTTCCTTGTTTTAAGTCTGTTTTTTGTGATCTTATAGTTGTTTTTCATCATTTTTTAGTGTTCTTTTATTTGGTGAGGTCATTTTTGGGCTTTTAGGTCAGCAAGTTTTTTGTTTAGGCCTTACAAATTCGTAGACCCAATGGGTGAGTTTGGTTACTTTAGGGCTTGGGCCTAGTTTTAGGCTTTGGGCTTAACTTTTGATCTTAGGCCTTGTACTTAATATTTTAAGCTTCCTTTTAAGTATTTTAAGTGAACTTTTTCTACCCAATACTATAAATTTTTATCTCGAGCCTTGGTGTTGCTCTTATAGGCTTAAACAGGCTTTTTTCTTAAGTTTAAGGCTTCAACTCACTAAGAGGCCTATAGAGGATGCCTTGGACGGGCTTTAGGGTTTAGTGGGCCTCTTGAATATCTCATTTTGAGCCTTTTAAGGTTGATTCCAGATTTGGTCACTCAACTATTGGGCCTTTTTAGGCCTATTTTATAATTTAGAGCCTTAAGCCCAATTCTACCTATCTTTTTAAGCCTAAGCCCACTATGGCACTTGAGTTTAGTCTAATTCATTTATAGTTCCAGGTCTGGTCTTGTTGATTATGATGACCATTAACACTATTAATAAGTCTCTAATCATTAACTAAGCTAATTTAGGTCCCTAACCCCTTATTACCTTACTTAACTTGGTTAATCAAGTCCTAAATCATACTTAGCACTAAATAATCATGTTATTAAGTTAATAAATTAAAATTTACAGATATTGACCTATCATGTATGTGGCATCCAAGGTGGGGCTTTGGAGCTTTCCATTACACATCTCGCATACTATATGTTTTAGTGTTTTTCCCTCATCTTAGTTATGTTTTCTACTAACATAAGTTGTATATCTATCAAATACAAAGAAAATGCGTTGAGAATATCCTAATGGAGTTGGCACCATGCACTTGAAACAAAGGTTATGGGGCTCCTTTTTGATGATTTATTACTAAAGTTTACTAACTATCAACTTACACTATATGTTGATATTACTACTTAAACTATTTAGTCTAGTTCATGCATTATTCTAACCTATCTTTCATTATCCACTTTTAAAACACTAAGTTATACGTGTATATATAATACAAGGGTCTAAAATGTAAGAAACTACCATGAATCTTAAGGAAAAACAAGAAAAAGGTCAACTTAATCATTTACCGGTGCTGTATGTAAATGGCCTCCTTTTTTTTGTGTGTACCTTGAGTTTATGTATGTATATGAGAATGTGTATGTATATATGTGTGTGTATCAACCAATTAGAGGAGAAAGTAAAGGTAGAATGGATCTTGGTGGCTAGTGATTTGGTGAAGTGGTGGTAGTGCTAGGGTAGCCAGTGGTGAACTTTTAGAATGTGTTTTGGAGTAAGTTTATGAGAGAGTTTTTTAGAGTGATTTGTGAGGAGTGTTGTGTGAGGAAAATAAAATGAAAATGAGAGTAAGGGAGGGGGTTTAGTGGCCTGCTAATAAAGGCATATTATACTCATATTTTAGTGTGTAAATTTGGTTGAATTATTATTGATTTTCTAGAAATCATTAAATAACGATACTTAAGTATTTTCATTTGAATATTTCAAGTCTCGAAGGATTCAGAGTGAAAATACAATCAATTTAGAAGAGTTTTATGCAAACGAAGGAAGCCCAAATCAACATGTAACACTTAGGAATTGAAGGAAGCTAGCCTTGAGTTAGCCTACATTCAACACTAGTGGTTCACAATTCAACACCACTAGCCTACAAGTCAACACCGTCAACCTTCATGGCCCGCCTTTACTGAAAAAACATTCGGTCGTAAGCCAGCCCTTGTTTGTTTTAGATGACTTTTACATCTTCTTTAGAATTAGAGAGTCTTAAAAGCAATTATGAGATAGTTTTGAATTTCATGGATCATTAAGAAAACTTTGCTATTGCTGTGCAAATCATCTTTGAAGTTTGCAACTGAAGTTTCTTTATCATAATTACAAAATTGGTGATTTCTATCCTATTTCTATTTATGCAATTTTGTGATTTGTTCTAACTTCTAATCATGAACTTCTTAGCAAATTTTATTGTTATATATGCTTTTATTTTAATTTCCATGGCTAGCTAAGTTTTAATTGTAGGAATTGATGAAACCCTAGAAAGCTAAGATGATAATTGTAGTCATGTTATAGGGTTAATAGATGTACGGTTAATTCATGATTGCAATTTCTATAATTTTAATTATAATTCTCTATAGATTATAATTGTTAGAAACACTATTGATACGAGAGTTGATATAGGGTTTGTTAGAAATTCTTGATTGAACTGATTAGCTAATGCAAGAGTGGCATTAATTAGATTAATTAAAAATTATCTAGGAATTAATGTGATGTCTCAAGTTAATTATTTGCTAAGACATTAGGGATAGTTAATTTAGAGCATTAGTTGATCATAGCATCGGGAGATGTATGATTGTAATTTAGAATCCACTATTAATTGGAGATACAAGAGTTGACTAATTAATTAAAGGTTTAATTTCTTAATTTCAAGGCATGATAATTTCACTTGAATGACCGTATAGCTATTAATCTATATAATATGATGACAATTTGATTTGCATAACTAGAGTAGATTACGTTTTCCCCACATTCTTAATTGATTTCTTCGTTTTAGATATATTAATGTAATTTTCTTTTTGATAGTTTTAGGGTAATTAGAAATTAGTTAATTCACAATTCAATCTTGATTGCCTAAATATTGATAAGAGCTATCATAGGTTTAGTAATTTTATAGTCCTCAAGGGATCAACAACCTTACTCAATCTTTATTACTTGATTTCGACTTAGTATACTTGCTGGAGTATTCATGATATTTTTATATACATATTTTGAACGGGTCATCGACGCAATGAAGAGAGAGAGAGGGACAACATGTGAGCAATTTGGGAAGTGAAGGACATGCTCATATTTGGGACCATAGTACTTGTTTGCTTTTTACCAATTAAGGAAAGATCTTGTTTACCTAAAGGACAAGATATTTTAGGGAATCATTAATTAATGCGCCTAAGAGCTCAATTATTACTAGGCCTTATCATTAAAAATCAAGTACGTCCTCCAAGATATCAAAGAAAGGAAGATGGAAACAGGTTTAACAAATTTGTGAGCCACCTATGAGGATATGATGCACCAAATGAACACTATATGACCAGATCTCTACTTTGATATTATACATAAAGTATTAATTAGAGTTGTTCACTGTAATTCTTGCTAAAGGGATTGAGAAAAGCAGGATATAAGAGTTTTCGTAGAGAAATACTCAAAGGTTTTTCATTCATGTCATAAGTGTGATATCTCCAAAAACTTGACAAACATGAGCTATTTATACATAGTGATAATTATGTAAATAAAATAAAGTAAAGGATGCCTTAATGGCAGTCTAGTAAATACAAAGTAAAATATAAGGGTAATCTAGTAAAGAAAACATAAGTAATCTTAGAGCTTAACATCACCTCTCCTTTGAAAATGTTTTAACCTGAAACTTGGCATCTACTTACTCCAAAATCCACCTAAGTCAAATACCAACCTGTTGTTGTGTGATTTTGGGACAAAATCTTACTCCTACAAAACACAAAGAGCTAAATGGTACCGAGGCTAGTCCGGTATAACCACTTCGATGCCTAAGTCAGTAAGTGTGTTTAAGAGAAGATAAGTAGTAGTTATGGATCAAGAGAGAGTTCCTACAGTGTTTTTCCTCTATATTTATAGGCGAATGTTAAGTATATGAAGTAGCAATTAATCATTGATCATGTAACACGTAGAGACTTCATAATTAAGCACATATCGGAAATATAGGAGTGAAGGGTGATTATGTAATGGAACTGTGTTGGACAATAACCGTTTGCACCACTTTTACTAAGTTCAAACTAGACATGAATCTATCTTAATCATTGTATGCTGAGAACTAAGTTACTCAACTTTTCATCAAACTAATGGTCGAGTTAGTTCAAGGGATGAAATCTAACTATCAACATTTGCCCTCTTACTCTCGTAGTCAAGAACTTAACTTGGGGGAGTAAATAAAGCTCAAAGTTCTGTTGATGGGGTTAGAGTGTGAAAAGCTTAATTTCCCAAATGCCAAGTAATGTAAGAAGTCTCTTGATTTTTGTTTAGAACATGATAGATTGTATCCTAGGTGAAGAGTCACAACTCTTCAAATTTCCTACTTATCTAGAAAACTTAGTGGCAATACGTACCATAGCCGTCACTCTAGCCATCATTACACTGTAGGGCTAATAACTGTTAGAGCAGCAATAACCTTTGCATCCTTGCATCAAAACACATGTCAAAAATCCAAATTGCATCATCTAATTAGCATGTCATTCTTGTCAGAACCATATTAGGGTTACAAGGGGAAATTGCTCTTATATAAAGGATTTTCAATATTGAAAGAAGATTTTCTCACTTCATTTTCATCTATATCCATAAGCTTTTATCTCATCTTCATCTTTAAAGCTCTTAAAATTTTTGTAACATCTATCATATAGCTAGAATTAGTTATGGTTGGAAACATAATTCATCGACTTGTTCTTTTAGATTCTAAAGTAACTAAAACTGAGGTTACCTCTCTCCCCCCAAAAAAGGAATGAGACAACGTGTTACTCGAGTAGCTCGGCCGACAGTGCAGTGGAGCAATGGGACAAACTTACCTGTATTAACTCTCTCACAATAGATGCCTATCCAGATAACAAAGAAGGAAGATCTGTAGCTTGGTATTTGTATAATAATGTAGTTTACTTTAATGATTTTTCAAATAGAGCAGCAAGTGTTGCTGATAAAGTTATGGTTTCAAAATACAATAAGTCTTGGTAAGATCTTCCTAAGGAATGGCATTTATGGAGGTTGAGAGAGGAGGAAAGGGTATACTTTCCAAAGGAATGTGAGTTTCACATTTATCTAAAGTACCTTGACTTTAGACTGTACTTCCCATTCTTTGCTTTCATTAAGCAATTCTTTAACTATTTTTGAGTTGTGCTAAGCATGTTCTTACTACACATTTACTAGCTTCTCGTAGCTTTCAAGATAGTTTGCGAAGAGGTCAAGCTTAAGGCTATGCCTCAATTATTTAGCTATTCTTCACAATAAGAAGGCAACCTGATGGTTGGTACTTCGTAGGCGCTAGACATAGGTGAAAATTCATTGACGGATTAGAGTCCAAAATCCATAAGTGGCACGACAAGTTTATGTCGATTATGTTGGACGATGAATTAGACTTTTAGACCCAATGGACCGAGCCTATCCATATAAGAGAAAGCAATAAAGCAAATAGCAACCCTAAAATAGGCATCTTGTCCAATCAATAAGAGATAAGGGAATGAAAAGCTTAGGGTAGCCAAGGCCAAACAAGTTGAAGTAATCCCTCCAGCCAAAAGTATTCCTCCATCTATAGAGTCAAGAGATTCTAGTTGAGAAATCAGCGTTTGCAACGGAGCTAAAATCACCCATCAGGAGGCTACCAAGGGGTCATCACTCCAAGTGGATATTATGTCGAGTACTAACAAAAGAAGTGGAAAGGAACTTGTTGGCCAACCTCCTTCTAAGAGATCCAAGACATTGGATGAAAGGATGAAGGAGCCCATGAGGAATAAAGCTCTTGGCATCAATAATGTTGAATTCATCCCTAATACCAAGGTTAGTGAGTACTTTGTTTTGTACTAGAGCTACAATATCTTCCACACCAATTCAGCCTTGGGCAACAGGACCAAGTCCCTAGCTTTAATGGAAGGCCTCATTCTTCCCAAGGACAAGGAGATTGCGAAGAAGGATGTCAACAGGGTTAGTGGCTGTAATAAGGTATATATTGCAGTTAAATTGTATAATGTAAGTATCAGTTGAATCCTTTCACTCATGGCACATGCTTTATTGCTGACATAATCCTATTTGTATGTTCAGCAACCATATTCTGATGGCTTTGGATGAAGCTAATAAAGAGATGAAAAAGGTAATAAAAATTTATTATTTTGTTAGTTGATCTAGTAAATTTGTCATTTTAATCATTGACTTATTACAGAAAATTGAAGATACATACAACTTCTCCAAGTCTCAAACTATGGTAGCTGAGAGTACGAGAATCAAGGCTAAGATGGAGGCTAGAAAATTTCAAGAAGAGCTGGCTATTGAGAAATCAGTACATTCGTTAGTAGCTAATGAAGTCTCGAGCCTTAAAGCTAAGTGCGAAGAGCAATATAAGGAGGTTGAAGACTTGAAGGAGGAGCTTCATAAGAAAAGGGAAGAGTGCTGGGGGTTAGGCTGAATGCTCAACTCAATGAGCGATAAGGAGGATAGGCTTAAGATGCAAATAAAAGAGTTAGAGACCAAAACTCCATATTGCAAAGTTATGTTGCCAAATTAGAGGAGGCAACGACAAAAGTGCCCTTTGTTGAGGAAGCATTAGAGATCGTGACTCCAAGTCAATAGTACAAGAGATTGCTAAGAAAGAAGTTATTTGAGGGGGTCTAAGCAATGAGAGAAGAAATTTTAAAGTTTTACTTTGAATATGATCTTTCGTGCCTAGATTTTGCTAATGTCGATGATGATGTTAGTAGTGATGAAGAAGATAGCAAAGATACAAGTACTGAGGTCCATATGCAGGTTGATAACAATAGAGTTTGCGCCGAGGGTCCTAGCAATGACAAAGACCAATTATCCAAGGAGATCCCCTATGTATACAAAGAGAAATCCACTTGTTCCAAAACCCCTAGCAGTAAGAGAGGAATATACTCCAGTAAGGTCCTATCCTCTGATTAAAGGATTGCCTCCACACAATCTAAGAAAAACTCAAAATTTTAGGGTTGCTAGAGAGAAAAAATTTTAAAGTTTTACTTTGAATATGATCTTTCGTGCCTAGATTTTGCCAATGTCGATGATGATGTTAGTAGTGATGAAGAAGCTGGCAAAGATACAAGTGCTGAGGTCCATATGCAGGTTGATAACAATAGAGTTTGCACCGAGGGTCCTAGCAATGACAAGGACCAATTATCCAAGGAGATCCCCTACGTATATAAAGAGAAATCCACTTGTTCTAAAACCCCCAACAGTAAGAGAGAAATATACTCCAATAAGGTCCCATCCTCTGATCAAAGGATTGCCTCTACACAATCTAAGAACAACTCAAAATTTTAGGGTTGCTATTATGTTTTATTTTTATAGAGTTGTATGAATAAGGTTTGACCAAGTAGTCGAACATATAATGTTGTATTAATATCATTTACATTTCCTCTTGTGTAATTTAATGCTTATAGCACATTTTCTTTCACACGCTTTATTACCTAGCATGTTTGATTTGATGCACTTATTTTTCTCGATATGTTTTATTTCACACGCCATTTTTCCAAGCATGTTTTATTTCACATGTGATATATTGAATGTCTCTTTTAAGGACAATGTTCATTAGTCATTTGAGACGTAGACTAGTTATCTCACTTAAGTCAAGAGATCATCTACGAGAAATAACACGATTGTTATTTGGCTTTTCGGTTAAATTATAAAGCTCACTAACCACGATAGGTCTAAACTTATTAAATATTAATTTGTTCACTGTACAATTTGAACTTAATAATGATCCATTAAACATGAAATGATGAGGAAGGAAAATTAGTCGGCATTGGAATCTTAAAATAAGTGTTCACATTTGAAATAACAATTAGGCTATCGCCTTACAAAAAAGGTAGAAATACTTCAGAACATCAAAGGGATTAATTAAAATAAAGCTTTAAGTTCTTGACATTCCATATGTGAGGGATGATTGTTCCATCCAACATTTTTAGTCGATAGGCTCCTTTGCTAATGACTTCCTGAACCCTAACAGGATCCTCCTAATTCACACCAAGTTTCCCTTGTTTAACCCATGTGCCAATCAACTTTAATTTCCTACAAACCAAATATCTAGGCCAAAAAACCTTATGTTTCACCTTCTAATTATAATACTTGGCTGCCTTATGTTGGTATGCTATAACTCTCACTCTTGTGACATCTCTTATTTCTTTGATTATATCTAAATTAGTCATCAAGCTAACCTAGTTGGTCATCATGTTGAAATTTTGTGTATATAGATTTGGCAAGTCCAATTCCATCAGCAATACCACTTATGTACCATACGCCATCTAAAGGGCATTTCCCCTGTTGCAGTCTTAGAGGTAGTATCCCTATAAAACACCCAACAATTCGTTAACCCATTTTCCTTTGGCTTGATCAACATTCCTCTTTAAGCCGTGTAAGATGATCTTATTAACGATTTCTACTTTACCATTAATTTAAGGGTAAGCTACAAATGTATAATTTAGATAGATGTCGTATTTCTCATAAAATGCTCAAAATTTGTCATTATCAAATTGTGGTCCATTATTCATAATTATCATAAATGGGACCTTAAATCTTGATATAATAAAGTTGAAAAGAAAAACCTCAACCTTTTGTTCGGTGATCCTTGCCAATGCTTTGGCTTCTACCCACGCTTCAGCTTCTGCCCACTTGGTAAAATAATTCACAACAATAATAACAAATTGTCATTGGGCTGTAGACTTTGGAAATGGTTTGAGTATGTCTAATCCCCATTAGGCAAAAGGCTAAGGACTGGTTAGACAACACAATTTAGTAGAAGGCGCATGATTTGGCACCTCATGCTTTTGGCATTGTGGATATGGCTGAACTAATGTTCTTACATTACCTTTCATTGTCGGCTAATAATAGCCAAGTTGTAACGTACGAATATACAACGTTTATCCTTTCACATGGTTGCTACATACACTATCGTGTAGCTCGAATAATACTCATTGTACATATTTTGGAAAGAGACATCAAAGATAAGGCTGGGAAATACTGCGTTTGTATAGCTAATAATCTACCAGTGTGTAATTCGCAGCCTAGTAAATCAACCTTCAAGTTTCCTTCCTATTGTCAAGAAGGACATCGTCATTCAAATAATCTACAATTGGATAAATCCAAGACCTCTATTTTTGGGCATAGAGATAGCTCAAAGCTTTGTTAAACTATTGTGTGGGAGAAACTTGATAAAGAGTTTATTATTCAAGCCAGGAAGTGCCATGTTAGCCAACTTTGATAGCCCATCAGCCACAATGTCCCTGCTCCTTAGTATCTTGTGAATCGAAAAGGACTAAAATTCCTCCGTGAGCATTCGTACTATCAATAAGTGCTTGCTCATTTCTTCCTCCTTCGCAGCATAACTCCCTTTGACTTGATTCACACAAGTTATGAATCAAAGAAAACTTCAACTTTCTTAGCACTAACTTCCTTTGTCAATCTCAGTCGAGTAATTAAGGCTTCATATTCTACTTCATTGTTGCTAGCTAGAAATCTAAACTTCAAGGCATAATTAACCTTGACATTATAGGGTCCTTGTAGGATAAGACCTGTACCACTTCCTTCTCTAGTCAAAGAACCATTGACATAAAGATTCCATATCAACTTCTGAGCAGTTTCTATGCTGTCTTACTCACCTATGAATTTGGCTAGAAAATCCACCAACACTTAGGCTTTTAGTGTCGTTCAAGGTTTGTATTGTATGCCATAAGCACTTCGCTCTATGGAATACTTCATCATCCTACCTAAGGAATCTGGCCATTGCAATGCTTGCTGTAAAGACTAATCAGTCAAGACTACAATTTGATAAGCCTCAAAGTATGGTTTCAACTTCCTTACCAAGAGAACTACTACTAACACAAATTTCTCAATTTTGGTATATTAATGTTTCGATCCTTACTGGACATGACTTACATAATAAATTAACCAATGCACCTTGCCTTCAATTTAGACCAACATAAAGGAAACTACTCGGCAATTGACTAATAAGTATAAATATATATCCTCTCCTAGGATAGGTGTCGAGAGAATAGGTAGTGATACAAGAAATTCTTTAAGCTCACTGAACGCTCTTTCACACTCATCCATCCACTTGAAATCTTTTAGATTTGTAGACACCTAATTCCCCCCCTCCCCTTTTTATTTTCCAAAATAGGTTATAGGGTCCTAAATTAGAAAAATACCAAAAAAATATAGAAAATTAAAGAAAACTCCAAAAATAAGACATTTAGGAAAAAATACAAAAGAATAGACAAATAAGAAAACCCAAAAATACGAATTCAAGAAAATACCAAGAAATAGGAAAATAGGAAAAAGTATAAAAAAAATAAGAAATTTAGAAAAAAATACAAAAAAATGGAAAAATTTAGAAAAATATATAAGAAATTTGAAAAGTTACAGAAGATTAAAAAAAATTTAAATAGCGGATTTAGAAAATAATCTTTTAGGTAATTTGAATATATTAGATTTTTAATTTAAAATAAAGAACTGTTGGACTTGGGCTTAAATTTAAATTTAGCCCAAGCTGACCTAGTCCATATATGTAATTTAATTGCACATATAAACAAGACAAAGGCCAATAGCTTAATGGTAAAACAATTGAACTAAGCGCATGGATTAAGCTAGAAGTTAAGGGTTCAAAACTCATTAGAGGCATGAGGGTAGCTTTTTATCTTTTTCTTTCTTCAAGCTCTATGTATAATCACATGTGAAGACATCACTGGGCCATGTATTTGAAATTGACATGTAGCATTTTGTGATTTGTCTAAACAACACACTTTATTTCCCCATTTTCCTTCTCCCCTTTCCTTTTTTTTCCTTCATTTTCTCGTTTAAATAAAGAAAACACAAACATTAAAAAAAAAGGTCCATTAATACACATACAATAGTTAGAGGGGGTAATTTCATTTTTTGAATGAAGGCAGAGGGGAAAGGGGATTTTAAAAATATATAAGGGACCCACACTCTCTCTCTTGGCATCTCTCTCTCTCTCTTACCTCCCTCTCTCTCCACCATCTCTCTCAGCCTCCTCTCCCTCACAGAACTCTCTCTCTCTCTCTTGGACCAAAAACCAAAAGAAGAAAAACTAATGCCTTCTTCTTCATCTATCTCCTACCACATATACAAAACACCACAACCCATTGTTCTCTACTAAAGACTGAAACACTACAACGCATACACAAATAGACCCATACACCCACAACCAACCTCTGACGCCCCCAAACACGAAACCTACCACACCATCCACCAACGTACAACCACCCATAGTCACTTCCACACATACAATAACACAACCACTGCACTTTCTCGACCCATAACTCACTGATGCCACTTAACCCTCGCCTAAACAATCATCTCCAGTTCAGACATTAGCTACCATATGCGATAGCCACAAAGCAGTAGCACCACTTTAGTATAATCCACAACTCCATCAAAACAAACCCCCCAATCCCTAATGGACTAGCTATGAAAATGTTTTTCCTGTTGATTTTGGCCGCCGAAACAACCTCTAAAGTGTCATCCCAGTCGCTGCCATCATCTACCCAAGAAGCCAAGTCAAATCCGTAACCAACCTGAGGTCCTACCCGGTCGACCGACCTGACCCGGTCGACCAACCTGACCCAGCCGACTTGAACCAAAGCCCCAAATCCGAACTGCTCCTAACCTATATGCAATTTGGTCTAATTCCCCATTTCCTATTTTGGTTTTATGTTATATTATTTTATTTATTTTATTTATTATTTTATTTTTTAGTAGGATGAATTATAAATGTAATAAATTAAAAAAAAAAAGAGAGAAGAAAAAACCAAAAAAAAAGTAGAAAAGAAAAAAAGAAGAAGTATTCTATTTTTGTATTTCTAAAAAAAATAAAAATAAAAAAATAGAATAATGATGAAAATAATGAAGTTACTTTTGACACTTAGAAAAATAAATTTTCCAATGAAGATAAAATAAAAATAAATCAACTAGTATTTCCATATTAAAGGTCTTTTTAGAACTTTCCAAAATAAATCCCATTTTAGGACCATTAGGGAAATTTCTTTAAATGAACTCAAAATGGGTAAAAAAAACATAAACCCAACTATTTTTTCAAAAATTAAAATCAATCAACCTGCTATATTTTTTGTAAACAAACTACGGAATCTAATCTCAAATAGCGAGTACGTAGGCACTTGTACAAAAGTATAGGGCGACTTAAAATATGGAAATGTTTTATTTTTTTTTCCATCTTTATAGATATTTGTGCAAGTTAATCAATTTAGTCACGTATAACATGTTTAGCTATTTTAGAAATTAAAAAGGGTACATTTAAAAAGCGAAGTTAAATTCAAGAAGTTAAAAAATGATACCCGTTTAGGGTTTAATATATTAGCCCTCAAATCTAGATATCTGGTTTTTGAAAAACCGTTTTATAAATTGTTTTTTTTTTTAATCAATAGACTGATAGCTAAATTATAACCAATCCACCCAATTGATTATAACTTAACTTTTTTTCCCAACTCCGATCGGGTGGCAACTCCAATACATTTCCATATTTGAAAAAATAATTTTCTTTAAACCCTAGTCGAAGGTCGGTATTAAATGGGTAGAGTTTAGTATTGATTGATTTAAGGAAGACTTAATTTAAGAAGAACTAAGAGGCTGAAAAACCAAGCTCAACAGGATTCTTTAAAATTCTAAAGAATTCTACACATTGTCCACACTTCTCGACACAAACCTACTAAGGGAAGCTATTTGCCTAGTTAGTTCCTCAACCTCCTCAACAGTATGAGGAGACTTCATATTTCTAATCTCATCAATCTTTCTCAGAGTTGCTTCAATACCGCATCGAGTGATCATGTACCCTAAAAACTTTCTAGAAGTAGCACCAAAAATGCACTTTTGTAGATTTAGTTTCATAGTGTATCTCCTTAAAATGTTAAATGTCTCCTTAAGATCAATGAGATGCCGATCCTCTGTTGTGCCTTTCATGATCATGTCATCAACATACACTTCAACATTTCAATGGATTTATGGCTTGAACATCTTGGTGACAAGCTGTTGATAAGTTGCACCAGCGTTTTTTAGCCTAAAGGGCATCATAGTGTAATAGTACGTTCCAAAGTTGGTGATGAATGACGTGTGAACTTCATATTCCTCATTCATTTTCATTTGATTATAGCCGGAAAATGTATCCATAAAAAAATGTAAAGCATGTCTAGCTATTGAGTCAACCATCTAATCTATTCTTGGTAAGGAAAAGTAATCTTTAGGATAGGCCTCGTTCAGATCCATGAAGTCTATGCACATATACTACTTGCCATTAGACTTCTTAGCTAACATCTAGTTAGCTACCCAAGTTAGATAAGGTTCTTCTCGAATGAATCTTGCCTTTAGGAGTTATAAACTTCTTCTACTATGGTTGCTTGGCTCTCAGGGGCGAAATGTCTTGTCCTCTATTGAATCACCTTAGTGCTTAGATCGATTTGAAGCTTGTGTACAATGACATCTCTAAGGATACCCAACGTATCTAAGGGGGACCGTACAAATACATTGGCATTATCCTACAGAAAGTCAATTAAACTTTGGTGAATGTCTGCTAGCAAAGGCTTCCCTATCGTTGTCATCTTCTTAGTATCATCTCCCAGCGAAATCTCCTCTGTTTCATCTTCGAAATTATCTATGCCGAATGACTTTCCTTCTGGGAAAGTTTTGACTTGAAAAACTTCTTCTTGTCTTAACGCTCTCATATACAATGATCTTGCCAACTGTTGATCCCCTTTGCATACACCAACTCCAATAGAAGTGGCAAATTTAGCCTTGAGGTGGGCAATAGAAGGGATGATGACAAATAAGTGCTGACATGACCGTCCCATGATCATATTATATGGGGACCAACATTTGACAACAAAGAAGTCCACTTTGTCTATCATAACATGCTCATCATCTCTAATCTAGATTGGTAGAATAACTACTCCAATCACCCAGATAAATTGGTTGTTGAAGGCATACAAATCGTAGCTATAGGATCTCAGCTGTGTTTTGATCTTAGATCTCATCTTATCAAAAGCATGCTAGAAAATAATGTCTGCTGAACTTCCAATGTCAACAAGAATTTTCTTGACCTCAAAGTTGGCAATTCTTACACTAATCATGAGTACATCATCATGAGGCCTTTGAATGCCTTCAAAACCGTCTTCTATGAAGGAAATTGTATTGTTGATTTTGACCTTATTGCCCTAGACATTACAAACATAATGAATAGCGTTAGTTGAGCTCGAAGAGCTTGACCGGCCTATAATGGAAGTTCCGTCGACAATTGTATTAATTATACAATTTAGTGCTCTATTAGTGCTTCCTTCTTTCACATCTTTTCCAATATGATTGGTCAAGTGACATTCTCCTATTATTCTCATCTCCTTTGCAATAGTCGCTCAATATTCTTAGCATCATGTGGGAGAAACTTGCTCAAGTACCCTCACTGAATTGCATCTTCAATCACATTCTTAAGTTAGATGCATTCTTCGATATTATAGCCTCCATTACGATGGAAATTGCAATATTTGTTGAAATTTTGCCTCGAAGGATTTCCTCTCATCCTTTATAACCACTACAACACACCTCTCTACCCATATACCTCCATTAATATGTTTGCAATTGGACAGTTGAGTGGTGTATGGACTGAATATGTTAGGATACGTGGCCTCTTTTTCTTGGCATTAAGATATTGATCATCGTTTGCTCTAAGTCAATCTTTCATACTTCTCTTTCTATTGCCTTTCCTATCTCCTCTATTTTGATCGGCTTCTTAGTGAGCCTTAATGTTGTCTTCTTATCGGATGTTAGATGTGGCTTTGGCTTTAGCTTTAGCTTTAAACTTGGTGAAAGTTCTCAACTTATTTTTGACGAGAGACTTAAAAAAGTTTCCATAGGGCTTGACACCATAAATAACTGCGTTGGGAGCTACACTCATGTCCAGCTCTGGAATTTAGACCATCTCAATCATAAACTTAGCCAGATAATCTCTTATAGACTCATCTGATCTTTGCTTTATCGTGTTAAGGACAAAAGAATCCTTAAGAGGAAGCTTACTCAGAAGAAAGTGTTAAAGAAATACTTTTACCAAATCCTTGAAACAAGAAATTGTGTTAGGCTTCAGGTACATAAACGATGTACTTACCACATTCCTTAATGTTAAGGGAAAAGCTTAGCAGGCCATGGCATTGCTCAAGCCATACAACTTGGCCAAAATGAGGTAGTACTTAAGGTGATCTTTAGGATCTCTTGTTTCATCATAGATTTCAAATTCCAACAACTTAATGTGTCATGATATCACCTCCTCTAAGATCTCGAGGATGAATAGGCTCTTCTTAATTTGAAATTGTTTACTCATCGTAGCAAGGGTGCTAACATATGAGAGTCCAGCATGGTACACTTACTACGGTTGCTTCCCATTGTCATTTTTCTTAAGCATAAGGGTCAAAGGTCCTACTGTAACTTATGCTTGCTTTCTCGGTAACTCAGGAGAATAGATCAATTCATCACCATTCTCGACATTGTGATCGTCGTATTCTTTGTTTTGACTTGGGTGGACACTATTGTGGAGTAGATCAAAGATCCCTTCATGTTTTTTGCTTAATTCTTGGTTTTCTTTGGCCATGTTCAGGCAAAGTTGATCTAACTAAGCTAAATTTTGTTCATCAATGTACCTACTCCCCCTTTATGGTGGTAGGATGAAGTACCAGTACTTACACTTTTAACCAATCTAGTTCTTGCCATGTAGGTATGTAAGAAAAAATAGACAACACCAAATGTTGTTTTGTGATTTTGGGATGAAATCTTACTCTGACAAAACACAAAGAGCTAAACGGTACTAAGGCTAATCTGATGTAATCACTCCGATGCCTAAGTTAGTAAGCGTGTTCAAGAGAAGATAAGTAGTAGTTATGGATTAAGAGAGAGTTCTTACAATGCCTTTTCTCTGTATTTATAAGCGAATGTCGAGTGTTTGAAGTAGTAGTTAATCATTAATCATGTGATATGTAGAGACCTCATAATTAAGTACATGTCAAAAATATAGGAGTGGTGGGTGGTTATGTAATGGAACTATGCAGGACTAACCATTCACGCCACTTTTACTAAGTTCAAACTAGACTTGAATCTGTCTTAGTCGGTGTATGCCAAGAACTAAGTTACTTGGCTTTTCATTAGATGAATGGCCAAGTGAATTGAAGGGATGAAATTTGACTGTCAACACAACCTGCAAAAGTAAAATATAAATAGAGAAAAGTACTCAAGCTCCTTCACTAATGTAATCATTAACTAATGCTCCTTCTATTCATCATGAGCCTTATCAATCAAACTTTTCATCATGGATCCCTCCTTCCACTCATCATTAATCTGATCAACCATACCTTGGTAGTTCTAATAACTATCAATTAAAGGAAGTAACACAACCTTAGGGTCATACAAAAGATCATGAGCTCATAGATCTTGTCTAAGTAAGACATCAAATTACTCTTCAATCTCAAGTGCCTCCACTTCTTCATGCTCAAATAACTTGAATCTAATGACCTCGTCATTTGCTGTAATTAGCATCCCCTCTACTTTCTCATAAGTTAATTCTTCTTCCTTTCATCTATACGCGTCAAATCTTTCCAACATAAGAGTACCAAGAATCAACATAACATATCCCCAATACATATATCCATCACTACAGCTTTGGTAAACTCTAACCAACAATCTATAACTACTCACAGGTATGATACTACTACAGATCATATTAATACCACATAAGCTCATCAAAGGTTCAGGATAAAACAGTTTGATACATGAAAGGCAAATACAACTGTACCTAGAGTCATCATATGTAACACCTATAGTGGGTAATGAAACCATATCCAAAACATGGGGGTTTAACTTCAACTCAACTTAGTCTTCTTCCTCTCTACTACTCGCTTCTCTAGCAACCTTCATCTCCTTAACTCCTCCTTTAATACTCTCTAATTCAGTATTCCTCTATTGTCTCATTTCATCCTTAAGCCTAAGATGATGCGCCTAGGAGCTCATTTATCACTAGGTCTTATCATAAAAAATCAAGTGGATCCTTCAAAATATCAAAAAAAGGAAGATAAGATCGAGTTTAGCGAATTCATAAGCTATCCATGAAGATATGACACACCAAATGAACACTACACGATTTTATCTCTACTTTGATATTATGTACAAAGTATTAATTAAGGTTACTCTCCACAATCCTTAACATTACATGCTTAGGGTTAATTAATAGTGATTAGGCATAATTAGGTTAGTTAATTGTAATTAGGGCTTGCTTAGGGTTTTGTTATGTTTTAACATTACACTTTAGATAATCTAAGTATTCTACACGTGTACCTAAGGTTTCCTTAGGGTTTGACATTCATTTATAGATATTTGATTCGCATACATGCTTGAAACTTAGGGTTTTAAGTAATTAATGAGTTCAATTACTTTCAATGATTGACCTAACCTTATGATTAGGGTTTATTTGTCATGTTAGGGTATTTGGTCATTCAATTGGGGCTCAGAAATATTTTTAGGATTGTGTTATTATTTTAGGGTTTCTCATATATTAGGGCTTCTAGGGTTTCGCTCATATAGCTAAGGTTTTTGAGGTCTTGTTTCCTCTAGGGTTTTAGGTTTAACATTTAGGATTTGATTCTTTTACTTAGAGTTTCACTATTATGTTTGAGTGGTTCTAAGGATCATCCAGAGACTTTCTTATCCAACTTCACTTTTAGTTACTGAAAACCTACAAGGTTTACAACATGCTTATGACAAGTACAACTAAAACATGGTAAACTTGACTACAACAACCTATCTAACTATTACATTAGTAAGCCGGTGGTCAAACCAACCCTAATACTCTCGTTATCCTCTAGGTCATCAAATCTCATACAACTAGAATCATTTGAGTCGTCTCCATTCAAATCTACGTTGGAAAACTGTAGAAGTTTTGTGGTACTCATCTAACTCTAACCAATCCTCCTCCTCTAGATCTTGTACTGCAAGTGGTAAGGCTCAAGTATTGGTCCATCTACATGCATCTCTACCTCACCATCACCTAGCTCCATTGGGTGGTCTGGATCGATAATTAGCACAATAAGGGGCATAGACTCAAGTGGATCCTCTTCCTGAGGTAGATCCTACCTAACTAAGTCAACCTTTATCGAAGTTGGTACTAGAGCTCGAAAACATACTCCTCTGGCTGGTCATCCTTATAATGAGACGAAGGTGGAAGCTTGTAGTCCAACTCCATCAATTAATATTGATCTCCAATAAGGTTGGATGACTACCTCAATGGTCTCTAGCAAAGGCAACCCCATATCCAGCCAGGCTCCACTCATCAGATACTAATGCCAACAGTTGATAGTAGTCATGAACTAAGAATGCTAACTCAGGTGACTATCTAAAACGTCCTACCAAATAGGACTTATGCTTAAGTACATAAATGAACTTAATATTGGTGTAGACTAGGCACCAGAGATTGATGAGTAACTCCTCATGTCTAAACCTCTAATGATCTATCAATCTGCCCCTCCACCAAGATAGCACTGTACTTACGCTATGAGTTTCCTTGATCAAGGTGAAGTCATCATACAACAATCAGAGGCAACTACAATAGTCCAAGAGAGTCTCTCCTTCCTACATATGAAACCTAAGCCACCATAAGAGTATCAAAATTATCCTAGAACAGAGAAATTTCTTAATTTTAGGGTTACATATTCTCTTAAATAATACATTATATCTCCTAATCCGGTTCTACCCTTCTCAACCCTACTAAGTTAGCTTCCTATTATGTCTAGGGTCAATTTTTATTTCATTTTAACCTAACACTCTAATACCAACTTAATGCTATCACAACTCAAGTAGCAACTAGGTTATGGCAATACCGTCGTATACCACGAGAAGATCTAAGGCCTACACCACTACTAGTTAGGAACATTCATCGTACCATACAAGGTGTCATCACAACTCTAGCATCTACTAGAGAGACTACTATAAAGCAATATCAAAGCAAATAAATTAAGGTTCTTAACATTAAATATCATAGAGAATGGGGGAAACAATTTCCCCTTAATTAAGGCTTTATAGACCATAATAAAGTACTAGGAGTCTAAGCTACTATAAACTCTTAAGAAAAATATAAGATAATACTAGAGAGTCCAAACATATCATAAATGTCCACTCATGCTCTCATCTTCCCTATGGCCATCCCAAAGCTTCTGGTACTAACCTTAGGCATCTTTCCACCCGACTCTAGTCATAAGTCAAGCTGGAACAATAAGCTATAAGAAGGTAAGCAAAAATGACCTAGTATCCTTCCTATCTTACCAATAAACAAATTTCAAGCAAGTTATTTAAACATGCATACACAATGCAAGCAAGCATATGAAATGTACACATCATACACAACCTATCAGTGATTGTAAATTATGGTTTTATGCCTACTATTACCTAGGTTAAGAAGTATTTAGGCACATCAAAACTCAAGTCTCCATATCTATCATCCAATCATATATTATCTTCTCTTGGTAGACCCAAAAAAGCAAACACGGCTTGACCTCAAGCAAAGGGTGACACTCCCCAAAGCCAAGAAGATCTCGATGGTTGAGGCAAGAACATGTCGTACGAGTACATCATACAATACAACAATAACACAATATAAACACGAATACAACATGCATAATCTCTCACTCCTCTACGTAATGCTAAATCATTATATGTTTAATGCACAAACATGCAATACATGATCGGTTTTTATTAAAGTTGAATAATTATTATTCCTGTTCACAAGTGACCAACCTACTATATATGATAATCATTCCAAAGTCCGATTTACTAATGCAACAACCAATTCTTAGTTCAGATATATTATTATATCTTTATCAAGCAAGTACAATCAATATAAGCACATGCATATAACCTAACCCCCAAGCATAATCATTACACATAATATATAATTAAACATTGCTCTATACTATAAATGCAAACAAGATAAGATAAGGATAGGTGTACTCACTCAACCATAGCATCTAGCAATCCTAGTATTCCTCAATCCAGTCGATCCCTAAATCCACGTAGCCTAAAGATTATAGTGAAGTTCATAAGTATTGTATCTTAGTTCACTTAGTTAGCTCTTCCCATCCTAAAACTTCCGCTTTTACTATTTTCATAATTTGATCATTACTTTTTTGTTTTAAGTCCATTTTTAGCGATCTTATAGTCATTTTTTTGTCGTTTTTTAATGTTCTTTCATTTAATGAGGTCCTTCTTAGGTGTTTGGGCTTATAAGGTCTCAATTTGTATCAATTAAGTTCGTTGGTCAATGGGTTATTTTGACTATCTTATGGTTTAAGCAAAGTTTTAGGCTTTAGACTTAGTTTTGAGCCTTAGGCCTTATATGTAACTTATTGAGCCTTTATTTAAGTATTTTTTTAGTTGAATTTTCTGTCCAAATTTAATAGCATTTGATTTGGGGCTTATTATTACTTTAGTGGGCCTAAATGAACTCTTTCACTAGTTTAGGGCCTTACTTAGTTAAAGAGCCTATAAAGGGTCTCTTGTATAGGTCTTAAGACTTAATGGGCCTTTTATACTTTAAATAATGAGCTTTTTATTTTTAGCGTAAGATCTGGTCACATCTATTTAATGCCTAAGCTTTAATTCTTTTAGGCCAGTTTTACACTTTAAGGCCTTAAGCCTAACTCCATTCATCTTTTTAGGCCTAAGCTCACTTTATACCCTAAACTAGGTCAAATTTACCATAAGGTAACGTGGTCATTGATGTTAACATGACCATCAAGACTATTCTTAAGCCCCTAATTTATAACTATGTTTGTTTAAATATTTAACTCATCATTACCCTACTTAATTTGGTTAATTACATCCTAAATCATACTTAACACTAACTATCATGTCATTAAGTTAATAAATCAAAATTTATAGGCCTTAATACATGCTACAAGTGGTGGCCAAGAAGGTGATTTAATGTCTCCATTACACTTTTTCACCTATTGCTCATTTGTTAAATTTCTTTAATCTAAAACGTGTATTTACTTTATGTAAGTTGATTTTTCTACTAAATGAAATGAAAGTAAGTTGGGAACTCCGAAATTAAGGTTGCGAATAGTATGCCAATCAAAATCCTCACCTGTTCTCAAACAGATAAAGGTTGCGAATAGTATGCCAAGGACTTCAACTCCTATCTCAAACAGAATACCAATCACACACATAGCATATGCATAGACAACTAATTTACAACCACAAATAAAAGTACTCATAAGCCAGTAAAGCCACAATCCCAACTTATAAGTCTTGACGCTCACTGTAGAAGATCTGTATCACCAACACTTTGCTAATTAGGATATCCTACATATATATATATATATATAACTAGCACACAGGAAGAGATATGCCTAATTAGAGACATTTATAAGAGAGTAAGACAGTACGAGAGACAATTATTTTTTGACCTTTAATTTTATCTAAAATATATATCAGCTAAATAAAACCTTTCTCCAAGTAAAGAATAGGCCCAAATTATATAAAATAAAAATTCTACTACGTTTTCTAAAAATTGATTATATTCAATTGGATCGTCTCCATTATTATCTTTAGTTCTTGAGACATTAAATATTTATTATTATTTTATTGTTCTTAGTAAATGGCCTTATGTGTTTGAGAACTCGGAAGGCCTTCGAAATCCTCACCTGTTCTTTTGATCGGTCTCAATTTCCAGCCAATATACTAAAGAACCTTTTTGATATTTTATTATTAGAATATTTCAAAAGATTTTATGATTTAATTATTATGGTCTAGAATATTTTCTATTCTCCTAAGTAACCAATATAATCTATGAAAATGTTCAAGAAAAATAATACAATCTTCTAAATAAGTATAGAACAATTCTATATCTTGTTCGTTTTTACGAAAATGATTATAATCTACAGACATAAATATTATATGAGAACAATTAATACCAATTACTATTAATAATTAAAGTATAATACCACTCAAGAAATTTTATTGCACTATCCAAATAATTATAAACATGAATATCAACAATAGATTGTGACATAAATATATAGGCAAAATATTATTAGAACCACCACAGGCGGTAGTGCCAAGACTAGTGGGGTTTTATGCAAATATAAAACCTCCAAAGGTGATAATACTGGCTAATTATGGGGTTTTGTTCAACTAATAATTAAATGGACAAATAAGATCTCGTGGAATTACACCCAAATTGATTGAAGATTTCCCACATAATATATAATATAAAAGAAGAGATAATCAAACTAAAATTTAATTGATTGAAATTAATTTGTACAAAATACAAGAGCATATACAAATATTGGAAAGGAATATCAAAAATATTTGGATAATATCTGGAAATATTGAGAGATAATGATATACTACCTCAAGAACAGAGAGAAGCAAACAATATGCTTTTGGGACAAGAGAGTAACTAGTTATTGAGAAGCAAACAATATGGTTCTGGGATAAGAGAGTGCTTGATTATTAAGAAGAATTGATTATTAGAAGCAAGATCAAATGTAGGAGAAGGTACTATGTGAGAAGAAAAGGAGAATGAGTAAAGACGAGGAAATGGTAGGGAGATGATAGGGAGAGAAAGAGGTTGAGTGTGTGTTTTCCAACCTGCCTTAAATGACGAAAGAGGCTTACTTTTATAATGGAGAATACTGACCAATTACTGTTATGAATAGTAATATTGTAGCCAATAGGATACTATGGAAACAATGAAATTATTAAGATATTTTACTGTGTAAACAGTAATATGTCAGATGGTAAATGCTGACAACATTGTGTACTCTAGTGCATGTGTACAAACAAGTATCGTATTTCTACTATATTTTACAGTACGGAATTACATTAAAAGATATTATTTACAATATTCACAGATCTCCTAAATCTATCCCATAGCAGTCATCTTCATTTGTATTCTCGCTGTGATGAGATGTTGAGTTCGATTCTAAACTTGATCCCTGGTTTGATTCGTTGATATTTGCCAATGCCCTTTCTAAAATCTACTTCATTTAGTCTGGAGAAGTTATACTTACCAGAGAAGAAATTAAAAATCCTCTATTGTGATATTGTGGGATTGAGACTTTGGATGGCGGTATTGAGGAATTGGTTTTTATCCAATTTAAAATTGAATCCTTTTCGAGTATATTCTAAATTTTGAAATTGTCCCACCATTTAACTTTATACATTCTGACCAAATTGGTTGTATTTAATGTCCGATTAGGTTTATAATCGAACCACCATGCTATGACCCAAGATACACTAATGTGTACAAAATATAACATCTCCTTTTGAAAATTTTTCTTATGAGATGTTGGATTATATTCTTTCATGAAAGTGTTGAAACCATCCTTAGCATTTTCATGAATGATTTCAGGAACTACACCAAATTGTTCTTACCAATGTGTAAACTAGTTAAGAAGGTTTATAGAAGAACAATTATCAAAAAATATTAACCAAGTATGTGATCATTTTGGATTCATTTGATAGAAAACATTCCACTAAGCTTGTTTATAATCATAATAATTATAAGTGGCTCGATGACCTAGCTGTGCAGAAAAAGGTTCTATATTAAGCTTTATTGGGGTTGTTGGATGAGTTTGCCATTCTTTCAAACTGATTACTCTTAAGATCTTGGCTGTAGAATAGCTAATCATTTCTTCCTTTTCAAAATATTTAAATCTTATTGATCCAGTTTCAGTTAAGACTTTTTCATAAAACTGGATTAGCTTGTAAACATCATATGGTACATAATAAAAATCTTTTGTAAAAATTTTCCTTGCAAATTCAAAGGGGTCCTTTTTTGATAAGTTTTATTCTATAAAGAAAACATATCTAGAAATAGGTTTTATAAAAAATTTTGATCTTTGATTTGCAAGTATTATTACAGAAGATGTTGAAGTTGCTACTTTAGTGAGTTGAATATTTTGATTTTTCCTCTAGGTTTCTCTTTGTTGAGGAACTTCGGGCAACAATAAAATTTCATTTTTTGATTGTAGAGCTATTGAAATTGCTCTAAGCAATCCTGAGGTGACTTCTATATCGACTAATTTTGAAAGAGCATCATTGGGTTGGATATTGGAAATGAATTGATTATTTAAAGATATTGGTTTTGAGGTCCTAGAAGAGGATTCCTCTTTGATTGTTAAAGGAGCATTAGATGATTTACAAACATCTACCCATGATTTGATATTAGTTAACCCTTTACTCGAGGTTGAAGGAATTTTCTCATTTCCTTTATCCTTCTCTTTCTTGGGAGGCATCTCCCTGCAAGAATTCACGAGTAAGGAAATCAAGAAGAGAATTAGAGGATCCATTAATATGCTCTATTTCAAAATCAAATACAAAAAGAGTTGATTGCCATCTAGCAAAAATTTGTTTAGATGCAATATTTTGAACATCTTTTAATAAAACATTTTTAGTAGCTTTGCAACAAATATGTAAAAAAAATTTCTCATTTAACAAATCTCCTTGGAATTTGGAAATTGTTAAGACAATTGCTAAAATTTCTTTTTTTATTGTGGAATAAATGCGTTGACAATCATTCCAATTTTTTTATACAAATTGAACAACATATTCTTTATTATTTTGTTTCTATTTTAGAATTCCTCCAAATCCTATATCAAAAGCATCAGTTTCTACCACTTTTGGTAGAAAAGGATCTGCAAACTGTAAATAAGGAATTTCTTTAATTTTTTGTTTGATTAATTTGACTGTATTCATATATTTGATTGACCATTGAGGTGGGTTTTTCCATAATCTTTGGTATAATGATTTACACATTATATTAAGATTTGGAAAAAAATCAGCAACATAATTTAAGCTTCCTAAAAATCTTTAGAGTTGATTTTTATCTTTGATTTCATTAAGAAACTTTTCTACAAACTCTATGGATCTTTGAATAAGAATTATTGTTCTATTATAGATATTGAAACCTAAGAATCTAATCTTAGTCTAGAAAAGACTAATCTTAGAAGGTAAAACAACTAAGCTATTATTTTTTACTATATTAATGAAGATTTTTACATGTTTAAAATGTTGATCTATATTAGATGAAAATATTAAAATATCATCTATATAGATTATTATGAAATTGGTAAAATCATTAAAAATTTCATTCATTATTCTTTACAATTCTGAAGGAGTATTTTTTAGTCCAAATGGCATTACATTCCATTCAAATTGACTAAAAGGAACTGTAAAGGCAGTTTTATACCTACCACTTTCCTTAATCTGGATATGCCAAAATCTAGATTTCATATCAAACTTTGAAAATATTTTAGCATTATTCAACCTATTTAGCAAATCTCTTTTATTAGGTATTGTATATCTAATACATTTAAGAGCAGAATTAAGCAGTTTATAGTTGATTACCAATTTTAGGATACCTCTTTCTATTTCTTCATTTTTATTGGCATAAAAAGTAGAATAGCTCCATGGAAATTTACTTTTTCTAATCAATTTTTTATTAGGTAAATCTTTTATTTCATTTTTACAATCATTTAAGATTTTATTATTCATTTGAGATAGTCTGGCTTTTGTTGGAATATTTTTTCCATCGAAATCATTTTCATATGGTAGGTCTACAATATGTGACTTACAATTCCAGAATGCATTTAGGAGTATAGAGCAAATTGAATTTTTTTATTTCTGATTCCAATTGAGAAATTTTTATCTTCAAATTTTCATTATGAGTTGTTCTTCAATTCTTTTAAATTCAAGATTATTTTTCAAATACATCAAATGATTTTCTTTACATTGAATTAAACAATTTAATTCAGAGATTGAATTGGTTTTCAATTGATTTATATATTTGGTTTATGGTTTTATGATAAATTTGAACACAATTTCCCTTTTAAGATATTGTGTTTTAATTCTATCTTTATCAACAAGAAATGGTTGGATTTGATTCATGAAAGAAGTTCTAAGGATGATATTTTTATTTAAATTTTTTACAAGTATAAAAGAAGTTTTATATGAAACATTATCTTTTAATATTTCCGCATTGGACAATTTGTAGTTGATGCATAATTTACTACCAGATACAGAACTTAGAGATTAGCTAGTTTTCTCAAAATATTTAGTTGGAATTAACCTTTCTCTAATACAATTTAAATCTGCATCAGTATCAAATAACGCAGGTGTTTGTAAAATGAATTCATTATTGATTCTTATTGAAATATTAATTATCCATTTTCTTGTTGTTATTTGAACAAGATACATTAGATAATCATTATTGTCAAATATAGGTAAAACTTTTAGATTTTCTTAATTTGAGGTTTCGGGGTTATTTTCTTGAATTATTATTTTTTTATTTAGTTTAAGAAGATCGTTTTGAAATTTTATTTGCTGAAATTTTATTTGCATTAATTTCAAATCTTTTATTTCTTGTTTTTAAATATTGATTTCATTGTGCAAATCATTAATTATTATTGATTTTTTATGTTTCCTTTTACCTCTTCCAAGGATCATTAAAATTATAAGATAAATTTGGTGTAAGAATTGAATTAGATTTAAAATTTTTTATGAATTCAAGTTTTTCATTATCGTTAGACAATTGATCAATATTTCGAAGAATTTCTTTTTCTTCATTTGTTAAAACATTAATTTTATCCTTTTCTTCAATTGACGAAAATGAAGTGGAATCCATGTCATTGGCTTGAATTCCATTATCACAATCGTTTTCTAATGAAGAAGATTCATTATCACAAAATATTTGCAGAATGTTTTCCATTGTTTGTTCATCCAAATTTAATTCATTAAGTTTGTTATTTATTTTGCAAAAATTTGCTGTATGACCAATTCTTTTACATTTATAACATCTTAGCTGTTTATATAATTTTCTTTTATATTTTTTATTTTCAGGTTTCTTTTCATTTTCCAATTTTTTAAAGGATTTTCTTTTAAAATTTCTTCAAAGTTTTTTATGTGAACACTAAGGACATTTCGAAGAAGTATAAGAGGATTTTTTATTTTTTAATATTTTGTTGACAAAAAAAGGGTCATGTTGAGCATAGAAATCACTAAAGCTTTGGTGTTTTAAGCGCTGTTCATTCTTTAATTGTTTTTACAATCTTATTGTATTACACAAATTGATTCCAATTTTATTAACATATGATGCTAATTCTCCATATGACAAATTATCATAAGGAATTTCACCATTGTTTTCTTCCCTAAGTATCTTTTTAACTTGTTCACTTATCAATTTTGGTAAACTAGCTAAAAATTTTTTTTTCCAAAAAAGCCAATTACAATCATTCCTAAGGAAAACTCTTTGAAAAAAAATATATTTATATTGTCTAAATTCTCTAAGTGCTTTTCACTTCATATTGGACAACAAATCCAAGGTTTTATCACTAATATGTGAAGGGTCTCCTATGAAATATTCACTTATTGAAAATATTAAAGTATTGACCATATCTTGAATTGGTTCATTATTATCATCTGATATTCTCCTACCATTTTTATTAATTTTGCACAAAGTGAGGATATTGATCCTTTGTTCCTCAATGAGATAGTTATCCCACCACCCTTTTAATTGTCCAGTGAAACCAGAAATTAAAAGGAGCACTACTTGATAATCAATAACATTTGGAGTAATTTTATTAGTATTTGAAAACATTATCATTTGATTAAGGACATTAAGAATTTTCTGCTCTGAGTAACCATCTATATTCCATTCATATGTAAATCTTATACACTACTTATTTTGATAATTATCATTTTTTTCTTCAATTAGTATATCAAGAGGTGTTGCTCTTTGATAGTACAACTTTTGAGGTTCTTTCTAATTAATTTTATTAACTTCATCATTTGATTCATTAATATTTCAATTTTTCAAAGAAATATTGGATATTGTTTCATCCATTGATTCATTATCTATTTCATCTAAGACATTAATTTTCTCTGAAGGTGTATCATCAATGACAATTTCCTTCTTAATTAAAGTTAGTGTGTCCATATCTAGAAAATTTATTAGCTTTGAAGAGGAAGTTTCTTCTTTTATTGTTTTATTTTTTAGTATTCTTTTCCTATCTTCTAAGACTTTTAAAAATTCACTACTAGGATTTTTAGGCATTTCAATAAAGGTATATTTTTATTGGTTTTATTATTTAAGGGTTTTTCACCAATCTTATTTATCTTAATATTAATTGTATCTTCCATTCTATTTAATTGCTTTCCTATTGTATGTAAATGTTGGTTAATAAAATTATTTTGAAAGGAGTGAGAGTTATTTCAGTATTTTTATGAGTAGCTTTTATATTGCTAAGTGGCAAATGATTTGATTCTATTGTCTGCCTATCACTTAGTTTTCACTTAAAACATCCATTAATTACATTAATTTCTTTGGGTTTCAGATAATATTCTTCAAACCATTCAAAGAAATATATTTGAATTCCAATTTCATTCATGAAATTATAATATTCATCTTTTATCTGTATTTTAACCTCATTAAATATTTCAAAGTACCATTTTCTATTTTTTTTTTTCATTTTTAGGTGAATTAAACTTTTTGTTCAAAAGAATCCTATCTAACTCGAAAGGTTTTTCTATGACATTGAGTTCTGGGTCACTTATTTCTGAAAGTGAAGATTCTCTATGCTCTGGTTTATTAGATAGTTGGTAAACTGGTTGGGTTATATTAGACCTATTATGGACAATTCCAAAAATGGATAAATTATCCTGAATATTTGGTTACCTATTTGACTGGTTATTAGATTGAGTATGGAAAGGTGTATAAATTATTGGTGGAGGATTTGGAAGGCCTACTAATTTTCTAGAGGAAGATGACATTGATCTTATTTCTAAGGGTCTCCTTGGTTGATCAAAAGATCTCCTATTGAATTGGATGGAACTTTATAATTTAGGTGTTGAACTACATTTAACGGTTCAGTATTGTATATTGGTTGTTTTGAAAGTGAGTTTTTTACTTCCCAATGTTTAGGCAAATTGACCTGAGACCATTTAATCATTCTTAAGACTAATACATTAGCTTTAGTCAGGTCTGTTTGGATAAGAAGAGCTTGTCCTCTTTTATCTATTTTGTATGCCTTAGAACCAAAAGTAATTTTCATTAATTTAAAATATATCCTATATATTATGACCATTGGTATTGATCCTTCTATCATGTGGTAATTATGGCTTTTAATTTGAAGGATTAAAGAACTCATTATTGTCTTGTCTCTAAGAGCAAGAGTAATATTCGAATGACATTTAAATTGGATTGGTCTACTACTAAGATTAGCTTCAATTGTTGCATATATTGACCTTTCATACACCAATTCTCTAGCATTTCTAAGGACTATGAAGACAGAAGTATCTAGACCTAGTTTAATAAGAGGTTTCGTTCTTACTTAGACTAAACCTAGATGCATATAATTCCATTTTTTTGCATATTTTTTTGTTAAATCTGTTTTCAAAAGTTTTATTGTTATTAAGCCATCTAAAACAGGGATATCTTTTTCTTCAGTGGCTATCACATAATCATTTTTCTCAAAAATTTTCCATTTGGCTATTTGGTGTATTTGATGATAAGAAGTTTTTGATATTTTCCATTCATCTATTGCCTTATCAAAATCTTTCAAATATATTTCATCTCTATTATTTAGCATAGATTCTTCAAATTGCTCAGAGGGAGCAAAACTAGAAGAGGACATAGTTCTTTTAAGTAAATTCATATTTTCAAAAAAGACAAATTTATTTAATCTTATAAATTTAATTCACAGGATTAAATTAAATCTAATACTATGATTTTCAATTTATGACCCTTTTGCTACCCGTAAACCAAATTGGGATTTATGCCAAGCTTTAGTAGGCTTATTACAATACTAAGATTTCTCCGCAAAGGATCCGTCCTAAGTGATTAGCAAATATAAGATTTAGATCTTCACAAAGAAAATCAACTCACTAAGAAAATACAAACTTACTTAAAACAACTATATATATATATATATATAATCCAAATTTAGTTTTCGTAAAGGTTTTAAAAATATTAGAGTTTTATCTATTCTTTTATTTCACTATGCTATCATATATATAAATATACGTAATTATACTATTACTTATAATATATCGTTTTGATTGTATCAAAACATACTTTCAATCAATCAATTTACATTTCAATTATGATAAGGTTATTATAGTACATAAATTCTTGTAATATTATAGAGATATGGATTATATTACCTAAGATTGTCTAATATTTATAAAGATAGTATCATTGAGTTCCTATGAACCTGACGATATATACTATAGGTTCTATTTTGATAGATGACTTCTAAAGGGTATTTCCAGTTTCTAATATATCTATACACTCCTATAATAAGTATTATCATATTATATTCATTTTATGTAAATGAACTATATTTTATATAATTTACTAATATAGCTTAATAATATATGTAATATCTAATCCTAATATGTATATATCAAAACCTAGTCATGTAATTATCACTAAATACGTTGAAATTCATTCTAACCAGATTTGACCAGCATGTACATGTATAGGTTTTATTCTAATGTTTATCATATTCTATCTTATTATTAAAAATGTGTCTCAATTAGTAAATTAAGTCATTTTACTAAGTAAATTCACAAAAAAATAGCTTAAATCACCAAATAATTCTCCAAAAATTTCTATAACTCCTAAAAATATGGAGAATTCAATTAGTATATGGTTTCATGCTATCGGGTTTATCGCCTATATGCACATAATTACGTTTTTACCCCTAAATTACATTTAATCAAACAAATATTATCATTTTTATACAAAATTATTTTCAATATATCTTAACATTATTATGAATCACTAAAAGTTAATAGACATCCATTCCATCAATTAATTTTATAAAAATATATTTATGGCATAATTTCTCCCTATTTCTAGCTATTTTTAGGGTAAAAATTACAATAAATATTATATATACTTAAATTAAAAATCTAGCTACATATAAATTACCTACATGTAATATTTAATCTATAGAAAAATTTTTAGCTTGAAATAATATCATTTAGTATATTTATTTTAAAGTTTCGAATGAACATTGTATTTGTTAAGCAAGTACATAAAATATTCAAAATTTTACAAAACTAAAATTACAACATGAAATTATATCTAAAATAACCAAGAAATAAAATTTTCATAATTTTTTGGATTAATTTAATATTTTTCTTGAATTTAATGAAAAATAAGGCAAAAAATTAGAGTACTTGTTCATCAAAGCTCCGGTGGCTTGCCGCTAATGGCCAATGGGGGATTGTCGAACAACTTAGGCAGTGGGTAAACTAGTGGTAACCAGTGGGGTTCTACAGTAGACACTTAATTGGGTAAGGTTCCAACGTAGGTCAATAGCTCCCTTGTTTTTATTTATTTTTTTCTAAATTTTCTACTATTTTTCCAAAGTTTTTCTATCACTCCCATAGGTTCCAAAGTGCCAAACGAAAAATGTTTAAGGCCTATAACAAGTTATAGAAGTCCCTTTTAGCCAAAAAGTAATGTCCTACAATTTTTTTCTTTTTTTGAGTAAGTAAGAGGTGTCCATTGTTCAGGTATTTGATGTTGAATTATCCAATTTAGCTATTGTGGAGATGCCACTATAAGTTTCTAGCAATTTCCTAAATTTTGTTTGCCAATTAGATAGGTTTTAGTTTATTTTTAGGTTGATTATTAATATTTTATGTATATTATATAATATTTTATAATTCTATCAATATACAAGTATATATATCTTATGTAACTGATACTTGTAATATCTAAACATACTCATATACTTATGTTGTTATCATATCTTTTATTTTTAATATATATTTTTCATTAAATTTTTGTGAATTTATTGCTTATTATATATAATTATATAATTCCAAGTTAATTGATAGGTATAATTATTACATATACTGAATATATTCATAAAAATGTGTATATTTATATAGTATATTATGCTATATTATTTTCTTTTATAGTTTAATTAACTTATCTCTAAGTTCTCATCACATTTCAAACCTAGTTTTAAGGATTCCAATGAGTTTTATACTATATTATATAATCACATCTCTAAAGCTAAAATTAAGATTTTTTATCATTATTTTCATAATCTAACTTCACTAGGTTACTTTAACTAACTTTTCTAATCTAACCGTAAAGTTTAGGTTCAATTGAATAAACTTTTCTCAAAAACCCTAAATTTAGATACGATTACCCTAAATGTGATTTTAAGGGCTTACATTTTGGTTGAATACCTTTATCGATGGTGAATCTTAAGTATTTGCTCATTTTGTCCTTTTGTTTCAGCTTTAATATACTTAGGATTTAATGGATTGTTTCTAATGAAGTATTTCTGAGAAGTAAACTAAAGATTCATCATGATTCACTCTTAGGCAAGACCATTCTTGGAAAGTTTCAATTGTTTCCTTAATTGTTTTTGTTGATTAAAGGCAAGCTTTAGCTAATAGAAGTATGTCATTGATAAAAAAACAAGTGTTAAAGTTGGACCGTAGATTTTCTACACTTTATTGGCCTCCACAATTTGTCCTATATTTAACTTTCAATTAATCTACTAAAGAATTCCATTAAAATGATGAACTAGTATGGTAGAAAAAGGTCACCTTGTCAAATACTCCTAAAGGCTTAAAGGTGTAAAGCATCTCACCATTTACTATAACTCACACGCTTACTTAAGCAAAATAAGTTTAGACGAGTTTTATCCAAGTTTTAGGAAGATACATTATAATTTGCAATTGATTTTTAATTACAATGTAAAAATCTAGAATAAACACATAAACATTTTAATTTGCAATTGATTTTTTTTTAAAAGAACTAAATCCAATTAATGAAGTTAAAATGATACATTATGTTTTCTTTGAGTCAAATTACAATCTTAAGGAGGTTCTACAAAATTATAGAAAGTTGCAGACTTATAAAATATGTTAGGATATTTTTAATGAAATTATGAAATTTTAGTATATTTTACAAAGTGATACTTTGTTATTTTAGTTGTATTTTCTAAAATCTTAATATATAGAATACTTTTACAAACAAGTAGTGAACTAAATGTAGAATTTTTAAATGAAAAATTACTGACTTTTATTGTAAAATTAAGAACACATATTATAAATAAACAAATAAAAATAACAAAAACTAAAATAAAAATATTGAAAATAAAAGCCAATTGTAGGTAGAATCACGGGTTTGACAACTTTAATTTTAATACATATATAAAATTGCTTATGCTAAGCTTATGATACTTTACTTATATTATAATAAATTAAGAACTGGATTGATAAGATTGACTTGACGTGATTAGAATTTAGAGCTAATGCATTGGAACTTATTTTCCTACCCTTAGTATTAGAGGGTGTAAATCCTTATTGTATATAGTTTATGGATGATTATATATACTATTCTATTCATATGACTATGTATGCATTGTACGCCAATGATTAATAACTTGCTTTCTAATTGGGTGTATCCATTATGACATCCCACAATTACCTTTCTCGCTATAGCCAATTGATCACCATTGTATTCATAAATTCTATGTATATTTTTTAGTCACTTCGGTACTTATCTTAACCTATCTTATTATTCTCCATCTTAGGTCATCTTTGAAATCTCTTATCTTCTTTCTTATGGATTTTTCTCTTTTCTCATTTCAATTGAAAGTAGAAACCGTAGTTATATGGGTATAAATAATTTAAAATCATTCATTTATTAGAAAAGGATGAATCAAATAAGATAAGAATCAACCTCCTGGACCAATCACAAGAAGCTGAGCTCGAAGGCTTCAAGGGCTCGCATAGAAAATACTAACTCTAAGCCATAGTCGAGATGAAGACTCTTATCCTGATCCAACCTCTAGCCAACCTGTCTATCAAATCCTCACATGTGTCCAACATGCTCCTGCTTAGCTACAAAGTACAGACCTAGAAGGTAACTTAGGAAAGGCTAGTCGAGTTGAGCTTTCCAACCGACCACTGATGCTTGACTCCAATTCAACTAACTTCCTAACCAAACTAATTAGCTCCTAACTTGATCCAGATCAGGTCAACCCTTGATTGTAATACATTCCTACTTAATGTTCCATTAAGTGACATGTCCAGCCATTAACTTTGTCTCTTTTACCCCTTTTAGTATGTCTTATGTAACATAGTGTAGAATACCCTTTTGTCTTTTCATACATGTAAAGCAATCTTAGTGAATAGTTATGTAAACCCCCACTTTCTTGTATATGATCATCATTTAGTTTTCAATACAAAATCATTCACCTTGAGCAACCTTAATGTTCCCGTTATCATTTAACTCTTATCTATTCCCTTTAGCAAGGAGTAGTGATGAGTAACCCTTCAATTTGGACCGATGTGTCATATCTGGTGAATTGTTAGTCGAGTAAGATTGAGTGGTGTATCATATCACTTCTTTCTGGTTCCCTTCTTTGTGGTGCTCCTTTGTATATTTGACCTCGGAGATGCATCAGCTTCGCTAGTATCAGAGCATGGTTCCGTGAGAGAGTATGTGAAGTTGTAGTGAAGTTTTTGTTGGCTTTACTGATAGTAGCTGTTGTATTCCTTCCATAACTAATGTAGTGTATTGGTGTAATAGTAAGAGTAGTTTTATTGTTACTAAATTTTACTCTGTTTTTCATTGTGAAAACAGAGCAAGTTTGTTTCTATCTTATTTGGGTGACTATTAGGTATTGAAGCTGTTAGCAAGTTTTTAATTCATTTGAGAAGTACTGTACCATGTCTGATTCAAGTGTTTAGGGTATTATTGGTGCCTAGAGCAGTGGTGCCCAACCTAGTCATGGTCTTAATGGTAGTAGCACCCCGAGGTCGGTTGACAACAAGCTTGACAGACACACAAACCTTGTTAAAAATTTAATCATCACAATGCAAGTTAATAGATAATAACCCTAAGGTATACAATAGCAAAACCTACAAGAAGACGCCCCTACGAGACACTATGGCTAAGGCAATCAAGCCAATCGTCCAATTTGACCACTACAAGCTAGAAGAGTAGCAGACCAAGCTATTAGATGAAGATTGGGGTTAGAGAAGATTGGGGAAGATGATGAGGAGCTAAGTGTTAAAGGGTTTGGTGAAGAAGAAGAAGTTGATTATTACCGAGCATAGGGACGAGGATGTCGAGTCCCTCGAGGGTTAGACAATGTTAAGGTGAAAATCCTACCCTTCAATAGAAGTAAAGATGCAGATGAATACTCAAAGTAGGAAGAGAAGGTTAAGAAAGTATTTGAATGTTATGGGTATGAGGATACGGTCAAAGTCCAACTTATTGCATTGGAGTTTAGTAGGTATGCCACCATGTAGTAGAAGAATTTGAATGTAGCCAGGGCAAGAGATGGAAGACGAGGTGTCAAAGCTTAGGATGAGATGAAAAGGTTCTTAAGAGGTAAATTTGTGCTCGAGACTTATCTACAAGATACGTTTGCAAAGTTACAAGAGCTGTGCCGAGGAAGCCAATCTATTGATGACTACATAAGGGAGTTCTAAATGTTAATGATCTGAGCTGACGTGGAAGAATCAGAGGCTCATACAGTATCGAGGCTCATTTCTAGGCTCAAGTATGAGATTCGCAATATCGTGAAAGTATAAAAGTTTTATAATTTTATAAAAGAGGCCATCAAGATAGCGCAAAGGGTCAAAAAGCAAAGGAACAATGTTTCAAGCTGACCTAAGCCAACATTCGCCCAAGCTTTAGTACCATGCCAACTTGTTCAAGCCAAGCTTAGGAGACCATACCTGGCTTAAGAAAAGAATAACTAACCTAATGATAGCTGAGCAAGTCAGCATGGTCGAGCAAGGTAGCCAAGCCAAGCCGAGGTTAAGCTACCCCCGAAAATGTATGAGAAAGGACAAACCTATAAATGGAAGTCTAGTGAGGTGAAATGCTTTAAATACTTAAGCTTCGGATACATAGCTGCTGAGTATCCAAACTAACGTATCATGGTGCTCTAAGGAGATGTAGTAGATAGCACCAACAAGAGTAAGCCTAAGGAGGAGAAGGATGTTCGAAAGGCAAAAGCCGAAGAGAAAGAGAAGACCTGTGTCTACGTTGACCAAAGAAAAGTGATGACCCTAGTCTTAAGATGAGTCTTGAGTTCCTTGCCGAACACTGAGTTTGACTAGGGAGAGAATTTGTTCCATACTAAGTGTACCATCCAAGGCCAATTATACGTAATCATAGTGGATGGAGGAAGTTGTACTAATGTAGTTACACAATCATTTGTGCAAAGGATATGTCTACTGACCTGAAGGCATCCCCGACCTTGCAAGGTGCATTAGCTTCATGATAAGGGTGCTTTACACGTAACTGAACAAGTAACCGTACCGTTTAGTGTCAGAAATGTATACAGGGATGAAGTAGTGTACGATGTCGTCCCTATGGGAGCCTCACATCTGCTGATTAGACGACCTTAGTTATTCAACCGACATGTTACGCACAACGGGTATAAGAACACCTATGCCCTTGTTTAGGATGGAAGGGGGATAGTGTTATAACCCCCAACCCTATCCCAAGTAAATAAAACCCATAGTCAGCTCACTCGAGCCAGTAAGAAGAAAGCCCTAGTGATGAGCCGTAGAAAGCTTCAATCTACTGAAAAAGCTAATGAACCAATGTTACTGTTGATTAAGAGACTGATGGAGATATGGGAGTTACAGAATGCTCTAGAAGAGATCTGAAGCTTGCTAAATGAGTTTTTCAACCTGTTTCCAAAAGAGTTGCCTAAAAGGTTGCCACCAGTTTAAGGTATAGAGCATTGTATTGATCTATTGCCAGGTGTCACCCTACCGAACCGACCTGTGTATAAGATGAGCCCTAAGTAGGCTGCTAAGCTGAAAAGAAAAGTGGACGAACTCATTAAGCAAGGGTATGTGAAGGAGAGTATGAGCCTATGTGCTGTACTAACTTTGCTCATTCCGATGAAGGATGGCTCATAGCATATGTGCATCAACAGCCGAGCAATTAATCGAATCACTGTCAAGTACAGATACTCGATATTGAGGCTCGATGACATATTAAATGAGCTTCATGGTGCAAAGATATTTTCAAAGATAGATTTATGGAGTGGTTACCACTAAATTCGCATGAGATCAGGTGATGAATGGAAGACTGCCTTTAAGATTAAGCATGAGCTCTACAAATGGTTAGTTATGCCATTTGGACTTACTAATGTGCCAAGCACATTCATGAGGTTAATGAATCATGCGATGCGCTCTCTTCTTAAAAGATGTATGGTCGTATACTTTGTAACATATTAGTGTATAGTGCCGACCTAAACAACCATGTTCAACATGTTCGCGAAGTATTTGGCATTCTACGATCTAAGAAGTTGTATGGGAATGTAAAGAAATGAATGTTCTGCCAGAAAGAGGTGATGTTCCTAAGGTTTGTAGTGTCAAGGGAAGGAATCTGAGCAGATGAGAAGAAGATCTCTAAGTATTTATTAAGGACTTCAACACAATAGCTGCCCTATTAACCGAGTTGACAAAGAAGAATGAAGGGTTCAAATGGGACGATCGAGCTAAGTGAAGCTTAAAAGAGATCAAGGAGAAGCTTACCTCAGTACCTATCCTTTCACAACCAGATTTTGACAAGCCTTTCGAACTAGAGTGCGATGCATCAGGAGTTAGAATTGGTGCTGTCTTGATGCAAGAACGACGGCCCATTGCTTACCACAGTGAGAAACTGAGTGGCCCAGCCCTGAACTATTTTGTATACAAGAAGGAGATGTACTCCCTTTGGCAACATTATTTGCTATCGCAAAAGTTTGTTATTTATATATACCATAAGTCTTTAAAGTATCTGAGGAGTAAGAACAAGCTTTTGAAGAGGCAAGCCAAGTGATTAGAGTTCATGGAGAGTTTCTCATACATCATCTGGCATAATAAGGGAAGTGCAAATGTGGTCGTCAATGCTTTGTCACGACGATAAACCTTAGTGATCACTTTGCAGGCAAAATTATTGAGATTCTCACTAATTACCGTGCAATATGCTCATGATTCTCATTTCAACCCTATCATAGAACAGTATAAGGATAGAATTTCTATTAAGGGATATTATCTTAAGGATGGCTATCTATTCAAGGACTGTAGGCTATGTATTACACATGAATTGTTGGTCCAAGAAGCTTACAACGGTAGTCTTTTAGGCCACTTTGGGGAAGTTAAGACAGCTAATCCATTGAAAGAGAATTTTTACTGGCCAAGGATGTCTATAAGGTAGTTAATCGTTGTGAAGTGTGTAAGCGTATAAGCATACTAAGGGGAAGAGAGAACCCCGTGGAGAGTATATGCCTCTACTAACGCCTACCTTACCATAGGCTAACCTCAACATAGACTTTATCCTAAGGTTACCCCAGACATCCAAAGAGAAAAATTCTATTTTTGTTGTAGTGGATCGTTTCAACAAGATGGCGCACTTCATTCCGTACCATTGGACTAACGATACTTTATATATTGCTGATTTGTTTTTACAGGAGGTTATCCGACTATATAGAGTACCAAAGACTATTATCTTAGATCAAGACACAAAACTTTTGAGCTATTTTTAGAAGACTCTTTGGAGGAGACTTAGGACTAAACTAATGTTTTGCTCCAGTAGTCACCCTCGGACTGATGACCAAATTGAAGTGGTGAACAGGTGTAATACCCTAAATTTCAAGCTCATACGATTACTTTAGGATCCGAGCCTCTAAATTTAGGGCATCGGTCTAAGATATTAGTTTAATTTCAAACTTACAATAAGGTTAAAAAAGTTAGATGAAGTCATTCAAGTAAAGTCCATTTCTCAAAATAAGCTATACAAAAATATTAATTTAAGAAAACGTCAATTTATTGCTAAAGTCAATAAATATCGAAAATGAGAAATTCGAATATTTAAATATAACAGAATATTAGAGATAAGTTATTTAACTTATAAAAAAATAATAAATGAAGTTGAATTATACATGTATTAACATAGAACATGCATTATTTGTATTAAATACACATATATAATAAGAAATTATTATTTAAATAAGGTAAATTAATATAACAAAAATTAGAAAATTAATAAAAAATATAAGAATGAGTCATCATACTTATGTGATAGCTTAGAATTAATTTGAATGGTGAGTCAAAAGTAAAGAAATGAGGAAATGACACCTCATGTATTGAAAAAAAAAAAGATATGTGTAAGCTACATATCCTATTTTTATACACTTCTAAAAAAAAATTTTGGAAGTTTGGAAAAATTAGAAAATCACTCAAAAAAATTTCGAAACAAATTAGAAAAAAATAAGAAAATTAGATCAAAAACAAGGTGCGGAATCTGATTAGGCCGGTTCAATAGGCTATTGGTGTCCCATTGTGGTGGTCATTTAGGGTCAAGGAAAGCACCACCAAAGGAGGTGTTCCAATGAGGTTAGGTGGTCGGAGGGTAGTCGGAGGCAACCGGTTCAGGTGAACCAAATTTTCAGCTGAAACTTTGTAATTTTTCCAAAAATAAAAAATGATATTATTAAATTATGAAACTTGGTTTTCTTGAGTTATTTTATGTGTAGAATAATGTAATAATTTTATTTTAGTGAAATAATTATTTGAAATATAAGGTCCTTAAGAAATGGCTCTGTTTGGATGAAAATTGAATTAAATTTTAGAAATAGTAAATAATGTTTTTTTAAGTTGAAAATTTGTATGTGGTATACTCAATATATGTATTTAATTTCAGTAACAAGAATTTTTTTAAATAATCATTTTTACTATTTATTGTAATTATTTTGGATAAAATTGTTAATTTCGTTGTTTTAGTGAATTAATTAGTTTTTAACAAAATTAAAGTATGAGCCCTACATATTATTATTTCTGGGTGTTCATAATGATGTTTGGGATACTTTACTTTTATCTTGTGATTAAATTCACTTGTTCGCTTAATTTTCACTAATTTTAAGTTAAAATCGCTATTTTTATAAAAATATATAATAACTATTTTAGTATAATTCATGATCAATGATTAAACTACGTTTTTTGTGAGTCTATAGGATTTTTCGTTGAATGAATCAAGCTCGTATATTATTTGTTATGTATTTTCATAATATAAACCTATATATTAGCTTAATATATAATATAGTAATTAGTATTAATGTGATATTTGTTAAATATGCAAAGAATTAGTATTTTGGAGTACATAATGAATGCTGACCAGCTTGGGGAATGAGGAATTTTATGACTTTCAATTTAGATTTAGGATTTAATTGAGTTAATTACAAGGTTATAATAACATACGATCGAATAGTAACACAAAAGGCTATTTTTGGATATTTGGAAATATTGTTTAGTTATAATTCTTAAGATATCTTAATAGTACTTAGAATAATAATCGTAATGATATAAAGTTTACTAAACTTGGATAAGAAACGAATAAAATACAATCAGATTAAGCTTGGAAGCGTAATAACGAAAATGCATAAGAATTTAGTATTGACCCGATAGTTGACTTAGGGTCTGTATGTATTTTTCTAGGTGTGATAGGTGAGGAACGACCACATCGTGAAGCTTAGGATTTTACATTACTGTCGAGCTCAGGTAAGTGGATATTTCTATTTTTGTGTAAGTAGACCTATGTCTACTTGATTTAGAGTCAATTGTGTTATAAATTGTAATGACATGCTAGATTGATTGGATACTTGATTCTGTTGAATGTGTGTTGAAAAAGTGAAATGTTTCCTTATGTATAACTGATTCATCAATATGTATTTCTATTTGGAAAACTTGGAAATTGAACTATTCTTTAGGGTATTCACCTAAGCGAGCCCTATGCAAAGAAATGTAATATAAAGTTAAGAAACAAAGCTGAAGTTGAGATAGTTGAATTGTTTATAACGTGGAACTTGATATTCGTACATGATACTAGGTTACTATGCTATTTACTGCATTCATGGCATACGAAAGGACCTACGGATCGAGTTTCTAAAAAGCTTGAAAACTGTTTAGTTGGCTTTAGGACGTATAGAATGCATTACTCAACTTACTCTAGCCACATTGAGTGACCGACTACATATTAGATTTTCAAACCACAGAGGATGGTTTTTGTTGGGAGTCCTACTCCCAAACAACTCCTTGTTGCCCTAAGTTCCTAAATGTTATATCTAAATGCCCGAATATGTCGACTAACTAGATGAGAAATTGGAAAAGTATAAGATATCAGTACCGATGCACGCCACGTACATGAGTATAGCACGGATTTTCTACATAAACAGTTTGTATTGATAACTCGGGTTACGAGATTGAATGTCTTATAATACTGATCTATATGAATTTATGTATGTGCATTCTATGTTTTGTTTTATCCACTATCACTTAGCTCACAGAGACTTAAAGGGATATTTGTATATCCTTAGGTTATAAAAAGAATTGACGGGGCAGCATCAGCTAAAGGAAAAAGTTTTTTGAGAGCACGTAAGACGGAGCTGCCACTTTTAAAGAAGTTTTACTATATTTTGTTCTTAGTTCTATAAATGATCTATATATATATATATATATATATATATAAGTACTGCATTTTTTGTTTGGTTAAGTTTGTCAAATGTAATCTTTTGTATAAACAAGTGTTAAGTTGAACTCCATTGCAGTACTCTTTTATTATAAATAGAACTTGTGTTAAGTATAAATAGGTATTCCTGTGTGATGGTATATCCTATGCTATGCTAGGATGTGACAATAGGATACTGGGTAATCTACTCAGAGCTATTATAGGGAAGAACTTAAGGGATTGGGATCTATGCCTTCTAGTCGTGGAATTCGCGTACAACCGAACTGTCTACAGCATTATAGGGAAGACCACATTCGAATTCGTCTATGGACTTAACCTAACCATTCCCTTAAACATGATCAGCACCCTAGCAACTACTTAAGAGAGTCAATCCGGAGTTGATCGAGCTCGACAGTTACATGAACTACACCAGTTCGTAACAAAGAAGATTGCCAAATTCAATCAAAGATAGCAAGAGATTAGTAGTTGAGGTCGCCGAACTGTTTCTTTCCAACTAGGAGACTTAGTATGGATTCACCTCAACCAAGAACAATTCCAACACCTAAGACAAAGCAAACTATCTCCTCGAGCTAACAACCCATTTAAGGTCATGAAGAAGATCAACCGTAAATCCTACCAAATCAAGTTGCCTGATGACTATGGTGTCTCCTCTATCTTCAATGTATCCGATCTAATTCTACATCAACCAATAAAAGAAGACCCTATGGGCACCCCTGAACAATGAGCAGAAACCACTTCAGATTTGAAGACAAATCTTTTCGACCCCTAGATAAACGATAGGAATCAACCCTCCAAACCAATCACAAGAAGCCGATCTTGAGGACTTCAACGGCTTACATAGAAAATACTAACTCTAAGCCATAGCTGAGATAAGGACTCCCATCCCAATTCAACCTCTAGCCAACTTATTTGTCAGATCGTCACATATATCCAACATGCTCCTGCCTAGCTGTGAAGTCCTGACCTAAAAGGTAACCTAAGAAAGGCTAGCTAGGCCAAGCTCTCCAATCGACCACTGGTGCTTAACTCCAATTCAGTTGACTTCCTAACCAGACTAATTGGCTCCCGACCTAATCTAAATCAGGTCAGCCCTTAACTGTAACACATTCCTACTTCTGCCTATGTTGTATCATATCCCTGATGTCTAGCCATCAAGCAATACTTGTCTTCTAATACAATTTTCCAGAATGATCCTTTCATTTCCATACTATATATTCTTTATCTCTTTTAACCCTTTTGTATGTCTTATGTAACTTAGTATAAAATACCCTTTTGTCTTTTCATACATGTAAAACAATCCTAGTAAACAGGTATATAAACCCCCACTTTCTTATATACGATCATCATTTAACTTTCAATACAAAATCATTCACCTTGAGCAACCTTAGTATTCTTGTTATCATTCAACTATTATGTATTCCCTTTAACAAGGAGTAATAACAAGTAACCCTTCAATTCAGACTAGTATATCATATCCGATGGATTGTTGACCGACTAAGATTAAGTGGTGTGTCATATCCATTTGGTAGCTACCTGGACTTTGCTAGCTTTTTCTTTGTTTCTTTCTAGTTCGCTTCATTATGGTGCCTCTCTATGTGTCCGACCCCGGAGACACATCAAAATATTATATGAAAATCTAATTTTTGTAAGCCAAATTTGCAAAAATTCTCATCTTTTTCCAATTTTAAGTATAATTTCCTCAACTAGGTTTCATGGGTAATAATTAAAACTTATTGATTTTCCAAAAAAAGATCAAAATTTATGAAGTAGGTTTCTATTTATAATATAAATTAACGAAGATTGTAAGTAAAGAGATATTATTACTTCTATTGGTTGATTGTTGGTTAACAAAGATCTATGAACCATTTAATAAAAAGAAAAAAAAGAAAAGATTTACAAACCAATTATTGTTTTACCAAAGCCATTAGGGAACTTGAATGAAAGGCTGGAGACAAAGGTACAAAACTCTTAGATGAGAGAGAGAAGACAATTTCATTATTTAATTTTTATTTCAGGTTTTTCCATAGGTACTTTTTTGTCCAATTAAACCGTGGAATAATCTTATTTTAGGCATAGTCAATTCCTCATGAATAGGAATGCCATTGCAATCTATTACATTCAGTGAAGTAAATAAGATAGGGTACTATTGAAAGAGTTCAATTAATCCATAAAACTCCCTCACATTTTCATTTGGAAACAGAAAACAAGTTCAATTGAAAGCCATTTTCTCTTTAAAATTTGAAAATAGTTTGTGTTTCTTTTTCATTTGAAAACATCACAGTCAAATGTATTTTTTAATTGCAAACACCCTATTTTTACTTATTTAGAGTAATATTTCAGCCAAAAATTAAAAAATAAAGAAAAAGGAAAATGAAAAAAAATTGCAAGATGAAAAGCATAGAAAATAAGAAAACAAGAAAAAGGATAAATTTGAAGTTAAAAAAAAAACAAAATTAGAAATAAATGAGATAAAAATATAAAAAAAGAGGGAAGACAATATTTTTAGATATTGAAACATTTCTTTTTTTCCCAATGGAAGAAAAATTTATCTATATCATGATGCCAATAACCGATTTAATAGCTTCAGAGCTTTCATATTAAAATTATAATTCTCTATTTAATTTGTTTTGAGTCTAATCTACCTACTCATATAAGCAAAAAATATTTTTATTTCAATCAATTTAAGTCCCTAGTAATTGATCAATATGCCTCCAAATTATTGCTTTATAAGGAAAAAAGGTTTCAATATGACATGGATCGACCAGATGCAAATTAGAGCCTAAAATCCTTTAAAAGGACTTTGTTTTTAAATATTATTTGGTACATATTTATATTAAGCATATTTGTAATCTAATTGGATAAGGAGGACTTTGGTGTAGGTCTTAATATGCTAATAGTGCTCTTTGTCAAGTTTCTAAGTAGAATAGTGACCAATAGCAACTTTTTGGTACAGTCGAAGTCGAAGAGTATCCTTAAGGGTGTTAAGAAGATTGAGGGTGCTAATCTCATGATCCTAAGAAGGCTTGGTAGGATTACTTTAAAGCCGTTATATTATGTTTTCCTCTATAATATGAAAATTCACTTGTAACTTATAGGCTATAAGACTTTAACTAAGTAATCATTCTTCTTGTTAAATAATAATATATATCATTGATTCAATATGAAAATAATTACGATAAACAATACCCTACTGGAATCTTCTATCAAGCAATAAAATTGGGTAGTCTAAACTAAGCTCAAAAAATTTAAGAAGGATAGAAATTTATATTTGAAAGAATATGCAAGTGTTAAGAATTTCATTTGACAATCTTATTTAGGTTAAAAAAACCTAATTCTAAACATATCCTTTGAATCTTTGGTTAAAAGCACTTTAAGTGGCCTACAAAAGAAATTATAGGAGTATAAGTTACATCTATCTTAATGAAATCATCTCTTACTCCTTCACTTGGGCAGACATGCAGTTCCATTCTCCTCTTATTTCTTATTATGGTATTCACTTTGTTTTTTGTTTTTGAATTGTAATTCGATAGGAATTTCTATTACTTGATCAAATAATAGGGATTCCTTAAATCGACAAAAGAATCACAATTTCTTACAAAATTTGACTTTTTTTTTTCCAAAAATGACCTTATCCTAATTTGATGACTACCTCTGCCATTGACCATCAACCACTACCACATCACTACCATCCAATCATCACCAGTACCATCACTATTGTTGCTGCCTACCATTAACCACCACCATCGCTACAGCCACCATCACTGATCACTACCACTATTGTTGTTGCTGTTGCCACTGCCACTGTCATTGCCACCACTGTTACTGCTACCACTATCGTCGCTACTATCGCCGCCATCACCACTGCTAATACTATCACCACCACTACTACCACCGCTATTGCAGCCACCACTATCGCCTATGCAACCATCGACCACTACTGTCACCATTAACTATCACCAACTGCTTCCATTGACCACTACTGTCACCATCAACCATCGCCAACTGCTTTTGTTGCTATTGCCACTAAGGAGTTTATGGTCCAATACGATTCAGTTCGGTTCAATTCATGGGCCGGACTGAATCTAACCGCTTTTGAAATGGTTAAGTTCAAATCCTTAAAGAACGGAATTACTTTTAATGGTTTAAGGTTCCAAACTGAACCATTTCAAATACGGTTCAGTTAGGTTTGAATCGCTTTTGACAGTATTTTGCTATATCTAATAATACTAATAGATATTAAAATTTTTAACAAAATATTGATATTTAAAATGAGAAACATTATATAAGAGTTAAAGTCACTTAATATTATGTCATAATAATATTGCATCTTCGGTGATAATGAAAGTACGAAAATCCACTTAAGAAATGAAAAATGATAGTGAAAGAAAAGGAATGGATAATAGAAGCTAAATATGAGAAGAGAGACAATAAAAAAAAGTGTAAATAATATTAAAATGAAATGTTGATATGATTCAAAAGTAAAAAATGTCGCTTATTTTTTTTTAATTTTTAAATAAAAAGCAACTTAGTTTGGGTTTAAACAGTTCAGTTTAATTTAACCTCTTAAACCAAATCATGAATCATTTGAACCTCCTTCGAATCAAACCAAAAACCAAATTGAAATATAAAAGAACCACATTTTACAGTTTGGTCAGGTTCGGTTCAAATTTTAGTTTGGTTCAATTCAATTTGGTCTAATAAATAACCTTAGCCACCACTATTATCACCTATTACTTTACTTTAAGGTTAGTTGAGAAAGAAGATGGACTGGGGGTTGTTTAGTCATTAATGTTTTATTTCATGTTTATTTTTAAGTTGTTTATAGATCCAATTAAACAAAAATAATAGGTATTATATCCTTATTACGTTTCCTAAAAATTCCAATTCTTTTTTCCCTTATTTCATTTAGTGAAGTGAATGGAGTATTATATTTTATTCCATTGAATAGTTATTATGGTCAAGTAAACAACACAATTAGCCAACTTTATGAAATAAATAGGAAACTGTAGTTTCATTCCTTCTTTATTCATGAAATGGGCCATTATTCTCTCCATTCTTCCATCTCTAATGTCACCATAGTCTACCATCTCTTCTGTCCATCTTAATTGTCATCTCAAGGATCTTTATCGATATTGATTAAAGAGGAATTGAACTTCTCATAAATGGTGAGGCCTGCAAAAAAGAGCACAGTAAAAGGACGCCAGGGTGCTGTATGGCGTGGCCACTCCGATACTTAAGTCAATTATGGGTATTTGGAGATTATGAGAACTTAAGAGCAATTAATAAGCTTAAGTGCACAAAGTATTAAGTAGTTTACCATTGAGCGATGGTCTTATATTTATAAAGAAGTGGTGTTAGCAGTTAGAGAGCAGTTAGTGGGTAGAGCTACTTCCGTAAGTATTAGAAAGTAGGATTGTAGTGTCTAATGTGATCTAAATAGGTAAGAAGTGATTATTGACTTAGTTTATTGGCCTTATCTAGAGTCTTCTAGTTGTGGGAGGCTTGCCATAGTATGATAGATCGTATTTTGGGCTTGGGCCAAGGGCGGTCTATCATAAGGAGTGAGCTTAAAAAGCTTAAGACAAGCTTGAGGAGCTCATGTCCTAAAAGGCTCTATCAACACTTGCGCTCCTACAGTCTCATTGCCACAATGAAGGCAAAGAGAGGGGAAAGATGGGCTTATCAGGCATATGGTCGATTTGGTCAAGCAAAAGTCTGAGGGGAAGACATCCGAGTTTGTATAGGGCCAAAGAAAAGACGTCTAAGCTGGCATAGGGTCGTGGCAAAGACATTCAAGCTCATGTAGGGCCAAGGTGGAGAGGTTCGAGCTAACGTATGGACCAAAGTGGAGAAGTTTAAGCGAACGTAAGGCTGAGGTAAAGACATCTGAGTTGACTAGCGTGAGGGCTGAGCAGGTGCGACATATCCAATCAAGCTACCTTTTAGGCACAAGTGATTGGGACGGTTCCAAGGTAGAATATGAAAGGTCTGATCTCTTTAGTCCAAATAGTTGGCCCTCCGTCCAATCAAAGTAGAGCATATATCTGCAAGGCTAAAGGTGTAAATCGAGGTGAAAACTTCACAACTCGAGGTAGGTGCTCAAATCGAGGTAGGAATACAGTAGGTTTTGTTTCGTTAGAAAGGTAAGGTGGAGGCACTAAGTAGATAGGACCAAATTGAGCTCACCATTGCCTGAGCAGGCACAATTTGTTCAATTCAAGGCATAATGGCATTAGAGTGTCAAGCAAGTAGAAGTTAGAGGGATTTCAGGGAAACTTCCTATGGAAATAACTTTTCAAATTATAACTTTATCACACTTGTTTTTAGTACATTTAATACAATGTGACAAGTATCCTATCACAACAAATTGGTATGCGATTGCATGCATTTTTTCTTTTAACGTAGCCATCTGGTCAAAACTAACTCTACACATCTACATTACAGCATTCTGAGGGATTCGTGCTTATTCAAATCCCTATAACTGCTGATACAGTTTCCAAGACTCTTACTATATATAAGTACCGCAATCACTTTGACAAACTACTCTTTTGCAATTTCTCCATCGTAAACTCCACTTTCTTTTCTTCCATCAATCTTCTTCGTGAACTTTTCTTCATATTTCAATCTCATTTCTTCATTGATCATGTTGACCAACACAAGTGAGATGCCATCAAATGCATCAAAACACAATCTCACTAACTTTAGGACCACGAGGAGTGATCCTTCCCTCGAAGGATAGGATAAAGTCACTTCGTAGTACTGCTAGATGATGTCACCAGAATGGCGGTGGAGGTACTGGATAGGGTGAGGCTTATCGGTGCTATCTTAAGGGATGCTTATGTATACATTCCCTTGCCACTGGCTAGAGACTTATTCGAAGCACCCGAAACAAGCAAAGGCCTAAGCAACCTAGTTAGTAGGAACAAGACCTCTACTCCCAACTAAGTATTGAACAACTTTAGAGTTGAGGAAGTTCCTTACTGGATAATACGGGTGCCAATAAGGGAAGAAAGAGTGCCCTTATTGATAGAGGGGTGGTTCGCCATCTTTGAAAAATTCTTAGAGTACGAGTAATGCCTCCTTCTAAGTAGCTTTGAGAAGGATCTCTTCAATTTCCATCAATGCAGTCCAGTACAAGTCCCTCATAATAGGTAGAAGGTGTTGAAGGCCTTCTAAGGGCTATGTGAATACCTGGTGATAAGGGCTATCTCCAAACTTTTCAATCACTGTACATGTGGAAAAGGATAAGCGGGTGGCCATACCTCCAACGTCGTCCAAAGAGAAAGCTATTATGTAGCCTTACGGACTCTGTTAAGGGTTGGCAAGACGACTATCTGATGGTTGAGCTTCCAAATGAGGTAGACTTCAAGACTAGCTGGACCGAATTGGTCCAAATAGGGGCCTAAAAGGAGTAGGGACCCAATGATGCCGAAGCCGTAAGTAAGATCTAAGCCTTTATAGCCTTTAGTCATGGCAACGAAATTAGTGCTGCGAAGATGGTTGGGAGGCACTTCAAGTATTTGATCTCTGAGCTCTTCCCCAACATAAAGAAGGTTATGGTGAAGAAGTAGGCTGAAGGTATAAGTTCATTTTTTTACGAATGACTTCATCTAATTGTGTTAAGTTGTGCTTCATTTGACATTGTTAGGAGGAACAAAAAAGGGGTAGGGTGTAGATCTTCTTTGTCTATGCTGGTCACGATGGAATCGGTGAATGGTAATGCTTTGTATTTTACAAGTAAGAGACTAGCTGAGAGGATTCCTCATCCTTCAGTAGACGAGCTAATGAGCCATCAGCTGGCTGGGTTAAAGCTAACCATGAAGACCTTTGAGCCTAAAGGCAAGGTTGTGGGGCTAAGGTCAGGGACTAAGGGGACTAACAAGGTCGAGCTGGCTGTTCTACCTTAAAGACTTCCTGTAGGTCCCTAAGTGAAGCCATTGGTTGCCGATCCTATAAGTGTGGCTCTTCCTTCCACTATCCTTATCCCCACTTTTGTGCCCATTATGGTGGAAGGCAAACTCACCAACACTAATGAACTGGACATAGTGATGCTTGCTCCTTCTAATAGGGGTGAGGAGGAGGGTATTGAAGCCAACGCCCCATTTTGTGTAGCCAAGCAGAAAAGGAAGGCCTCCGAGACTCTGGGGGATACGGCACTCGAGGCTAAGAAACAGAAGCCTACAAGGAAGGTGCCCTTGAGTTTAGTGCACTTATGCGAGTAGCCAATGACTCACCCCTATAAGTGCATTAATGAACTTAGAAACGAATTTTTTGATGTCTTGAATAAGTTTAGGTTCTTAGGGATCAAGCTGGACTCGTCTAAGGACTTGCTGTACGTCTCTCAAAATGAAGAACTTTACCTTTACAATTTTGAGGCTAAAAACAAAAGCGTTGGGGGAAGTTCCTAAACCCAAAGTAGGAGATCTAGGGCAACGATATTATGTTGTGGCACTAAACTCTAAGCTATCAAGCCTCACTAAGGTCTTACACCCTTGGCGATTAGGTAACCTTAGAGGAGTTGCCGAGGGTAAGAGGAGGCGATCCTATAGAGATGGCGAGCTACTTGAGCTCGCTCATCTAACATGTAAGCTTTTGTCTTTTATAATTGATATCCTCCTTTGTCGTTATTAGTCTGACCTTACCTTATGTTTTTTTTTTATTTATTTATTTTGTAATACTATGGCTAGGTATTGCTTCAACTGAGCAACTATGATGCCATGCAAAAAAAGGTAAAGGGCTTTTAGGAAGCATTGCATAGAGCCAAGAAGGACTTACAGGAGGTAGAGTCCTCTACTAATAAATATTTAGATAAGTTCATCTAGGTTAACTAGTGCCTATGTTGCTTTTATGTATAGGTGGCTAGGCTTAAGGGGAGGTTAGAGGATGCAGAGCAGGAGAAGTTTACTACTAAAGACATCTTTAAGAAGGCCTACAACCTAAAGGCTCAACTTAAAGATGAGCAGAGGACCAAGGCCCAACTCTCCCAGAAATTGAGCGAAGAGAGGGAAACCAAGGCTAGCCTCAAGAGAGAGAATGCTAAGATGAAGGCATTGGTCTCTCGTTTGTAGACTGAGCTAGTGATGAAGGTGTCAAAATGCAACAATGCTAAAACCACATTGCTATAGCTGGCACATCGGAAGCTGGAGTTAGAGTAGCAAATTAAGGAACTCCAAGGGAAGGCTTTGGAGATGGAAGAGCTCATCTCTAAATTAGAGATTGGGGAGGTTTTTAGCAATGCTGCTGTTAAGAAAACTGTTGTCAATTTTCAACTAACAGAGGACTGGTTGGACAAGTTGGAGGACATCTCCAACAAATCCGCTCCCTTCACAAGGAAAGAGGTGTTCACCCATTATCTTGATCTCAACTTGAGCTTCCTTGATTTTCTGGATAGCCTAACATTTCGAGAGAAGAGGGAGGCCTAAGTGCGAGAAAGAGAAGCTACTTAAGTAGCTGTGGAGGTCCAAGGTACCCCTTTTGCTACCGGGTCTGGACAAGACACTTCCATGTCCACTTCTGTCCCAACAACTCAATAGGAGTTCACCTTTAAGGGTACTTTTCAAGGTGATTAGGGTCGGGGTGATCCTTCTATTGACTCTAGTAGATAGCTTTCGACCCTTGCTCCATCCCAAAGCTAGTCTTCTGAGGGGGCCATCAACAAACTAGCCTTCTGAGAAGATAAAAGCATTGGATTTTTTGAAGCTGCCACAGTTAGTTAATCCTAGGTAATAGTTATCCCTTCCCCTTCTTTTTATACCCCAAGTCGAGATGCTGGCCTTAAATTTGTAAACCCAATGTTATGAATGATACTTAAATTTGTCTTCATACTTAGTTATGCACTTCGACTTTTTGTTTTTTATTGAACATTTTTCCTTGTTTACTTAGTTAATTGCAACATAATCTGATACTTTGTGTACAAAGGGCATTATCCCTTACCTAAGCTATTTTAGGGGGTCGAATCGGTGCCATTCCAACTTGCTTAGTTCGGAGTTCCTTAGGGTAAGAGGTGTTTCCCCTTATTAAGATTATTTAAGAGGATCAAGTCTATAGCGTTCCAACTTACCCAATTAATGGGAGTTCCTTAGTATAAGAGATGTTTCCCTTTATTAAGGTTACCCGATGGAGTCAGGTCGGTAGCATTCTAACCTATCTAGTTAGTGGAAGTTCCTCAAGGTAATGGCTATTTCCCTTTACTAAGATTACCTAAGGGAGTCAGGCCAATGGTGTTCCAACCTACCCAGTTAGTGGGAGTTCCTCAAGGAAAGGGGTGTTTCCCCTTACTGAGGTTACTCAGGATGGTTAGGTCGGTGGCTTCTTGACCTACTTGATTAGTAGGTTTATTCACCCTTTAAGGGCTAGGACTTAGTAAGAAAGTAAGAGGAGGAGAGGTAAACATAAACAACATATGAAAAATGGAACTTTTCATTCAAAATTTGAAAGGATTTACATAATGCTTCACTAATCAAAGTAAAGCTAAAGGTTATCGGCATTCCATGTGCAGAGGATGAGCTTACCATCCAGTCTTTCTAATCTATACGCTCCACTGCTCAAATTTTCTCTAACTCTGACTAAGTCTTCCCAATTGAAGGCCAACTTGCCCTGTCCTTCTTCTAAACCCGTAGCCTCTAACTTTTAGTAGACCAAGTCACCGACCTTAAACTCTTTGTATCTGACCTTGTGATCATAGTATTTGGCTGCTTGGTGTTGGTAAGCAATTACCTGAGCAACAGTAAGGTCTCTTATTTCTTCTATGGTATCGATGATGGCTTACAATAGGGACTCATTAAGGATGGCATTGAAACTTTAAGTCCAGATGTTAGGGAGCTCCAATTTGATGGGGAAGATTGCCTCCAACCTGAATGCTAGGTAAAAGAGGTTTTCACCTGTAGAATTGGGGTAGGTGGTCCTATACCCTTACAAAATGTTAGGTAGTTCATCTGCCCAAGCACTATGAGCTAAGTATACTTGCTTCTTCAAACTATCGATGATGACTTGATTAGCTACTTCTGCTTGGCCATTCAACTAGGGGTGGACAAGTGATGTGAAGTGTAAAGTAATGTAATGCTTGACACAAAATTCCTTGAACTTAGGGTTGTCAAACTATCATCCGTTGTCTATGATGAGGGCATAAGGGACCCTAAATCAAGAGAAGATGTTATTCCTAACAAAAGATTCAACATTCCCCTCTGTGATTTTCGCCATAGCTTTACCCTCAACCCACTTGGTGAAGTAGTTAATGGCAACTATGATGAACCACTGACCTCCTGATTAAGGAAGGCGCTAAGGTTGTCAATGCCCTACTAAGCAAACAACCATAGACTAGTTAAGGGTTGGAAATTGGTGTTAGATGCGTAACTAATGGGAGTGTGCCTTTAGCATTAGGGGCAGTTTTGGGCTACAACTTTGGCATCTTGCTTCATGGTAGGCTAGTACTATTTGAGCTGTAGCAACCAAATGTAGAGGGCTTAGGACTAAATGTAGTTACTACACACTTCAACATATAGCTCTTCCATGACGTACAGGCCCTCACCTTCTTGAAGGCATCTGAGTAAGGGGGAGTTAACCTTCTTATGATATAGGATGCCACCAACCAACATGTAGTTAGTGGCATGATATCTCAGCTTCTTTGCCTCTCTCCTATCTTTTAAGAGCGTACCTTACTCTAAATAACTCCAGATAGGATCCTTTCAGCTCAACTCTGATATTGCTACTATCAATTCCAAGACTTTTATCGAGCCTAGATTTATGCTTTTCTCTGGTAGGTACCCTATTGTAATGCCTTAAGTTTTTCCAATTAATTCAATAACCTTAGGATCTGATCCCTTAAATTTAGGACGTCAAGCTATGTTAATCTTTTTAGTGCAAATTTCATAGTAAGGTTAAAAAAGTTAGACAAAATAATTATGGTAAAGTCAATTTTTTAAAATAAGCTATATAAAAATATTAATTTAAAAGAAAAGTCAATTTATCGATAAAACCGATAAACGTAAAATTCGAGCTTTTAGATATAATAAAATATTAAAGATAAGTTAATTAACTTTCAAAAATATTAATGAAGTTGAATTATACATAATGTACATGTATTTACATGTAATATGCATTATATGTATTAAATATATACATATAATAATAAATTATTAAAATAAGAGAAATTAATTAGAAATGATGAGTCATCAAATGATGTGGCAATATGAGATTAATTAGAAATGATGAGTCAATACTTTATTAACTAGAAAATGACACATATTACCTAAGAAATTGAAAAATTAACATGAGGCATACACATGTCCAATTTTTATTAAATAAATTTTTTTTGAAAAACTATAAATAGGTCCCAATCCCTCATTTACAACATTTTAGCACTCTAAAAATACAACATAATTTATAAAAATTATAAAAAAAAAATAAAAGACAATATGGTGAATTACGATTCATAAAGCTATAAGCAATCTGACAAGAAGCCACCTAGGACTTAAACTTATGGTGGAGAGAGAAGATGGGACGACATAGGGTGGCGGTTGGAGGGTGGCCGAAGCACCGTATGTTGGTAAGTTAAATTTTATTGCTTAATTTTCATTAATTCACTAAAAATATCAAATTAGCTCATAAAATTATGAAATTTGGTTTTCCTAAGTTATTTTATATGTAATTTCATGTGGTAATTTATTTTCTTAAAATAACATTAATTTAGGGTACTTGCTTAAGAACATGCCCCATTTAGATGAATTTTAAATAAAATTTTCAAAGTATTAAATAATGTTACTTCGGCCTGAAAATTTTTGTATAACACACTTATATAATGTATTAAATTGTAGTAACAAGAATTTTTTAAAATCTCCATGTTTACTATTTTTTATAATTATTTTGAATAAAACTACCAATTTTACTGAATTATTGAAATAATTAGTTTTTAATGAAATTAATGAATGAGCCCTACATGTTTAGACTTTTGAAAGTTTATAATCATATTTAGAATATTTAGTTTTTATCTCACACATAAATTCATTTATTTTCCCTAATTTTTCATAATTTTGAGCTAAAATCGCTATTTTTGTAAAAATTAATAATAGCTAGTTTAGTGTAATTGATAATCAATAATTAAACTAAATATTTTTTTGAGTCTATACGGTTTTTCATGAAATTAATTGGGCTCGTATATTATTTATTATGTATTTTCCCAGTATAAACCTATATATTAGCTTAATATGTAATCTAGTAATTAGTACTATTAAAATATTTATCAAATCCATGTCAAATGAACACTTTATGGTATATTAAGGGTTGCTAGAAAAGTTTGAAAAGTATAATTTTTAGGGTTTTTAGTTCAATACTAAAGTTTATTTGATTCAATTACAGAGTTACAGTAATGTACGATTGAATTGGTAGCAAGAAAAGGATATTTTTAGGTTTTTGACAATATCGATAGACTTGATTCTTAAGACATCTCAATAGTAATCGAAATAATGATCGTGATGATATAAAGTTTGCTAAAATTGAATAGGGAATGAGTAATATACAGTTATATGAAGTTTAAAAACACGAAAATGAAAACTTATAACAGTTCGGGTTCGACCCATACTTGATTTGAAGACTATATTATATTTTCATAAGTGTAATAAGTAAGGAAGGATCATGTCGTAAAGTTTAGGATTTCACGCTATTACTAAGTCTACATAAGTAGATCTAACTCATGCTTGGAGTAGATATATTGCTACTCATAATATTGCGTGTTGTTTACTACTGTATTGATTTAATATAGATATATCTTGGGTGAATTGATATGCTACTAGAGTGGATACTGACATGGTGATTTTAATTGATAATAATTATATCCTGGTTAAACTATTATGTTGCTATATTAGGTAATGATTTGTGCTTACGATTGATTGTGCTAATTAAGAAAGTTGAATGATTGCTAACTCAATATTTTAGGTGTTCACCTAAGTAAACCCTAAGTGAGATGCTAGAGTTTCGCTATAGAGAGTTCAAAAATTATAATCAGATCACTAGGTTGAATAAAATTGAAAGACCAGTTGTATTGAGTGATATACTTGAGTTATTATTGCATATCACGGCATGGCATAGCATAAAAAGGACCTACAAGTTATAACTTTCAAAATGAGGTTTCCAAGTGATAATGGAAAGAGTATGGCTTTATGAACTCAATTTTTGGAAGCATATAGATTGCATTACCCAAACATTATGACTATTTTGATAGTCAGATTTTGGTAAACTATAGTGTATGGTCTAATTTGACATTATTGCCTCTTTAATTTGGTGAACTATAGTATATAGCCTAATTTTGTAAAACAAAGTTGGGGGTTCTTCTCCCAAGTAACTCTTTGTTGCCCTTTTTAGATGATAGTAGACTATAGTGTATAGTTCAATTTGGTAGAGATTTTACTCTCAAGTAGTTCCTTATTGCCCATAGGTTCTTAGACAATGTATCTAAATGCCTAACTATGTTGACTAATCAAAAGAAGATTAGAGGGCATAGGATATCAATACTGCTACATACCACGTGTATGAGCATAGCATGTTGCATTGCTAGCAATAAATGCCCGATTGGGCTAATGTATATGTGAAGTTGAATTTATTGGTTATGATTGCAATGTTTCAGTTGGGATATTGTCTATATTGTGTTGTTTGTTATCTACTCTCACTTAACTATAGTAGCTAAAGAAATAAAACGTTTTATCCTCAAGTTAACACCATCATAAAGGGCCCAACACTAAGGGGAATGTATATTGAGAGAGTAAGTTAAAGTCGGCGATTTTTGTATGGAACCTATACTAAGTTAGGAATCCTACTATTGTGAAGATGACAAAAGAAAAAGCTAGTTCACATTTTGATGTAAATATTATGCTGTACACGGAAGTTGTAACTGAATATCTAGTTGAACTCCGATATAACAATCCCTTTATCATGTAAACAAAGTTGTCTTTTGATGAATGAGTAGGTTGATTTAAGTTTTTAATAGGTATTCCTATGTGATGGTACATTTCGTGCTAAGTTGGGATATGACACCTATGAAGATCTTTCTATCCTTCACCTCAGGATTCTATATCCCGGTAAAGGCAAGTTTAGATAGCCAATTTGCAACTAAATTTTTGAGTCAAGGGATCATAGTGATGGTCTACGAAGGGAATTCAGTTAGAAGACTCTTCACCTTCTCCAAATACCTTGCCATGGTATTGTCATTGGCCTCATAGTCGCTTCGAACTTACTAAATGACTAGCATAGAGTCCAAGAAGACTTATAAGTGCTTAGTGCCAATCTCTTTAGCCAATTTGAGATCAGCTATCAAGGCCTCATATTTGAATTCATTATTGCTAATATTAAACTTGAACTTGAGGCTAAAGGCATGATTATGTAGTAATGCGTACCAAAGTAGGTGATGAAGGAGGTGTAGAATTCATCCTTCAGGTCCATCATTATCTGGTTGTAACTCAAGAAGGCGTATCCCGAAGTAAAATCGACTAATTGGTCAATCCTAGGGAAAGGGAAGCAATCTTTTGAGGTAGGCTTTGTTGAGGTCGATATAATTGATACACATGTGCCACTTCCTAACCTTTTTCTTGACTAGCACCACATTTGCTAGCCAAGTTGGGTACTTCTCTTCCCTTACAAAGTCAGCCTTCAATAACTTTTGCACTTCTTCCTCAATCACGACCTGCCTTTCTAGGGCAAAGTTCCTCTTTGTTTACTTAACAAGCTATACAGTATAGTCTATATTGAGGTTATAGGTTGCTAGGTTAAGGGAGATCTCAAGCATGTCTAACACTAACCATGCAAACCTATTTGAATTAGCCCGCAAAAGGGTAACCAGCTGTTCCTTCACTTCAAAAGAGTCTCAATCTTGACCTTAGTGGTTTAGTCAAGAGAAGGGTTGATATGCACTTCTTCAATTTTTCACCCAGCTCGCCTCTCTCAACCAGCTTTTTCTTTAGATCAGTCTTTAAAGCGAAGACTCCATTTGCCCTAGTGACCTTAACATAGAGCTCTCGAGAGAGTTTCTAATCACATATGCATATTCTCACCCTAGTTGGAGTTAGGAATTTAACCTTTAAGTAAAGGAAGGATGTGATGACCCTAAACGCATTCAAACTTAGTCTTCCTAAGAGAGCATTATAGAGGGATGGGCAATCGATCACGATAAACTCTACTAGTCGCCGTGCAACATTATCGTCATTGCTAAGCTCCATATCGAAGGTAATGATTCCCTTGGCTTGAATAGTGCTCCCATTGAAGCTAATGAGATTATGGTTGTATGGCTTCATCTTGACTAATAGTTTAATATCAAGTCCCAAAAAGGTGAAGTCATAACAGTCTCGCCATGTGAACCATTCTAAGATAAAAACTATCTTCACAACTGCTATCTTAAACCTAGTTCACACCAAGCGTACTCAACTTTACCTCTTTAAAGCGTCTAATTTGATACTTGTTTGATATAAACTGTATAGTAATCCTTTGAAGTAATTTGTAATAATAAACTTGTAATTTGACCTTATAAAAAAGTAGTAGTAAATCCTACAGGTATTTATCATTTCATATACAGACCAAAATATTGAAAACTACCAAACCCTTTGAGTAGTCTTATGTATTTTTCCTTAAAAGATAAAAAGTTAATACTAAGGGTAATAATTAGCCATCTCTTATTGTATCTCGCTCCCCGTCCCAGTTTACTAGGGTTCTGATGTTAGGTAGGCATTTATAAGCCACTTAGAACCTGTAAAACAAACTATAGGGGAATGAGCCATAACTTGCTCAGTAAGTAAGGTAGAGATAGAAGTATGCACTTAACACATCATAAGCAGGGTTTTCAATTAAGTTAGTTAGATGTAATGTATATACAAGCAAATGTCATCTCACGACGTTATCCGGCCCGTTGTGAGATCAAAGAAATTGCGTCCACTTTAATCCGGGTTGAGGAGATTGACGTCAAACACTTATGGATTAAAACCAAACTAGGGCTTGTGTAATGGAGAACACCCTCCTCCCGTGACCATCTTCGAACCACGGCCCTCAACCTTCCTACGACCTCATTTCCTGTTACTCAGTTCGATTAAGGATAGAAAAAAGACCATTTTAGCTATCCTTATCAAAGGAAGTCCATGTTTGTCCTAAGAATCCTAACCATTACCTCTAGCCAGTTGTGATGCATATTAAATTAAATATTAAGTCAAGTTTGAGTTAGTTCACCTTTTCAAAGTGATCAACTAAGCTCAAACAATTCAAGCATAATAATAATCACAGAATAATCATATCATGAAGCTCAGCTCCCATTACAGCAAATTGAAACTTAACCACAAATGTTATATACCCACAAATAACTAACTACAATTATAAGCTAATACATACCAAAGTTCTTAAATATTCTGAAATAATATCCCAAAATGCTGTAAAGTATTGATCCCACTTATCTATCTTGACACTCACTACAGAAAACTCAGTTCGTCAACGATCTGATCACCGAGGAGTCCTATATATATAAAATCTAAATTTAGTTTTCATAATAGTTACAAAAATATTAGAATCTTATCTAAAGCATATTATAATAATAATATATAGTTTTATTATATAAGTCAAGTTAAGTCACTACTTATTAATAATATACATAATTATATTATTATGCATAATATATCATTTCAATCGTATTAAAACTACTTTAAATCATTTAAATCATGTTTAGATTACGGTAGAGTTATAGTAGTACGTAAATTAGTAATATTGTAGAGATATATGTTATATTATCTAGGTTTATCCGATTTTAGTAAAAATAGTATCGTTGAGCTCCTACAGACTTAACGATACGTATTACGAGTCCTAATTTTTAGAAATAACTTTTAACTGGTAATTCAAGTTTTTAACATAGTTATATGTATCTAATCAAATATTATCGTATTATATGTAATTTATGTTATTAAACCATATTTTATCTAATTTGTCAATATAACCCATAATATAGGTATCATCTGACCCTAATACCTCCATAACGTATCTTAATTGTTAAAATATCATTAAATATATTAAAAACATACAATTTTTATCTAATCTGACCAATACACAAATAGATAGTTTTTATTTAACTATTTATCATATTTTAACCTATTATTACTAGAATTGGGTATTGGTTTGTTATTTAAGCTATTTTACTACATAAATTCGTAATAAATAACTCGAGTTACCAAATAATTCCTCGAAAATTTCTAGACTCGTAAAAATATGTGAAATTCAGTCATCACTTAGTTTCATGTTATCAATTCATCGCTTATATATTCGAAATTATGATTTTATCCCTAAATTACACTTAATTACCCAAATATGATTCTCTTTGTACAAAATTATTTTCAACATATCCTAACAGCATTATACTTCATTAAAAATCAGTATAGGTCAATTTCATTATTTAATTTCATAAATCCTATTTATTTAACATTTTCAACCTAATTTCGAGCTATTTTTAGGCCAAAAAAATACAATAAATATTAAAAATATTCAAATAAAAAATCAAGCTATATAGCAATTATCTATATATCATAAGTATCTTACACAAAAATTTTGAGCTAGAAACTACATCATTTAGTGTATTTATTTTTAATTTCAAATTTCGAATGAATCATACATTTGTTAAGTAAGTACATTAAATATTCTTAATTTTATAAAATAAATTTATGAAACGAAAGTACATATAAAATAACCTAGGAATTAATTTTTTCACATTTTTCCTAATTAATTTAATAATTTTTCAAAAATAAAGAAAAACATGATAGAAACTCGGAACCTAAGTTCATCAAAGCTTTAGCCACCATTGGTCGGAGAGGAGTTATCAGTTAGCCTAGTCGGTGGTGGCTCTACTATGTGGCAACAGGGCTCCACGTCAAGTCATCGAATGGTCGAGGAACTGTCCTAGTTTGATCCTTACTCTATTTTTGTTCTAATTTTTCTATTTTCCTTTGATTTTTTTTCTAATTTTTCCTTTCTATAATTTGGGTTCCTAAACATGTATCTATTGTAAGGGAGTCTTATTTATAGATATTAAGGTCAATTGAATTTTTTCTTAATTATTAAGTAATTTATTTTAATATTTTCCTTAAAAATTGTATAATAGGAGGTGGCTTAATTACAAAAATTTCACTTTTGACTCAACAAAAATCAACTCCCATAATTTGCCACATGATTTCCATCATGTCTAGCAATTTTGGAGGCTATTGGATAAGCTTTAATAGATATTTTAATTAAATACTAATATTATATATATTATATTAGTATTTAGTTATTTTATTAATTTACAAGTGTATATCCTATGTATATATCACATGTAATGTGTATTTGTACTCATATAATAATGTTTCTAACATATCTTTTTTTTTTAAAAGATATTCTCTAATTATTTTTATGAATTTAGCACATATTGTATATAATTGTGTAATTTTAGGTTAATTTACAAGTATATTTATTATATATATCGGGTATACTCATAAAAATACGTATACACTCTCATGGTATATTATACTATATTATTTTCTTTTATTGCCTAATTGACTTATCTCTAAGCCCTCGTTACATTTCAAGCTCGATTTTAAGGGTTTCGATCATTTTTACACTATATTAAATAATCATACTTCTAAGGGCAAAATCGAGATTTTTAGGTAATTATTTTCAAAATCTAACTTCACCAAATCACTTCAACTAACTTTTCTATTTTAGTCGTAAAGTTTGGGTTCAATAGGATAACATTTCCTAAAAACTCTAAATTTAGATACGATTGTCCTAAACTCAACTTTAGGGTCTCATATAGAGCAAATTCTCACCATCTTGATAATATTCTTGATATGTTATTATATTTTTTACTTCCACGTGTACGAAGATTCCTCAATTAGGGTTGTCATGTTTCTCATATTGTAGCTTACTTGATTTACTTTCTTAAGTACCTTAGATCAATTACAGATCCTAATCGTACAAGAATAGGGCTCTGTTGTAATACTTAGATGTTCATGTCTTGATTGTAAATTTATAGGATATTACAACTTAATCCTCATCCTTTCATATGTATGGAGGAAAAGGATGTTAGTGGAGCTATTGATGTCCACTATAATCTTAAGGACCTCAAAGTTTGCAATCCTTGCCCCTATGATTGGAGCATCTTAATAGGGGGTATTTACCCCTTCTAAATTTTCATCAGAGAAAGAGATCGAAGTGTTTAACTTTTATCTCTTCTCCCTTACTACCAGTACCTTGGATGGGGCATTAACTGAGCTACTAATGCTCAGCCGGTTCCTTGGGTATGGCCCCCTAATAATTATGTTGATGATGCCATTAGAGGCGTGGTCATTGAGGTGTTCATTATTTTGCTTTGCTTAAGCACCCTCGGTTTGTTACCTCCAAGGTACCCTATCCTCATCATCATCGAAACGGTCATTGTTCCTCTTTTAGGCCACATATTCATTGAAGAAGCCTTGTTCTTTAGTTGGAAGCATTCATCAATGGTATAGCTATGGTCATCGTGGAATTAGCAATATTTATCTGAGTTTCGATAGCTGGGGTTCCCTTTCATCTTAGGGGGTCTCTACAATAGGTTCTCGTGCTCCACCTCAGAGTAGACTTGGGTAATAGGTCTATTCAGAAGGTTGTGTTGCGTGTAGATAGGAAGGGGGAATAGGTTTTGCTCGGCTCGGTGCTTCTTCTTGCTCAAACTCTCCCCCTTTGATTTGCTTAGTGCACTACCACTAAGGCAATCTTTAACGAACAATCTCTCCTTATCCTCTTTTTCACCTTATCTCTCTTGATCAGTATTACGCTTGGCACAAATATTGTCTTCCCGATCCATGTATTTCTTAGCCTTATTCTAAAAATCGGTTAGGGTATTCAACTTCCTTTTTGTAAGCAATCAAAAGAAATCTCCTGAAAGTCAAATGCCGAGTTGAGTAGCTTGCATAACAACTCCCTCATCCAGCTAAAGGATCTTGACCATAACATTATTGAACTAGGTCACAAACTCGCGTAAAGTTTTGCCTTCAGTTTGCCTAATCAAGTATAAGGATGATGTATCCTTAGATGGGGGCTTGCTAGCCCTAAAGTGGAGGAGGTAATCATCAGGGTTACCTATGTCATTGTATCGATTCAAGGTTGGAAGCTTCTATTGGGGGGCAATACTTTATCCTGAATACCCATAGTGAAGGGGGTTTTTGTTGATGGCGACTAGCTCGACGTCACTAGCTACCTTGCTTACCTGTTGCTCTATAAGCCTCCTCACGATCGCTCGAAACTCATTGAGGTCTGCATCATCGATCGAATGAGCTCGGTACGTATAGAATGCCGATAGTCCCTAAGAGTCAACCACTTGCTCATTTCTTGCTAAGGCTCAATTGTAGGTAACTGCAAACCAAGCTGGTTGCTGTTGCATCGAAGGATTGGGTTGTTAATACCTACCATTCAGTTGTTGGTGATAGTGCTTGTTTTACCCAATATGAGCATCAAAAGCTTTAAGAGGATGAGTTTGTATGCTATGTCTCTCGATTTCTTCAAGGTAAGCATGAAGCAGCCTATTTTGGGTAGCATATTCCTTCACTAAGCGCTCTAAGCACTCCTCTAATGTTTCCCTTAGAAGGGGCTGGTTCTCAACAAGTTAGCTATTCACCAACTAGCAATTATCGAGTTCATTGATACGAAACATGGTGTTTCGGGAAAAGTGTTTAGTGTTTCGTGTGTTTAGGTAAGAATTAGGATCAGAATTCCCATAGACAGCACCAATTGTCATCTCAAGAATCTTGCCAATATTGATTGAAGAGAAATTGGACTTCACAAAAGTAGTGAGGCCTACAAAAGAGAGCATAGTGAAGGAACGTTGAGGTATTGTTCATCATAGTTATTCCAATGCTTAAGTTAGTTGTGGGTATTTGGAGAGTATGAGAGCTTGAGAGCAATTAGCAGATCTAAGTGCGTAAAGTATCAAGCATTTTACGATCAAGCAATGGTCTTATATTTATAAAGGAGTAATGCTAGCAATTGGAGAGCAATTAGCAAGTAGACCTACTTTCGCAAGTATTGGAAAGTGTGATCACAGTGTCCAACGTGGTCCAAATAAGTAGAAAGTGATTGCTAACTTAGTCTATTAGCCTTATTCAGAGTTTTCTAACCATTGGAGGTTTGCCATAGTATAACAAGCCAAGGTTTTAGGCTTGGGCTGAGGGTAGTCTATCATAAGTAGTGAGCCTAAAGAGTTTAGAATGGGATTGAAGAGCCTATGTTCCAAAAGGCCCTATCAACATTACCCATTATAGCATTTCCTTTTCTTTGTCAGCTTCAATTTGATCTCCTCATGTTCAATTCATGTTCTCGCCATACATTTCTGATCTCTTATTGTCTAATCATCTCACACGTATGATCTTCAGCTTTGGAATTTGACTCATTCTCCTTATGCTTCTACGCGGTGACGTAGCACTAATAAAACCATGTGCCCATGCATGCTGACCACTAGGCACTAGTTGATCTCTCACCATCTCGACGTTTCACTACCTCGTTAAGTGCCACCGGAGAAGTTCCATAAAGAAGACGTGTCCATTTTCCTCAATGAATCTTTGAGGTTCTTTTTAGCTCAATCTTCATAAAAACTTAAGCAAAGGTGGAAATTATAGTCACTGGTCGTCGAGATTATTGTTTTCACCAAGTCATGTGAATATGTGGAGGTCGACGATGACAAACTTACAACATGTTCAGTAGGGGGGAATGGAAATGCTATTCCCCCCTCATTCCCCAAGTGACCATGAATTCCATTGTTCACTTGTTCAGAAGCTCAATAGAAGTCAAATTCCACGGAATGCTACAGGGTTGGCAAATTGCGAATTCAAACTCCTTAATGGTGCCACAAAATGTGTATTCCCTAACAATAGCATTTTGATAATTCCATGATTGACATCTGACCAAATAAAAAAATTACAACATATATCCCTCACATATCCATCATCCCAATGTTTGTTACTCTTCACCCACACCATATCTTCACTCTGAATCGGTGCTGTAAGATTCCACGACAGCAACAGTCATCACACGCGAAGTGCTTATCTTCAGTCACCCCCAAACGACATGCCATGCCGATGTTTCGGGTCGAATCTGAAGTAAATCCCCACTTGTATTCAACGATCGACGAAGGAAGAGGAGGCAATGTTCTTGATTAAAGCACGCCATTTGTCTTTTTCCGTTTTCTCACATACGGTTTTCATTTAGCAGTTGTTGGTGTTAGTATAACTTTATGTAAAGAAAAATCTGACGAGGAGTATTAAAATTTCGAAAACCGTTTAAAAAAGATTCTAGCGTATTTCATCACTACTATTTCGAATAACTCGAGGTACGATATTTGCAGTAGCATCAAGGTACGTTATTCGATTTGTGACACCATTCAATTGAAACACGAATATGGTGGCGAAATTTACTAAAGTTGACAACAAATGCCTATGTTTTACGTACATACATACGCGCATATGTATATAAATATTCACGAAATTGCAGGACATGATAAATAGGTCAAGCACCTGTAGCATGATCCATTACATAAATATAGAAATATCACTTACAAAGGCACCTTGTTTTTAAGGTCAGACGAAAATTCGACATGGCATAAGACTACGTTCCCAATAGGGTTGGATAATTAAATTTATAGGTGATAATTGTGCACGCTCCTCTAAGCTAGTAGAGCCCCTGGTTTACTTTTAGTAGACAATTTTCCACATTAAAAGAGACTTCCCATCACTACAAATCAATGCTTATAGCATAGCAGTGTCTCATTGATACTTCACATAAGATAATAGTTAGAATTATAAGACTGTAAACCTCTTAAAACACCATATCCTTACATCCATATGAGCACCACAAAAGTTGGCTGGTTGGTTCCTATACTAAAGTAATGTTGTTTTCCTTTTCGGGATAGGTAAGGTTATCATACCACTCTTTACACTTATTAGGGTCAAATTTTCATGTGGCCTTTTTTTTCTTTCTCTTGGTTGATCTCACTGATGTTGGATGTTGTTGTGCTGTCTCATTACATACTATCATTGAAGCGCGAGATTGTGACAGGTGCTAGGTGTTGTTTGTATAGTGACATGGATCTTTTGTTATCTCATTGACTAGGTAGTAATGTTTTCTATACGTGTTGCTGGTTATAGATAAACGTTTTACTACTCATTCGACCATGTATAAATCTTAGGCTAGTGATTTTGCATGGCTTTTGTAGTACTCTTCGCTATGCAATGGCTGTAAAGCATATCTGTTTTACTTAATATGTCAATATGCTCTTTATGTTCCATGATAGTTTGCTTTCATTGTCTTAACTTTCGAGTCTATTTCTATGCCACCCACCGACTTGATCTGAGGGTGACAAAAAAAAAAAAAAAAAAAAAGAAAATTTGGTTCCATACTCTATCATCTCCCGAAAAGTTTCCCCCCCAGAGGAATAATTTAGTTGTTACATGTGTAACTAGAACATAAGTCTAGCAAAATCTAGGTTACATTCTTAAGCTACTCTAGTTGACTAGTTGAAGGTGGGGCATGTGTAACAACTTGCTCACGCTTAATCTATGATGCATTCACTATCGAAGACTCCACCCTAGCATGACAAAAAGTAGGCGGTTGCTTGGCTCGAACGCATAGTTGAATGTCATGTATAAGATTGTGCACTACATTTCTCATTCAATCCCTGTCCACAATTGATTTGTACATGTACTTGCATATATATTTCAATAGTCATCCAATTGACTTTCCACCAGAAAGAATTACAAAGAAAAAAACTTATATGCTTCATTTTAGCCTTGTGGCTAGAGTATTGTGAAGTTGCATATCGTCTCATGAACCAACTGTATACTGTGGCGCTTCACTCTTATCATCCACGAGTTCGAACGTATGAAATTAATTTCTACCAACACCGTGAATACATTAGGAGGCTTGTACATAGTAACAATGCCACTTGCCTTAAGTAATTAAGAGTAGATCGGCGTTCCTTCTTCAAATTATGTGAAATATTAGAGGGTGTAGGAAAATTGAAGGTTGGTAAACATTTGCTCGTAGATGAGCAAGTCGATATGTTCTTGCATACATTAGCTCATCATGCGAAAAACAGGGTAATAAAGCGCAATCACAAGAGATCCGGTGCAATTGTAAGCCAATACTTCCATTTAGTCCTCCATGCAACAATTCGCTTGAGTAATCACCTACTTAAAAAGCTTGAACCCATCACTGACTCTTTTTCAGATATTTAATGGAAGTTTTTCAAGGTATAACTTGATCCTTACAAAAGTAATATTGAAAATCTTTGTATTTCATAATGAATTTCAAAATTATAGGGTGCTAACCATTTGCTTTTCATGTGGAACTACTTGGATACCTTAGATGGGACACACATCTTCATTAGAGTGCCGATGAAGGATAAACTGAGATATAGGATTCGGAAAAATGACATTGTGACCAATGTACTTAGTATTTATACCTAGGATATGCACTTTGTCTATGTTTTGCCTGGTTAGAAGGGATCTGTAGTAGATAGTAAGATTTTATGAGATGCAATAACAAGGCAAAACAGCCTTTAAGTTCCTCAAGGTAATCTTAAATGGTTTAATGAAGTGCGCACTATTCTTATTCAAGAACATGTCATTTCTCATTCCCTTTGTTTCCCTAATTCGCACAAGTTATTATTACTTAGTAGATAGAGGTTATCTAAATTGCGATAGCTTTCTTGCATCGTTTCGTAGTCAACGATACCACCTCAATGAATGGCGTAGCAGTCACTAACCAAGATCACTAGAATAGCTATTCAATTTAAGACATGCATTTGCTCATAACGTCATAGAGAGGTGTTTTGGACTTCTAAAGATGCGATGGAGTATCCTAAGAAGTCCATCCTTCTATCTAGTAAGGATCCACGATCTTACAATCCTAGCTTATTGCCTTCTCCACAACTTCATACGGATGGAGATGACATTTGACCCCCTAAAGCCAATGTTAACGATACAAGGGACAATAACATGGATACAGATGAAGAATTGATTATGAATCTTGGAAGCAATGATGCATGGTCGACTTGGAGGTTGCAATTAGCAAATGGGATGTTCAACGAATGGAGATCTTTGAGGAATAGAAGCACTTAGCTTTCTCTTATATTGAAAAGATGCCAAAATGTGAGGATGGTAGTCCCGATGGTTTAGATTAAGTACATTTTTCTTTCCAATTCAATTGTACCTGATGTCTTTGTCCATCCATTTATCTAGACAAGTCTAATTATTTGTATTACCTTTAAATTACCATGAGTAAGGTCATCGTCGTTGTGAACTTGTATGAGTCAAAGTGCTCACTACTATGTTTGTAAGTGATTCAATTACACTTGATCATCAAGGGTAGTTTTACTTTAATATTCCATCTACACCTTTTAAGAAGAAACAAGATGTACTTACATATATTTATAGATAATCGTATACTTTTTTTGTATTTCTTTTTATCTTTTCCTATTCTTTTTTAGTTTAGCAAGTCAAAACATCATAACATTAATGTTATACTATAGGAACACATCAATAAAGGAGGTCCAATCAACTTAAACTGAGTGTAGGGTTGACAAACAAACCAAGAGAAAATGGATTATTTTAGAAGACAATGCATTAGTTGCAGCTATGATAGATTTGTATAATAGTAGGACGCACAATGCCGATTGTAGATTAAAGTCTAGTTACTTTGTGGAGTTGGAGAGCAAGTTAAGTGTGAGCTTACTAAACAGTGGCTTAAAGGCTAAGCCAAATATAGAGTCGAGCATTAAGACCCTCAAGAAGGACTAAAGTATTGTTTATGACATGGTTTACAAAAAAACAACTAATGGATTCAGATGGGATGATGATTGGAAAATGGTCATAGCAAAGAAGCATGTGTGGGAAGCATATTTAAAGGTACTTATTGGTGTCTGTTCAGTTGCCTTCTTTACTTACATACTTGACGATTTCCTCATCAATATTACACATGTTGTTAAGCTATTGCAATGGATAACTTAAATGACATGTCGTTGCATAACATGCTTATCACTTCTATTTTAATAGTAGGTTTAAAGGATTTTAAATTAGATAGCCATATACGCTACTTATGGACTAATATGAGCTTAATAAGGGTGACATTATGTACTTTATAACAACTTATTTTTTTAGGTTGGTGCAAGTCTAGTTGTAGAAGTTAATTGGGCATTTGTTGTTTTGGCTTCATCTTCATTTTGTTTTTTTTTTTTTTTCTTTCTTTTTCTTTCTTTAGAGTCATCTTGCTGTTTCCAGGTTCATGAACAAGAGCTTTTCATATATGGCTAAGTTATCCATGATATACAGGAAGGACCATACAACCAACCAAGATGTACAAACCATTGAGACGTCATTGAGGAGATAGGTAGGGAGTAGATCCTAACAGAAGAGGTCGAAGATAACATACCACTAGTTGAGGAAGTAGAGTAGACATCTATCAGGCACAGTGCAAGTTAGCCTAGTTTGAAGAGGAAGAGGTTAGCATGTGGTGATGAGGGAATGTTTAACATGGTTAGGATTTTCGAAGAAGGGATGAAAGAAATGAAGGGCTCCATAACTAAGTTAGTGAACACTCTAGCAACAAACAAGACCAAAATGAGCATGGCACAACTGAAGAGGTTTCTTAGTGGCATAAAAGGGCTTATACACTCAAAAATGTATGATGCACTGGATAAACTTCCCAAGTAGCCATATAAGGTTGATGTATTGTATGACTTACCACCCTAAAGCGTTTAGACTATGTCTGAACAGTTTTGCAGTGTACATCTAGTTAAGAAGAAATGGGTATGGTGTCAAAAGGATTTTTTTGAGCATGAATGATGGCTTTTTTTGTATCCTAAATGGTGTAAAGCACCAATGGGGGCTTCTTTTGAGGACGAAAGGGCTTATTGGATTAGATACTATACCTTCTTTTGTGTATAATATGTAATTGTGTATCTGCTTAACCTACTCCATATATGGTTGACACCTCACTAGACCCATATGTTAAAATGTAATTATAAACTTGGGTAATTGTAAACCAACTATGTGTAGAAATCCCAAGACATGTATCCTTAATTAGGCACACTACTATCTTTATTTGGATGTTCCTCTAGCCTTTTGGTGCAATGTGTAGGGTCTAGACAACACCACCATAAGTGGTGATTTTCTGCTTATAGGCTACAACAATGTTAATGGGTGCAGAATATTGTTAGTGAATGATCAAGGAGTAAAGCTTTTACTTCAATACTCACTTATGAATTTTACTTAAATTGCAAGCCAGAAGAAGAAGATTAAGAAGAAGTAAAAGAGGATTTAGTGATGAGCAAAGTGCATATAAGTTGTCCGCCACATTATTCCAGCCTACACATTTCCACCTTTACAGTCTCTCTTCCCTCTGGTATTGAAATTTAAATCACATCACATCCTTATATATAATGAAACTTGAATTTCTGTTACTTTCTCTACTTCAGGTGCTGATAAAGTTTCCAATCTCCATTTCATGTTTTGTATCCCATTCATAATATGTTGCCTTAGGCTATTTACATGCTACCATATATAATTTAACTAATGTTGTCATATAAGATGGTCAGTCATGGATGAACACCGCTTATGGAAATAAGGAAATTACATCTCATGCAATTGACCACATTAGCTTCATTTTTCTCAATTGATGAATTGGAAAGTATTTGATTAATTCTTATCAAGATTCATGATGAATTAATGTTGCATGATGTAGGATTCTCTGTTAATCTGCATTTTCATCTATTGGAGTGGTTAAACTATGAGAAAATGGATTTGTGTTGGTGTTCATTAACCTAATTTAGATTAGGCAGGGATGGCTTTTAAGAATTTTCATGTTTCAAGTCATGGGTGAAAAGTTCTAATAAGTTCAGTTTAGTTAATTCTCAGGAAATACTCAGTATAAATATGAGGTGATTCAATAAATTGAGTGGAAATGCTATCAACTAAGAAACTTGAGTTTGGATCTCAATCAATCATTTTTATGTAGCATAAAAGGGGGGTTCTTATCATTCTTCATACAACAGCTTAAGTGTGGCATCTATTAGAATTTGAACTAGGTTAAATTGATCAAGTTTAACTAAGTGTCATGTGTCATTCCAATGAACATAGCATTCAGATACTTCGAAACAAATTATCAAACTAGTCAAGCAACTAAAGCATACGTAAGTCATGTCTACATCATGTTTTAATGAGGACCTTAAACCTAGTGATCAAGTTATTGGTAATTATTGGTGTAGAGTGATTGAACATAACATTGAACCTCAATTCTTGAATAACTATGTTCCATGGAAACTTTTTGGAGTAATGCAAGTTGAAGGACATGAATGACAAATGAAATACAAAACTAGAATGATAAAATGTTAGTTTCATATATTGGGATTTGATCTTATGCATTTAAATTTGTTAATGGATGTAATTAATTATGCTAACACCACATTCTTCTATTCATTCTTTAAGAATACTTCATATTTGATTAGTCAACTTGTCATCATTATATTTATTAGGGGAATCAATGGCTAAAATATGAATATTCCTTACCTCAAAATCAACATAACATAATTAACTTTTAGCAAGTTTTGCTAGTAGATTTAGATATGATGTCCCTCTAGAAGAAGATCCATTTGCTTGTGACAGGATCGACTTAGACAAAGATGGTAATCTCGTGGTTGCTCGATGCAACAGTAAGTTTTCAATTCCAATTAATTGTTTGTCATATCATGCTTTCTTTTATCTCTATAGCTTTTACATCTTTTTGAACTTGTATTGATATATTTATTGGTTTGTAGATACTTGAAAAAATGTCTATACTGGAATGATTTTTTATTCCCTTGATCATTTATTAGATTCTCTAAATCATATATATGAAGAATTTGTATGTTCTTTAATTTTAGTGCATGATATATGCATTTTTGTAAATTAAATTTATTAATACTTTCATATTATCTAATCATTGTATGTACAAAGAAAATCTATAAATAAAAGACCAAAAAGAGAGTACCTAATATCTTGGCACATAGGCAATCCATCAGATCTTTCATTATTATATTCTATTCTAGACGTGAAAGTGATGTAATGAGTAAGTCTGTCGTATTGATCTTGCAATTTACATCACTGTACGCTAACTCTCTTTCTTACAAGACACTATTTTTAGAACTTAAATACATAGAGATAGACCATAAAAGTGTGCTGATCATATTGCATATGTACTTCATTGCACTTTGAGAGGAACGCCCAAATTTGAAGATCTAATAAGTGTCTTAAAGCTTGAATAGGTTGACAAAGTAGTGAAAAAAGGGAAGTAATTAACCATATGGAGTTTTTTCTTCCGACTAGTTAAATCATATGAAATTGAATGTAAGGAGACAATGTTACTTCAAACTGAATATTAGGTAGTTGTATATATCAATAAGTGGAAAATGTTAGTATGATGTTAGAGAGGGGATGAAAAAAAAGGAAAAAGAAGAGGAGAAAGTTGTTTATGCCTTGAGATTAATCATGTAAAGTATTTATGAGCATAATAAATGGACTTTCTAGGTGCTTTAATGAACTAATTTCTAGAAATCATAAACCAAAATTGTGAGAAAGGATTGTTTTCACATTTCCTGGAGGAAAGGAACATCCATGCTGAATAAATGATTAAAAATTATACATTATAAGCAACCTAACTTAGTGGAAAAAGGTTTTGATTTTCTATAGCTATATTGCATTAAATTTTTTCCATGCCTTAGTCTTTTAAACAACAAAGCAATTGAGTTAACTTAGTCAATGGCATAATTTTTAAATGGATTATGATTTGCCTACCATCCTATTAATGCCCTATGGGTATGTACAATTGAAAATGTATCTAGGTATGAAACATAATGATAGAGGTGGAATTTCTTAATAGATTGCTATTTATGGGACATCATGACAAGAAAGAGTTTAAAATACTAAAGACCATGCATTAAAGCTTCAACTACTCTCTCTCTTCCATCTCAAATAAATGAATTTCACATTCATGCAGAACCATCTACATATTGTTTAAGTGTAACCATACAGCATAATATCAAATCTTCTATACCAAATGATGGTTTGCAGGTATTAGGTAGTTTCTTGTTCTTTTTTACCGACCTTGCATTAAGAGGGACAATAGCTATTGGAGTTATTTCCTAATCGAATGCTATGTAAATTGCAATTATGACAGTCAAAACCTACGTAGCATTACACGTTCACATCATAATGAATTGATCGATGTGTATACTTGCATATAGGGAATCATTTACCTTTGTTTCTTTCCTCTTGTAGCACTGATAAAGCAAATGGATTAAGACATTAATAAGAGACAATAGAAGTGCGTGCATTGCAAGAACTCTAGAAATTACTTATTTTCCTATCCGTATTGATCTTGAAAGAGTTACTTTCAATAAGATGGTGCATTGCTTGCCATAAGGCATTCATTATTCAACTTCATGCTATTAAATTAGTTATATTGTAATTTACAAAAGTGTCCCCCATATGCTCGATAACTTTTATTACTAAACAATATTGTTGGTGTAGTTGCTTATGATTAGTTATTTATTTACTTTAGTCATCCTTTAAGAGGGATTGATAGGGATCAACAACTAATCACTCGATCTCGAGCCTGAAGGCTTTCTTATATGGTCCGCCGAGCTATCTGAAGAGAGTTAAGTGCCAAGGAGCAGTATTTTCTCTAGTTCGATCTATCAAGCTACTTCGCTCTCCACACCATCTAGGAAGCTATTGAGGTGATTAGCCCACACATGGAGTCAACCCCTCTCCGTACCCCAGTCCAAGCACCAAATTAGGAAAACAGCCATCTCCAGAGTGTCGAGGCCGACCTGACAATTGTAAAGGGCTGACCAGCTAAGGCCGACTTGAATATAAGTTGTCCCTAATCTAACTCCTATCCAGCCCTAATCGTCAGGGTACCAAATTGCCGACATTCAACAGACTTGATCAAAGGACCGCCTTTGTTTGACTTACAATATTATTAGAATCGCAGATTGAGTAAATCACGTGCATGTTATCCTTTCTAACACCTAATTTGTCCTTTCTGATAAAGGACGTTCTTTTGTACGATTTTATTTCCCATAAATTATTCTCCTTTTGTTTAGCAAATAAGGATCTATTCTTTGTAATTTCTATAACTTAAGACTTACCCTAATAAGGTACTATTAATACTTGCATAATGTAATAGCTACATAATCAATACACAAAAGAATACACTAAACTTTTTTACTCTCTCTTGAGCTAAGTGTCCTTTTTGCTTATTCTTAAACTACTCTTATCTAACCCATTCAAGTGTAGACTAGTGGCAAGCGACTTTCAACCATACTTGTGCATCATATCAAGTGTGACCCGAGCTTGTGCAAGGTGTTAGTGTATCATATCCATCATCAATGCATAGGAATCTCTACTCATCCCTCGACTATTATTTACTTTTCCAGCGATCTCGCAGCTTGGACCCACCCCCTTTGGTTACATATGATATTAAGTCAGTGTTTTCATCTATGAATCCACATCATCTTGGCATCAGAGCTTGGCTACATTCGAAGCTAGATTTTACTACTATGTTCTTTAAGTAGTCTATTACTGCTCCCTTGAGATAATGTTTCTATTGTTAGCTTTGAAGTTTAGTAGTTGAGAAGTGTTCTATACTTTGTTTTTCCCTTATTTTCAATATGCCAAAATAAAGTGTGGTTGACTGTTTGTTTGTTGAGAAATTGTCATTGTGAAGTAACCATCAATATTAGATTTAAGTGTTCAAGGAACTTTGGGAAACCAAGAAAGTGGTACTCGACATGGCTAAGGACAAGAAGGAAGCTTCTCTACTCATTCGGTAGGTGACCGCTTGGATAAGCTTAGCAACTTGATAGCTAGTCTAGTGACTATTATCTAAGAAGATAGGCAATGAACTAGAAACAGCCCCACTAGGGAACGCGAGCAGTAAGGACAAGGTAATGGTCAGTTTAGCTAAGTTAATGCCCCAGCTTGACTACCCGGAGTTGAAGGAGTTGGTAAGGATGCTAGACAAAGGCTAGCACTTGAAGAGATTGAAGAGGAAGTAGAAAGAGATGACAAGGTAAAGGAGCCGCCCTATTTTGAGCCGCAGTTTACTACCAAGATACGTATTTTGGGTTTCTCTAGAAGTGGTGATGCTAAGGACTATCAAGATTAGGTAGATTAGATTGAAAAGCAGTTTAAATGTCATGAAGTGCTCGATAATGTAAAGGTTAGACTTATTGTATTAGAGTTCACTGGTTATGCCACCTTATGGTAGAAGAACTTTTAAGACACTAGAAGGAGGAAAAGAGAATAAGAAATTAAGAGTTGGGATGAAATGAAGAAGGTTATGTGAATAAGATTTGTGTCAAGCTATTATCTGCAGGATGCCTTCAAAAGACTGCAAGAATTGAAGCAAGGAAGATCGAGTGTAGATGCATATGTTAAGGAATTTCAAATGTTAATGATTTGGTGTAAAGTCGTAGAGCCAGAAGACCAAATTGTATCTCAATTCATCAGTGGGTTGAAGTATGAGATTGAGGATGTCTTAGAAACCCTAGATGTTAGTACACTTGATGATGCGATCTGAGTTGCCCAGAGGTTAGAAAGGTACCAAATAGGAAGATTGCGACCACTCGTCAACTATCCTGGTAGTAGCCGCCCTATTTTGAGCAAACCTATGCAAACGGAACCAAGCAAGGCTACTGAGACTCAACCTGCTCAAACTACCCAAGTAGAGGAGAAGGAAGCCCCGAGGAAGTTTGAGAAAAGCTAGACTTTAAGGAGGAAGACTAATGAGATCAAGTGTTTAAAATGCTAAGGATTTGGATACATAGCCATTTAGTATCTAAACAGGCAAACAATGGTGATTAGAGGTGAGGCACCAATCATTGAGGTCGACAGTATTGATGAGGATGTAGAGGAGTTAAAGGAGGACCGATAGATCAAGCTATCCAAGGAGAAAGTTATCTATAGTGAGAAAGGCAACTTTATGGCGATCGCTGTAGTATTGAGGAGGACAATGAGTGTCAGTCCTATTCCCGAAGACAAACATAGAGAAAATCTCTTCCATATTGGATGCAAGGTAAATAACTCACTGTGCATGCTGATTGTTGACAGTAGGAGTTGTATAATATAGGCTCTGCATTTATGGTCCAGCAGTTGAAATTGCTAACCATGCTTCTCCCGAAACCTTACAAGCTTCATTGGCTTAGTGATAAGGGAGCTCTACAAGTAAGCAAACAAGTGTCTGTGCCAATCTACATTGGCAAGTATCGAGATGAAGTGCTCTATGATGTACTGCCCATGAGTGCATCTTATATTTTACTTAGACGACCATGAATGTTTGATCGAACAGTTATGTATGATGGAAGAAGGAATACATACTCTGTAGAGCATAAAGGAAGAAGGATGAAATTAAGTCCTATGACCACCAAACAGGTGAAGGTCATGCAGTCCCAATTGAGTCAAGCCTTGAAGAAGGAGGCTTTAGTATTAACAAGAGCTGAATTAAAGAGAGAGATAGAGTTTGAAAGATTAACCTATCTACTAGTCCAAAGAATTATGGACTTGAGGTTTGAGGAGGAATTGCCTATCGAGGTAAAAACCCTATTGGAGGAATTTTCCAACCTATTTCCAAAAGAGCGACCAAAGGGTATACCCCCAATTCGAGGCGTCGAGCATACAATTGACCTATAGCCAGGAACTACACTGTCAAACAAGCTTGCTTATAGGCTGAAACCTGAATAAGCTATTAAGTTGTAAAGGCAAGTAAACGACCTTATGATGAAAGGGTATATGTGTGAGTCCCTTAGCCCCTGTGCCATTCAAGCCTTGTCAGTGTCAAAGAAGGATGGTTCTTAGAGAATGTGTGTCAATAACCAAACAATCAATCAAATCACTATCAAGTATAGGTATCCCATACCTAGGCTCAATGACATGCTGGATGAGTTATGTAGAGCAAGAGTATTCTCTAAGATCAACCTCAAATCTGGATACCATCATATCCGAATGTGTGAAGGTGATGAGTAGAAGACCATATTCAAGACATGACGTAGATTATATGAATGGCTTGTGATGCTATTTAGGCTGTCCAATATGACGAGCACATTTATGCGCTTGATGAATCATGTGCTTTGAAAATTATTGGGAAGATTTGAAGTAGTTTACTTTGATGATATTTTGGTATACAACTTTGACCTGGAGACTTACTAAGAGTATCTCTGAAAAGTCCTCATGAAACTTCGAGCTAAATAACTCTATGCAAATTTAAAGAAGTGCAACTTTTTTCAATCCAAAGTGATCTTCTTAGGTTTTGTTGTGAGTGAAGGTGGCATCCCAATCGATGATGAGAAAATAAAAGCAATCATAAAATGGCCCAAATCAAACTGTTCTGCCGATGTGAGGAGTTTTCATAGCCCAGCATCATTCTATCGCAGGTTCATAAAGAACTTCAGTATAATTATGGCTATACTCACTAAACTCTCTAAGAAGAATGTTGAATTCAGATGGGGAGAGAAGGAACAAAAGAGTTTTGAGGAAGTGAAAGAGAGGCTAACTACAGCCCCCATCTTAGCTTTGCTAAGCTTTGGCAAGATGTTTGAAGTTAAGTGTGATGCATTCAAACTAGACATAGGTACTGTACTAATGCAAAAAGATAGACCTATTGCTTACTTCAGTGAAAAACTTTAAGGAGCTATACTCAACTACTCTGTCTATGACAAGGAGTTCTACTCCTTAATCTAAGCCCTTGTAGTATGGAAACACTATCTGCTGCCTAAGGAATTTGTGACCTACATTAATCATGAATCCTTGAGATATCTTAAGAGCTAACCAAAGTTGTCCTAGAGACAAGCTAAATGGGTCGAGTTCATGGGGGGGTTTTTCTTATGTTATAAAATATAAGAATGGAAGGAACAATATAGTGGGCGACTCCTATCAAGACGACATACCCTCCTGACCGAGCTACAAATAAGGCTACTTAGTTTTTCAACCATAAAAGAATTATATGTTGAGGACCTACACTTTAATCCTATCTATGCCTGATGTAAGGAAGCATGAACATTGGACGATTATCACAGAGAGAATGGATACCTATTCAAAAAGAGGAGGCTATGTATCCTGACCTGTTCCATGAGAGAATTACTGGTATATGAGATGCATGGAGGAGGATTAACAAGACATTTTAGTCAACGTTGAACACTTCAAGTTTACAAGATTCTTTTAGCTGAGAATGATGAGAGACATGTAGTTCGTGTAGGAAAGGTATGTAACTTACAGGAAGGCAAAGAGCTAAGCTAAGTAAGGACATTACTTACCCTTACCTATCCTAACCAAATCATGGTCCAAGCTAAGTATGAACTTCATGTTATGATTGCCAACGACATCCTAAGGGAAGGACTCCATCGTGGTAATTATGGATCGATTTAGCAAGATGGTACATTTCATGCCCTCCTCTAAAACTAACAATGCTTCAGCTATCTCTTTTTTTTTTTTTTTTCCTTATAGGAGTTGATCAAGCTTTACGGCGTACCTAAAACCATTATTTCGGATCGAGACCCTAAGTTCATGAGCCACTTTTGGAGGCAAATTGGAACTAAGCCATTGTACAGTACGTCCTACCATCCACAGATCGATGGATAAACCAAAATTGTCAACTAAACTGTAGGAACTTTGCTACGGGTTACGGTCGGATGAAACATAGTTGATTGGGATAGTTGATTGGGATTTGTATCTATCAATCATTGAATTTGCTTACAACTGAACCACTTACAGCGTAACAAACATGTCTACATTTGAGGTCGCCTATGGGTTCAACCTCAAGCTCCTGTTGGACTAAGTACCTTAGTTGAGGATTGATGATAATGATCGGCCAACTGTAGAAAGAGTCAAGGCCATTAGAATTATGTACCAAAAGGTTGTAGAGCAATTGAGCTGAGCTAAAACTAAGCTTAAGAAGCAAAGCTAAGGATGGAGAAAGAGAGAATTTCAGCCAAGTGATTTAGTTTGGATACATCTTAACAATGATCAGTTTTTAAACTTGAGGAAGAGCAAGTTGTCTCCTACGGTTGATGAACTTTTCAAAGTGCTTGAAAAGATCAATCTTAATACCTACAGAATTGAATTACCTGAAGGATATGGAGTCTTGGACTCCTTCAACATTGCCAATCTCCAACCTTATACTCCAGAGGATGAGCATCTTAAAGCCAAACTAGATTTGATCCTAAATCTCAAACAACCTAGAGGGAATGATAGGGATTAAGGACTGATCACTGGCTCTTACGCCCAATAGCTTTCTCATATGGTCCACTAAGCTGTTTGAGGAGAGTTAAGTGTCGAGAAGCAGTGTTTTCTCCAGTCTAATCTACTGAGCTACTTCATTCTCCACACCATCCAAGAAGCTGCTGAGGTGATTAACCCATACATAGAGCCAACCCCTCCTCGCACCCCAATCTAAGCACCCCAGTCCAAGCACCAAATTAAGAAAACAATCATCTCTAGGATGCCAAAGCCGAGTTGACAATTGTGAAGGGACGACCAATTAAGGTTTACCTGAATGTAAGTTGTCCCTAATCTAACCCTTGTCTACCCCCAGCCGTTAGGGCACCAAATTATTGATGCTAAACAGACTTGATTAAAGGACTGCCCTTACTCGGCTCACAATATTGTCAGAATTATAGACTAAGTAAAATACGTTCGTGCTGTCCTTTTTTACAAAAGATGTTCTTTTGTACGATTTCATTTCTCTATAAATTATTCTCCTTTTGTTTAGTAAATAAGGATCCATTCTTTGTAATCTCTATAACTTAGGACTTACCATAACAGGGTACTATTAATACTCACATAATGTAATAGCTGCATAATCAATATACAGAAGAATGCACTAAACCTTTTTACTCTCTCTGGAGCTAAGTATCTTTTTTACTTACTCTTGAGCTACTCTTATTTAGTCCATTTGAGTGTGAACTAGTGGTGAGTGACCTTCAGCTATACTTGTGCATCATATCAAGTGCGACCCAAGCTCATGTAAGGTGTTAGTATGTCATATCCATCGTTGGTGTATAAGAATCCTTGCTTATCCCCCAACTATCATTTACTTTTCAAGCCATTTCACGGCTTGGACCCACCCCCTTTGGTTATGCATGATATTGGGTCTGTGTGTTCATCCATGAATCAGTATCAAGGATTGCATTAGGTTAAAGGGATGTAGAACATTTTATAATTGTCTTTCCCTTGAAAAAGAAATGTCACAATAACAATATCCTAATCTAATAATCAAGAGTCTCTCCAACAATGTAATATCATTTAATCGGCCTTAGTAGATGCAAAGGTAAAGAAAGAAGTTGAGCTTAGTGGCTTAACCTCACCCATATCCCATAATGTTTCGTTGAAACAAAATGATTGAGCATGCTCATATGCTAGTGTTGGTAGTAATGGTCCCTTCACTAAAAACTTATGTTGATTAAATTCTATAATGTTATGCCATAATCGATCTTAAATATCCAATAAAGGTAAAAAAAAAAAAGAAGTTGGCTAGAGGAGACATTTTACATTAAGAAGGATCGTGTTTTCAGCTTCTTCAATTACATATATTAATGCTAACAAAATGTTGCTCCAAATTGTGCTTGAAACAATACATTGGTACATAACTTTACAAATACATTCCCCTCTTCACAAACAAAGGAATACATAAAAAATAGCATAGCAGAATCTCTAAACAAAGGACTCCCATTAGTAAGATCATGGTAGGCATTGATATTGGAATGTTGCTTCCTCTTTCTTACTGTAAATGAAATACCTAATGAGCATTACAATAATGACCAGCGAGATGAGACCGATTGCTAACTGGAGCATCCTTTCCCTTTCATGTGACGCTTGCAATGTACACTCTAGTTTAGTGGCCATCTCCATGTACTTCATGTCACTTGCCTTTTTTCCTTCCTCTAATCTATGGATCCGTTGTAGTACCTTCCTTCTAAAGTCTAATCCATAATGATACGTTGGTAGATCTACCTATTGAAAGAAATTGCATCCATCACCCGACTATGTTAAGAAAGCATTAGATTAGTGCAACTTACAAACAAATTCGTTAGATAAGAATGATTACGAATATGAGGATACCCAAAACTTTAGACATCCACAAAATCTTCTTCCAATTGACCCTTCCTTCCATGATGATATTATTGTAGCTCGTTCTCTATAACTATAGTAGATGTTAGTGTCTTTGGAACTTTCAATAGTGATTGAATTTAAGTTACTTAACATGGTATGTCACTGCAAAAAGAAGAAAAAAATAGAAAAAAAAATAAGTTGCCAATAAGCTATGCTCAACCAATTCAATAGCTCTGCATAATTGAAATCCAACAACATAACTCCTTGAAGTGTTTCAATGCTTTATTCATTAGTGGACATAACTAGAAAAACCAACGTGAAAATCAGGAAGCAAGACCTCTTAACACAACAAAATTTAGCATGATCCCAAAGGGGGAAATAGGCTATTGATTTAATATTTGATATGGAGGAATTTACTTTACTTTATGGATTCAACCAATAAGATATTTAAAAATATTTTACTCACGTTGTAGTAACATGCAATAGCCTCATCCCAAAAGGATAAAGATTGAATGACTATGGCCAATAAGCATCGACTTTTACGAGTAGATATTACCCTTTCAATAAATTTACAAAATCATTTGCTACTGAAATGATGGACAGCACTTAGAAGTTTAGTAATAAAAGGCAATGGGGAAAGTGATGTATCCACAAACAAAAGGTGATGCCCATTAGCATATATGGCCTAGCCTACGTATTTAATAAGACATGCTTATGTACTCATTATCTGATTTGATGAACATAGGTTACGTCTTTATTCCAGCATATGTTTACAACTAAGATACAGGAGATGTAGAGATATGTTAAGTTTGTAAATATAAGCTATAATGATAGTGTCTATTAGATTTTCTTTTTAAATCAAAGGTTAACCATAAACAAGTGATGACAAGTAGGCCATCATGATGTAATATGTACGTAACAAGGAAACTAAAAAAGTAATGAGCATCGACAACAAATTGAAGACTCACACAATGGCATGATTATTGAGATGAGAAGAATGGAATAAGAGAAGTCATAATTTTTGACACAATTATAGTCAATAATATGGAAGCAATTAGTTCACACGTAAAAAAAGTGTGATGGAAGTTATGGCTGGAATAAGGAATGAAGGAAAATAATGCTGCCACTAAGTGAGACCTTTTCATGGTATAGTGCTTTTGGAGGCATTTGATTAAGCTTCATAACTATAGGCTATCTTGGTAAATTCCTGTATGTTTTAAGGTGATAAATTCAAATCTTTCTTATTTTAATACAAATGTGAATATACTTCCTATTATGGTGGAATTGGACCATTTAGGATTTCAATAGTTATATTAGCATAAATCATCACAATCTTCATATGTCATAGGAAGTAGCCAAAGGGAGATATAGTAGATATAAAATACAATGAACCTTTATAAGTTGCTTGATTTCTAAGAGTTCCTAGATGTTACATTTACTCTAGCCACAATAGTTCTAGCTGCAAAGTTAACTCTACAAATATAAGTAGGGGGCATGCAATAAGTAGTTGACATTATATATTGGCTAACGAGATGAAAGGTGGTATAAATCTACCCAGCAATGTTTTTCCTTTTTGATTATTTCAAGTTGAAATGAGCACCTTAACAGGGCGAAGGGTGGATACAGTTGTGCTCAGCAAAAAATTCAATTTTATACAAAGAATTTTTGGTATCGATCAACACGACACAATGGACACACATTAGCGTAAGGTATGAAGGTTTTGAGTTAATGGAGGGAAGATAACAATGCCATGTTCCAATTGTTGGATTATGCAATGTAAAGGAGTAGCATACTTCACTTACCATGAGAACTAACTTGCACATATAGTAACGAAACAAAGCGTAAATGGAGGATGAACAAAAGAATGCAACATTAGATAACATCAACCTCGCAAACTACATCTACTCTCCCAATGACTACATTGTAATTTCCTATCTAGAAATCGAATAACATGAACTACAATATTCTCGTTTGTTGGTTGGAACAATAGCAAGAAGACTTATCCAATAAAAAACAACTTCAATAAGTGTATGATAGCATCATTTCATGAAATTAGAAAAGAAAATAAAGCACCCAAATGGAAAATAATGCAAATGTAGGGTAACTTGCTACCTATGATGTGATTAATTTACCTAATAAGCCGTTTCAGGGTTAGATGACATTACCATATCAACCAGATATGCATGCAAACTCGCATATACAATTGTGGAGTGAAAGTTAACAGATGAAAAAAGATTATTCATAGTGATGTCTCATTTGGTTTATTTGAAGGATTATCATATGGTAGGGTTTTCATGTATCTTCAACTCCTTTCACCATATCTTTTGTGGATGTTACGTGCTATTTATCTTTGAGTGGGGCTTTTGACAATTTCTTTAGAGTTTAGGATAGGAAATATAATTTAGGAAAAAGCAGTGGATTGAAAGGTTAGGGTTTCACAATTTGGGCATTGCCAATTGGGAAGAATATCATGAAATTGCCTCTTCTATTTCTATTTTGTTTTTTGTTTTTTCAATTAAGTGAGGGTATTTTAGGTATTTTTTATTCTATTCACCAATTATTTTATATTGCGTTATTACCAAGTGAACGATGTATTTCAAATTCAAATACACTTGATTAAATACTATAATACTTATTCCCCCCTTATTACATATCAATTTCATTTTCAAATAATTATAATTCCATTCTCCTTTTATTTCATTTAACTTACTAATGATACTGCTAATGTTAAGAAATAGAATTGTAGGATTGATGGAAAACTCAAACGTGTTTCCATCATTTTCACAATTTTTTTTAATGAAAATTGCAAACAGAAACAGAAACAGAAATTTTAGAAAAATCCCATTTGAAAATTTTCTTGAAAAAATTTTAAAGAAGAATGGAAAATGTGTCTGTCTTTCTAAGAAATGGAAAGGAAAAGAGCATTGTTGCCGGTTTTAAAGTAATCAGTATCAAAACTTTATGGTAATAGACACGGGCCCGAGGGCCCACATCTTACGGTAGAGTCGGGCCCTACAACCTAAGCAGGACCTCCACTATTCTTCATATCCAACGGCTCAAATCTCCTACGAAATCCAGCAACAGTCAAAATAGGGTTTTACACTTACTACTCCAAAACTCCAACAGCCACTTTCTTAGGTTCATCATAATCTCTCTCTCTCTCTCTCTCTCTCTCTCCTTCATCGTCTTCTCTCTATCTCTATCTGTCCGCGGCGGAGCGGCAGTTTGTCATCCTATCTCTCTCCACCACTTCCCTCTCCTCCCCTATCTTTATTTCTAAAAACCACAAAAAAGAGAAATCAAACTTAAAAAAACTTAGTAGTTAAAAATTTCTCTTTGTGATTTTATCAAGCACTTTGCATTTCATATTTTTATTATCTAGCATTTGGTATTCATCAATAACGAGAGGAGAGGGAAAGAAACAAAAAAAAAACCCCAAAAAAAAAGAGGAAAAACGAAAACGAAAAAAGAAAGTTTTATCTTTTGTGCGATTACGATTTCTTCCTTTTCCCCGTTATGGCTCAGGTTCAGGTTCCACAGAGTCCGATGAGCAGCGCGTCGAGTGCTGGTGCCGGTGGCAGTGCTGGTGCTGTTAATCAGTTTGTTTCAACATCGCTATACGTCGGTGATCTGGAGTTGAATGTCACCGATTCGCAGTTGTTCGAACTGTTTAATCAACTGGGTCAGGTGGTCTCGGTTAGGGTTTGTAGGGATTTGACGACTCGGAGATCCCTTGGTTATGCTTATGTTAATTATACCAATCCGATTGATGGTAACTTTCGTTTGAAGTTTGGTATTTTTATATTTTATGGTAATGCCGTTTTGATCAGTTGTCCGGAACTCGGTTTTGATTGGTCGCGTGGAGTTTGGTTGGACTTGATTTTCATTTCTTCTGACGCAATTTAGTAGGAATCGGAGTTTTTATTGTGTTAGGGTTTTTATAATCAGGCGTGTGGTTTCCTTCTTGTGCTGAGTGTATACATAATGCACTGGATATCTTCAAATTCGTAATTTTATGGACATTGTTGAACCTATGGCTGTGTGTATTTGGATGTTTCATTGTTTGATCATAGACACCTTATTAAGAAGTGCTTAGATAGAAAATTGCTGCGTTGTGGCTATAGAAAGAGCTGTTTGATTAAGGTTGTTTTTCTTTTAATTGTTTTTTCTTGAACATTTTTAGCGTTTTCTATAACTCTATTTTTATACTGTCAAAATGATGTCAAGAGTGTACTACTAACTATCAGCTTTTAGCAGCAATTGGTAGTGCCTAATTGTTAGCCTCCAATACCACCTACCTTTGGAAACTACTAGAAGTGGAACTACTCTTGACTGCTTCGATAATGTCTAATTGATATGAAGATTAGATAGTAGCAAGTGTCAAAAGAGAAGTGCAGAAAAATTTTGCAAACCAATGAACACATACTGGTCTAAACAAGGAGGTCTGATTACTTGAAATGTCTATGCCCAATTGCAGTATAGGCTTCATGCTGTAAGTGCAAAATGTGTTTGTCATATGGCTCAAGCAGTGATCTGTGTCTTTGGCTAACGGATGCAATTTTAGTGGGATTTTATGAATTAGCATTTTTATCAGAGGGTTCTCAATCCAGATAGGTTATTGTTTTCATATAACAAAATATTTTCCTTGATTTCTTATTCAGGATGTTCTCACTGTATGCTACAGTATTGACACTTTCAGTGTGAGCTTGTAAACTCACAGCTATTTTGAAGCAATAATACTACTAGAGTAGTTCAACTTATCCTATTTAATGAGATGGGTAAACAGATAGATGAGAACTATGGTTATTTAATAGAGTAAGTTGCCTTAATGTTTTAAAATATGGCACCTTTTCATTCATCTAAAGTCTTTTGTTTTCTTCTTCGGTGTTATATGATAAAATCAAAATATTTTCTGAAGCAGTGGATGGTGTTATGAGATCCTAAATTACCATAAAATGAAAAGATAGGAACCTCGAAAGTGGCCTCATGCATATGTTAAGAGTTTTCTGTTTACTTGGAATTTTATATTTGTTGGTTTGAAGATTGTAATTTATGAATTAAAACTGAATTGCCTAGTGTTGAACTACAAATATTATAGGACATTAACTCAAAAATGTATAGGATTTTGAGGTATCATGCTTTAGTAGGGTGAGGTCTTTGAATTTCAACTTTGATATTATTCTTTAACTCTATAAGGGCGAAAAGCATCAGCATTTGAAGACATCTGGAAGCATCCAAGTTGAAGTTGATGCTTAGAATCGAGGATATTCTTCTTTGAACTTTTTGTTCCTTGAATTCTATTGAATGAGGGAAACATTTTTACTTTGCCGGTTGTAACCTAGCTTCCTGATTGATTTTACTTCTCTTCCATCAAAGCAAAAGAAATTATTTTAGTTGCATTTTTATTTTATTGTTTTAATATTTTGAAGTTAGTTCTTTTATATGTCTCAAACAGATGGAATTGATGAAATCTGATACATTGAGGGAATTTTAAATTTGTATACTGATTTCATTTGTCATAATGAAAATGCACTAGGAAATCTGATACATTGAGGGAATTTGGAATTTGTACACTGATTTCATTTATCATAGTGAAAATGCACTAGATTATGTCTTGCATATCTTTTCTATATCTTCTAGACATTGTTTAGTTCTCCACACTGGTCATAAGAGAGTAATGGCATGAAATATTGCAGCATACTTTTGACATACAGTGATGTTTTATGGCCCCCTTCCCACAAAAACACACACAAGCATATGCACAAATCAAGATGCTTATACACTATGCAGATATATTAGATCTGTATAGCGAGTGTCTATATGTTGCATGTACATTGTATATTAGAACTTATACCTACTTGGACTTTTCCAACAGCTGCGAGGGCATTGGAATTGTTGAACTTCTCCCCTGTGAATGGAAAGCCCATTCGAGTTATGTATTCACACCGTGATCCTAGTTTACGCAAAAGTGGGGCTGGTAATATATTTATTAAGGTACATACATCTAACCTTGACTGCAGAGTGTCTTTTTAGCCCATTTTGTCAATTTTATTGATGACTTCTTACATAATATACCTTTACAGAATTTGGACAAGGGAATTGACCATAAAGCATTGCATGAGACATTTTCTGCATTTGGGAATATTCTCTCGTGCAAAGTTGCTACAGATTCCTCTGGCCAGTCTAAAGGTTATGGCTTTGTGCAGTATGATAATGAGGAATCTGCCCAAAAGGCTATTGAGAAATTGAATGGTATGCTGTTGAATGACAAGCAAGTCTATGTGGGACCCTTTCTGCGCAAGCAGGATAGGGATTCTGCTGTAGACAAGGCAAAGTTCAATAATGTCTACGTGAAGAATCTATCAGACACAATAACAGATGAAGATTTGAAGCAAATTTTTGGTGAATTTGGACCCATCACTAGTGTTGTAGTAATGAAGGATGCTGATGGAAAATCCAAATGCTTTGGTTTTGTCAATTTTGAGAATGCTGATGATGCTGCTAGAGCTGTTGAAGCCCTCAATGGAAAGAAATTTAATGACAAAGAATGGTATGTGGGAAAAGCCTTAAAAAAATCCGAGAGGGAAAATGAACTGAAGCATCGGTTTGAGCAGAATGTAAAGGAGGCAGCTGACAAGGTTCAAAACACTAATTTGTACATAAAAAACTTATATGATAGCATAGATGACGATAAGCTTAAGGAGTTGTTCTCACCATTCGGTACGATTACATCATGTAAGGTTAGTATAATTATGACTAATCTCTCCTCCTAATATATTCCCACTAGGGGTGTAAACAAAACATTTTTGTTTTTTTGATGCTTGTAAACAAAAGGTATTGAGTCAAGAAGTTTTGCATTTGATTTTGATTTGAAGTAGTACTCAATGAGATCAGGCTTTGTTCGACTAGCTTGTTAAAGCTTTGAAAAATTCTAGTATTCCTTATAATTAAATTTATATTGTAGCTTTAACTCTCAACTCCTAATAATATAGCTCAATATATATTTAAGCTCAACACAAGTTGGATCAGGCTCGTGAACATATTGAGTTGAAGCTCAACTTGCCCATAGTCTAATCGAAGTCCAATAAATATTAAGTGAAGCTCGAGTAGTTTGTGAGCCTCCTCTGTTCATTTACATTCCTATTGCCTCCGCAACTTTATTCTCTTGTCCAGACCTTAAGTTTATCCTGTTTTTAAGTTGGATTCCTTTCTTTTTGCTATGATTAGGTAATGCGAGATGCTAATGGAGTAAGCAGAGGGTCAGGCTTTGTTGCATACTCAAATGCTGAGGATGCATCTAGAGCTGTAAGATAATACGTCTCTTGCATGTTCAAGTTGCATGGAAGCCATAATGAATATTTTCTTTCCACAATAGATGCTGATGTAGATAGCTTAATAATGTGCCTATGTATATATTACTTGTATCTTTCTCATAGATCTCAGAGATGCTTGGCAAGATGGTTGCAAACAAACCCTTGTATGTTGCCCATGCTCAGAAAAAAGAAGATAGAAGAGCTAGGTTGCAGGTGCGTTGATCCCTTTTTTCTGCTTTTGTATGGAGACATTTTCTTATTCATACAGTGTTTGAATGGTCTATAATTATTTATGTGCCTGTGTGTAAAAGCTCAAGTGGACAGTTATCTGTTGAAATTCAAAGCAAAAAGGCTCAAATGGATTGAATAGATATTTAAGAACATAATATCACAAGTTTAACAAGCTGAAGTGAAAATGATATAGACATCAACTATTTTCTACCAGGCTCAGTTTTCTCAAATGCTGCCAGTGGTGATGGCACCTGCTGCTGCTCGTCGCATGCCAATGTATCCCCCTGGTAGCCCAGGGCTGGGACAGCAAATGTTCTATGGACAAGCACCACCTGCTATGATTCCACCTCAAGTATGTCTTTTTTAAGCCCTTTCTACCTCCATTCACAATCTGTGCGTTGGTTTGTTTGTTTGTGTGTTTGTTCTTTCTTTTTATTTTTAATTTTTTGGGTTGGGGGTGGGGGGAGAAGAGTGGGGTTTGGGGGTCTTATCTTGTCATCTTGCCATTGCAGTCCATAGAGTGTTCACAAGAGAATCTTATTGACTATTTATTGCTGTTAATTATTTTATCAGCCTGGATTTGGTTATCAGCAGCAGCTTGTTCCAGGCATGAGGCCGGGTGCTGCTCCTATGCCCAATTTCTTTGTGCCTATGGTTCCTCAGGGCCAGCAAGGTCCCCGTCCAGGGACAAGAAGGGCTGGAGCTGTGCAGCAAAACCAGCAGTCAGTTCCCCTGATGCAGCAGCAGGTATTATTTACTGAAAATTGTGTGATAATATATAGGCAGTAATCTAGGGAAATTTTCGCATTGATTTTTCCCTTCATGTTGCAGATGTTTCCAAGAGGACATCTCTACCGGTATCCTCCTGGCCGTGGCTTGCCTGAGGGGTCCATGCCTCCAGTTGCTGGAAGCATGCTTTCTGGTCCATTTGATATGGGGAGTGTTCCTCTACGTGATGCACCGCCTTCTCAGCCAGTTCCAATCGGGGCTTTGGCAACTGCTCTGGCCAATTCAAGCCCAGATCAGCAAAGGACGGTATGGGCCATTACGCAAGCTACCTTTCATAACTGATTCCGATTCTGTAAATATTGCTGAAGTCACTCAAATGAGCTTAGCTTTTATCCTTGAAAGTAGTGTTCTAATGGCATTTAATTAGGAAAGTTGTTCCAGAAATGTAGCATATTTCCCTGAAGAGGATCTCAGTGAATTGTCTAATTTTTGTTTGGGCTTGCATAATATTTGCTCATGTTGTAATTTAAATGTGGTTAGTCAGAGTGGTTATGGCAGTAAGCATACACAGAACTGTTCTCTATTTGCTGGACATGTACTACACTGCTATTTTATGTTCTTGCCTTCAGAGTTACTGTTTTGTTAAGGAGGAGATAGTAGCCAAGTCTGATGACATTTGCTATGATAGTTGAAAGCCATTGTTTGCCGATCTTTTTTCGTTGCATGATTGGAGTAGTACTGACGCTTCCTTCTTGTTGATCCTTCTGAGCAGATGCTTGGTGAGAATCTTTACCCACTTGTGGAACAACTCGAGCCTGATTCTGCAGCTAAGGTTACAGGAATGCTTCTGGAAATGGATCAGACTGAGGTCTTGCACTTGCTTGAGTCACCTGAAGCATTGACAGCTAAAGTTGCTGAAGCAATGGAAGTGCTTAGGAGCGTTGGACAGGCTGGAAATGCTGCAAATCACTTAGCTTCACTGTCTCTTGAATGATGATGATGCTTGTGGAAGGTTTTCAAAGTGAGCCATGTTTCTTCTTTTTAATTTTTGGGATCGTGGGTTTGGAACAGTATTAAAGTGGAGTCAACAGAAGCAAGGGATTTTGTTTGGCCTTTGTTTTCTGCCCTATTGTTGTAAACAAATGGTTCGTTGCTTTGCTCTCTCTTTAATACTTGGGTTTGTTGACATGACCAAGAGGAATCTCGATTTTGCCGTGATGACTTTAGTCTGTTGGGTGGAAAATTGGGCCCCCTTTTTTTTTTTTTTCCTTTTTTTTTTGGGGGGGGGGGGGGGGGGGGGGGGTGTGGGTAATTGAGGTAGGAGGGGATGCCTTTAATTAAGTTTTCACTGTTTCAGACATGCTTGGTTAGAGAACTAGTACCATGGTTCTGATTTTGCTTCGTCCTCTCTAGAACTCTCAATCAAGCTGTGTAGAAGGTTTTGGAAGTTTTCTTAAGAATAATATGTGGGAAAGCTGAATATAATCGAATCGGTGGAGTTCATACATCTAGCTTTCTTTAGGAAGCTTAAAACTGGCTTAAAAATGGGGATCGGCATTCCATTTCATATTCTTCAATGGCACGTCGCTGTCCATGGAGGGTGAATACCGAAGGCATCTCATGCAAGTGATAGACACGCATAAAATTGATGCGTCGCTGTTGCCTTGTAACAGAAAATCGGAACGATTTGCATAAATACTAAGTAAAGGTTAACAATAATTTATTTATTTATTTTTTAAAGACAAGATAGGATACTGCACTTTTCCGTTTCCAACTAACTAATATATATGGGTTTGCAAGAATATTCTCCTTTCTTTTTTCGGCAACTTTGAGAATATTCATTAGCTTGAGAAAACTTCTTTTTTCGGTAACTTTGAGAATATTCATTGGCTAGAGAAAACGTTTAGAGACCAGTTCAAAAGCAACCCTAGATTACAGGGTTACGCAACAAAGGTGCAAGCAAACGTTCAGGACCGAGCATCCCTCATCTAGCAAGCCAATCAACTGCTCGATTAATCTGCAAGCATTTATCATATGTTTATATTTGATTTTCACATTTGTAACGAATTCGTTTCAATTTCAATACTTAGAAATCCTTTTTGTATACAGTGATGAATTCCCCAATAGATAACCCATAGTTCAGCTACAACTATGTCTATCTTCCCTAATTTGTATGAAAACCCTAGAATCCATTAGCCTTCATGATCTCTTATGACTCCTCTTGCTAATGCTTGTCCTAATAAATTATTCACATAACCATCCCTATTTAGTTTAATCCAAGATTATTGAGAAGAGTTCTAAGAGAGATCACTTATGCTTACTTGAAAGAATTTCCCATCCTTTTTCAGTATAGCCCAAAATTCATGAGCCATTTTTCTCAAAATGTGATTAAAGTTTGTATTGGTTGGCTTAGGCTAATATAGGGCTTGATTTCGACTGAGCCATAAATACCTTAGCACTAACTCAAAAATATATGAATTTGGTGGGTGAGGCATTGCTAATTCATCCTTCCTAACATAAGCATTGTATTTTTTCCAACTTTGGAAATCAGCACTAATAAGAGTATCTAAGATGTCCTTAGTTTGCCAAGTTTTAATTACATATCTAATTTTGCTACATGAATTAAAAGCATGTAGCATATTTTCTTCTTAATCACCACATTTTGGACAACTTGCATTTTCTTTTATTTTGATTTTCTAATTCCTTAAATTTATCACTATAGGTAAACATTTTGTAGAGGGTCATTTTAGTAATTAGGTTTTTAATTCAATTTAATACTATGAGCCAATATATTTGGGCTAGTGACAAAGTCTATACTAGTTCTAAGTTCACTAAATTTATGGAAAGCAAGGAAGTGCGAAAAAGCATCTCTTTAAGTTTGTTGAGATGCTCGATGTCTATAATCTCAACGAAAAGACATACACGTGGTATGTTGACCTACCACTAGGCTCTGTAGATTTGTGGGGAACAATGTGCAGAATGTTCCTTCAAAAATTCTTTGAAACTCAAGAACGAATCACAATTACGATATGGGACGCATTAGGCAACTTCTAAAGGAGGATCTTATGGATTTCATTAAGCGTTTTAGGGAATGCTCCTTAGACATCCAAGACATATGCAACAAGAAAGAGCTGGTTAAGATCTGTATTTAGGAGATGTTTATGGAGTATGCTATACATCTTGAGAATTTATCCCTTAAGTCCTTCACACCAGTAGAAAATGTGCGTGGAGCTAATAACTCTGTCACTAAGCAAAGAGGTGGCCTTGGCAAGAAGCGGTAGCCATCTATGAGTACCATGCAAGGAGAAAGTTATAAGGGAAACAAAAAGACTCTAAGGGACGATATTGCCAAAGTCTCACCTTTTCCTTGTCCAATGGACAAAATGCATGCTATCCTCGATCGATGGATCAATGATGGGAATATCAAATTACCAAGGTTAAATAAAGAGCTTACAGCACAAGAGAAGAATGATCCCTAATATTGCCAGTATTATAGTGTTGTTAATCATGCCACCAAGGATTACAAGAATCTAAGATGGATATTCTAAAAAAGAATATAAAGCGGCGAATTGGTTGTTGAAAATAATGACATTTCTACGATGGAGTATGAGGACAGTGATAACGAATAAACTTTTGTAAAAGTAATTGATTGTGTAATAAAGGCAAAATCTACTCGTTATTCGTATTCATCCTCTAGAAGGAAGAAATGAATTCAACTTTACTTATGAAGTGATGTTTTTTTTCTTTCACCCATTTGTTATGATTGTTTAAATTTATCTTTTAACAATTGGCTTAAATAAAGGAAAAATCTATAAGCATCACCTCACCCTTTAAAGCTAAGATAATTCCTTTATGCTAGCATAGCTAACATTGCTGACTCATCAAGTGTTGCAAACATTGCCGCTCGTTATCTCTTATTGATAGTCTATATAAGACCAAAATTGGCATTGTTAACATTGCTACCTCATTAGTTGTAGCTAACATTACTACCTACTATTTGTAATTGATAGTCTCTCTAAAACCAAAATTGGTGTTGGTGAAGCTAATATTTCTACCACAATCCTTGGACACACAGGTTTATTTAGGTTCATTGTTTGGTGTTCCTCAATCATGAGATTGAAGCGATTTCGGCTGTGATGGGTTGAAGCAATCCTACAGTAGACTTGACAGTTGTAATGTCTTTCCAGAGAATCAAAGCTGAAGCAACCTCATCCATGAATGGTTGAAGCAATCAAATCATGGTAGCTATAGTAGCTCAGTAAAGGCATAGGTCCCTAAGCACATGGCGGGTGCAATGCCCATTTCTACGACATTACTCACGAAATCGAAGTGATCTCAACTATAATAGGTTGAAGTGATCTTGCAACAGGCTTAGTAGACATAACACCTTTCTATGGAATTAAGGTCGCGAACTCATCCATGAATGATTGAAGCAATCATATCATGGTAGTTGTATTCACTCGATGGAAGCATATGCTCCTAAGCACATGGTGGGTGTAATGTCCATTTTGCGACATCATTCATGAGTTCAAAGTGATCTCTATTGTGATGGGTTGAAGTGATCTTGTAACATCTGTAATGCCTTTTCATAGATGTTATGGTTAAAGGACCTCATCCATGCATAATTGAAGTAATCATCTCATCGTAGCCTTTCTCGCTTTGTAGAAGCATCTACTACTAAGTATACGAAGAACATAATGCCTTTATGTGACTTCATTCAATGATAGGGTTAAAGTAACCTCAACTATAATGGAATAGAGCAATCCTATAGTTGGCTTGATAGCTGTAACACCACTTCATCTAATGATGAGATCAAAGCAATCTTGGCCCAATCATTTGAATAAAGCTAACATAGCTATCAACAAAGTTAAAGCAACTCTATGACAGACTATACTTGGTGATCCATGAAGTATACAAGCAAGTGCAAAGGGATTAACATGATAAGACGAGGTAGTATCTTGTGTATCACGAGTTGCTGCCTCGTTATGTTATGACGTGCCATCAAATGGGAAAGAAGAATAATACTTCAACATGGCATGCTAATTTTAAATAATAGACACCTTAGCATGATGATAATTCACATAGCACTGGAACTTTTGTATAAGGCTCTTGAATGTGAAACTATAGCAATAACCCTACGCTTATTGTGGATGAATACATTCAAGTGAGGCATGGAAGTCTAAAGCGGGTGCTTACTAATAAAAACTTGATACAAGGCAAGTACACCTATCAATTATAATATAGTAGATGTGAGTCTAAGTTGATCCTTTAGAGACCTCGAGTACTAATACTAATCTTAGCTCTATTATTTAACCGGAAAATTGTGATGAGTTGAATGAATTAAAAATATTAAAATTAACAAAATAATCTAATTATGAGACTTGATTAGGCAATTTAGGAAGCGATAAAATTAAGAACTACTTCAAGAAGGCAAATAACGTATTTAGGAATTGTTTTCCCCAGTGTTTAACATGTGACTACTAAAAATATATCCAATTCCATATATATTATTCTTGACCGGAGGGATTCACAATTGAAGTTAATACCTTTGTTAAGTATATTAACCCTAATCCTATATTATTTACCGGAATCTCTTCACTTAGTAATATAATTTATCACTTAGTAATATAATTTAGAATCACATTAGTATACAAAGAATTCTCATACAAAAATAATAACTTTCCGAAAGAAGCATATAACTTATCTCTAAATACACATGTAATTCTTTCTAATTATGTTAAGATCTCATTACTTATGTAATTTCTCAATTATCATGCATAATATTATAAATTAATATTCTAAAAATATCAATTAAAAATAAAAACACATAATTAAATCAAGAAAGACATAAACTTTATTAAAAAATTATCAATAAATCCAATAGTCAAATAAAACCTTAGGTTCCACAATCCTAAATAAAAAAATCTTAAGTTATTATGATGAAATTAAAAGAAAATTGCAGCAAAATTAAGAAGTAAAACATGAAAAACTCCTTTTATTGATGAGAAATCTCTTCAATCTTAAAGTTAGGTATTGCTTCCGCCTTTTTCTCCTTTTTCTCTTTAAGTCTCTTATCCTTCGAGTGTCCAAAGTTTTGTGTAAAACCCTTATAAGTCCTTATATAATATATAAGGGAATTTTCTTTTTCATTACCAGACACAGCCTAGGACCTCAGGTTATGTAACTTATTAACATTGGCGCAAAAAATAACCTTACTTAGACATAACTTGAGGACACAATTGTGTTCCAAACTATGTAACTTATTGACAAAAAATTACCACTTTTTCTTATTATTTATGTAACTTCAAAACTTATTCATTTAAACTTCGAATTGAGTGAAACTTGATTCCTTTTCTTCATTTTCAATCTGAGAACACATTTAATTGTTGAAATCAAAATTTTACTCAATTAAGTATCAATTTCTTTAAAAACAACAAAAAATGTAAGGAAAATACTATAAAATCATTATATGAAATGTATTTAAAATAAGAGTTATTACTTACACATATTGAAAGTCTAAATGTTTGTCCCTCATTAGGAATTCTCACAATCTTACTAGCGGTACTCCTTGGAAATTAGTCCTCCTTAGCAATGTTTCCTTTCTTCATGTTGCTTGACCTTTATCGAATTCCTACATATACCTTCTCAAGCTATTAAACATCAACCTAGCATTTAATGTTGGTAACGATGCTTAGATGACTCTCCTAGGTGATGTGATTACTTACTTATTGATGATGGAGCAATTGAATAGATACTTGACTTTTGAATAGATCTTTTAATTAGATTTGGACTCTTACTCTATGCTTCTTGGGGTATCAAATGTAGACCCCTTGGATGCGTGATCCACTACTTGACTCCAAGGTAGTGGCATTGGAAATCTACGATAGCACCGAGATTAACAGTAAGCTCGTTGAGTGTTTAAACATTAGGAATCTGTGATAATGCCGAGGTTGACTGAGGACTTGTATGATGTTAATATGATGAATTTGTAGTAATGCTAAGTTGACTAAAGGCTTATATAATGTTGATATCAAGAATCCGCAATAACACCAAGGTTAATTGAGGGACTAAATGAATGATTTGATTTTTGGAATTCAAGCTAACACTTAAAGTTAGCTACGGGCCCACTAAGATAATGAAGCTCAACCTTAGAATGGAATTATATTAAGAGTTTTCGTAAAAAAGATATAAAAGAAAATAATAATAATAACCCCATGTGAACAAGATGGCTCGAATTCGTGATTATGCTCAAAAGACTATGCGAGCTTGTTCATTTGACAGTCATTTAATTCTTTTTTGAAAAAAATCAAGTCTACTACTCAAAAGCATGAAGAAGGTGGCCAACACAACAGCAATATAAAGGTTCTATGAAGAGGCATACATTATCATGTGATAAGTGAGGTTAATATATATATATATTAAAGAGAAGTCTAAACTTCACTACAGAATCACAAATCTAAGAACCCATGCTAAGGAGGACTTCTTATCAAGAATCTAATATGGATGCAAGTTACTATCATGACTTATACTTTATTTATTTATTTTTTTAGATGATTTGAAGATGACAAATGACGAATTTGATTACTAATAAAATCAAGCTCCTTTTATTACCTATAAAAGGAGAATGAAAAAAGGAAGGCATGCATATCATATTAGCATAGCTCGTTGGGATTTAAGGAATTTAAAGCTCCACCAAAAGTGAGATGACCAAACCATGAGTCTAAGGAAGAAGGAAAAAAAAGAAAAAGAAAAAGAAATTTTGAAGATGAAGATGAGGCACTAACTAAATTGAGGATGAAGTGTTTTATTATTTATGTAAACACGAATGGAGCAAGAATTTTATTTGGCCATGTTGTTGGTTATTTTTCATTGCATATATATATATATATATATATATATATAAAATAAAGAAAGAGAGATAGAATAAAAGAAAAAAAGAAAAAAAGAGAAAAGGATCGAAAAGACTTACTTAGCTTTTTTTTCATTATTGCCTTTGTTTTTATGGCAAAATCTTAATGAGGTTGTTTGTCAAGGAGTTTGAAGTCGATGGTCATTGATATTTTGAGTATAGCAATCTACTATAGTGCTTACCAACCTGATAAAGAATATTGTAGGGAAGAATTAAAGTGAATCATGGTAGCAAGTATAAGGAGAAGAAGATCCGAGAGTGTTAAACTGTCTAAGTTATTATTGTTGCTATCAATATTGAAGCCTCATGAGATTGTTTGCCGAAGCTTTCAAGGCCAGCAGCAAAGGAGAAGCTTAATAAACGATAGCCAAATGTGAGCTATTTGATTTTGGTATGGAAATATTGTTTGATAAGTTGCATTTGAATATATAGTTCGATGGAGATAAGAGATTGAAATTGAAAGATTGGGATGAATATTTTATGAATTGAGTTGATTTAAATGATAACAATTGGGATAAATCTAAAGTCTAAGTTAGATTTGACAATAATATTGGAAGGTTGGAATATTGAATATTTAGCAAAGGGAAAAGATTCAAAGACATATTTTAATTTACCAGTTATGTGAGGGTAATTCAATTTGAAGTTTGATAATTCGGTGTCACAACTTCTTATTACTAGTATAGATAGTGAGGCGAAGGGATAACATATAGATTTATATTAATATATGCGACACTTATCTTTAAAGCATGAGATAGAGCCGTAGAAAGGACTTATTATTGTAAAGCTTGTTGCTAATGTAAGTGAGGGCAAAGTCAATAAAGCAAGAATTTATAAATAACAGGGTAAAAGATACGTTTTGAAGATTTAGTTTAAAGATTTGATGAAGACGAGTAGATTTGATAAAGTTTGAGTTATCTTTGGATGCAAAGATATAACAAATTTTAATTAATTAAGGAGGATTTAGAAAGGGAAGAGAAGATTTGGAGCGGATATGGAGTAATCTATTTAGTTATTACATATGTGCTACACAAGAATGGATAAGGGTGGTGTTCCTTAGAGTCACGTTTGTCCATCTAAATTAAAAAAAAAAAAAAACGTATCGTACTGTAGGGGTGTTACTCCTATACCCCTATGCTACCTCTGTATAATGTAACATAACTCTTACAATCTTTGCAAGGGAGTAGATATTGTCGTTTTATTTCGCAACACTCCAGAGCTTTACTCTACTTCATAATAGCACTACCCCATATACTAGTATGAATGTTATATATATATATATTAACAAAGGAGATGAATAGATGTGAATATTGTTGATTATTGTCTAAAATATATATCAGCTAAATAAAACTTATCTCCAAGTAGAGAATAGGCTTAAATTATATCAAATAAAAATTTTACTACGTCTTCTAAATATTGATTATATTCAATTAAATCTTCTTTGTTATTATCTTTTGTATTTTGAGACATTAAACGTTTAATTACGATCTAAAATATTTTCAACATTTAATAGCTAAAAATATAACTCATGGAATCTTTTAAGGAATGTAATACAATCTATTAAATAATTATAAAATAATTCTATATCCTGTTCGTTTTTACGAAAAAGATTATAATCCACAGACATATATTTTTCAAAATTTGATTTTATTAATGATTAAGAATATTGATTACACTGAAAGCAAGCTAAAGATAATTTTTATGAAAGTGCTCTAGCCAAACTATAGCACTAAACAAATATTGTACAACTTCAGCTTCTTCTTCCCAATTTTGTGGATTATATTGCTTAAATATCTACATAACAAAACATATTATTAGTATCATTCACTATTAATTATATTAGTATAATATCACTCAAGAAATTCTATCGCATTATTCAGATAATTATAAATATAAATATCAGTAATAAATTGTGACATAAAAATGCATGCAAAATATGATTAGAACCACTACGGGCGATAGTACTAAGACTAGCGGGGTTTTATGCAAGTATAAAACCTCCAAAGGCAGTAACACCAGCCGATTATAGGTTTTAAATAAGCAAATATGTTCTCGTGGAATTACACTAAAATTGATTGGAGATTCCCTACACGAGATATAATGTAAAAAGAAGAATAAACAATTGAAATTTTATTAATTGAAACTGATTTGTACAAAATATAAGAGCATAAACAAATATTGAAAAAAAAAATTGAAATATTAAGAGGTAAGAGTATTCTCCCTTAAGAACAAAGGGAAGCAAACAATTATGCTTCAGGAAATTATTTGATTCATTGTTGGAAACAAGGTCGGTAGTAAGGAAAAGATTATTATGTGGAAGGAGGAAGATGAGGAGAAGAGATCAGGGAAGAGATGGAAGCAGGGAGGATGAGAGAAGCAGAAAAGGTTGTGTGTGTTTGAAGATGTGTTTTTTCTACTTCAAGAGGTTTGATCATATAATGGAAAGTTCCGACCATTTACTATTATAAATAGTAGTATTGTGGCAGATAGGGTACTGTAAAAACAGTAGTATTGTGGCAGATAAGGTACTATAGAAACAGTAATATTGTGGTAAACATATGCCAAATGATTGAGATTGACAATATTGTGCACTGTAGTACATGTGTAAAATACCATAGTTCTACTTTATAGTGTAAAATACTGCAGTTCTACTTTATAGTGCAAAAAGATACAACATTTATGAATCTTCTAAATCTATTCCATAGCAGTCATCTTCATTGGTGTTTCTGCTATGATGAGATGTGGAGTTCGAGTTTGAGCTTGATTCTTGGGCTGATTCATTGATGTTTGCTAGTGCCCTTTCCAAAATTTGTTTCATTTGGTTTGGAGAAGTTGCACTTGCCAGTGAAGAAATCAGAAATCCTCTATTGTGGTATTGTAGAGTTGCAATTTTGGATGGTGGAGTTGAGGAATTGGTCTTGATCCAATTTAAAATTGAATCATTTTCACACCTATTCTACATTTTGAAGTTGTCCCACCATTTGACTTTGTACATTCTGACCAAATTGATTGTATTTGATGTTCGATTTGGCTTGTAATCAAACCACTAAGCCATGACCTATGATATTCTAATGTGAACAAAATATAACATCTCCTTTTAAAAATTTTTCTCATGAGATATAGGATTGTATTCTTTTATGAAAGTGTTGAAACCATCTCTGGCATTTTCATGAATGATTTCAGAGGTTGCACTAAATTGTTCCCACCAATGTATAAACCAATTAGGAAGATTTAAAGAAAAACAATTATAAAAAAATATTAACCAAGTGTGTGATCTTTTTGGATTCATTTGATAAAACACATTCCACCATGCCTGCTTATAATCATAATAATTACAAGTGGCTCGATGACTTGGTTGTGCAGAAAATGGTTCTATATTGAGTTTTATTGGGGTGGTCGGATAAGTCCGCCATTCTTTCAAATTGATTACTCTCAGTATTCTAGCTGTAGAATAGCTGATCATTCCTTTCTTTTCAAAATGTTTGAATTTTATTAATCTAGTTTCAATTAAGATTTTTTCATAAAATTAGATTGTTTTGTAAATATCATATGGTATGTAATAAAAGTCTTTTGTAAATATTTTCTTACAAATTTAAAGGGATCATTTTCTGATAAGTCTTCTTTTACAGAGAAAACATATCTAGAAATATGTTTTATAAAAAATGTTGACCTTTGATTTACAGGTATTAGTTTAGTAGATACTGGAGTTGATATCTCAGTGAGCTAAAAGTTCTAATTTTTCCTCTGACTTTCTATTGGTTGAGGAATTTTAGGCAACATTGGGACTTTATTTTTTGATTATAAGATTATTGAGATTGCCTTAAGCAGTCCAGGAGTTGGTTTCATATAAGCTAATTTTGAAAGAACTTCATTGGATTGGATAGGATATTGGAAATTGATTGATTATTTGAAGACATTGGTTTTGAGGTCTTATAAGAGGATTCCTCTTTGATTGTCAATGGGGTATTAGATGATTTACATACATCTATCTATGATTTGAGATTGATTAATCATTTATTGGAAGTTGAGGAGATTTTCTCTTTTCCTTTATCCTTCTCTTTTTGGGAGGCATCTTCTTGCAAAGATTCACGAATAAGGAAATCGGGAAGAGAGTTTGAAGATCCATTAATATGCTTTATTTCAAAATCAAATACAAAAAGAATGGATTGCTAGCTGGCAAAAATCTGTTTTGATGCAATATTTTGAATATCTTTTAATAAAACATTTTTAGTCGCTTTACAATCAATTTGTAAAAGAAATTTCTGATTTAACAAATCTCCTTGGAATTTAGAAATTATTAAGATAATGGCTAAAATTTCCTTTTTAATTGTAGAATAGTTACTTTGACAATCATTCCAATTTTTTTATACAAATTGAGCAATATATTTCTTATTATCTTGTTTCTGTTTTAGAATTCTTTCGAATCCTAAATCAGAAGTATCAGTTTCTACTATTTTTGGTAATAAGGGATCCACAATATGCAAACAAAGAATTTTGATCAATTTTATTATATTTGTATGTTCATTTGTCCATTGAGGTGGATTTTTCTTTAATTTTTGATATAATGGTTTACATATTATATTAAGATTTAGGAAAAAATCTGCAACATAATTTAAACTTATATATATATATAACATGGCCAGATGGGATATTATTGAAGCTCTAGATTTCTATAAATACTTCAATGGCTTTATTTTTTTACCAATACTTACAAAATAAGGAAGAAATATTGAGAAGAGCTAACTATGTTAATTTTATGTGATGGATGCAAATTAATGTCATGGGAATAATAAACCATTAGTGTGATACAAAAGCATATCAAAATATATGTTCCATGGTAGCAAAAATGAATACTAGCATATCATGTTAAACTCGTCACTGATGCGGAATAAACGTTAATTCCATCAATATAAGAAGTGATCAAGCAAGTAAAATTAGCATTCAATACATCTCCACAATAGTTGGAGAAACAACTTTTAGAAATGTCTAAAATCCTTTGACTATGTCCGAAGGACTTTTGGTTAGGAGGTAAAATATAGAGAGCCATTTCGGTAATTGGGTTTTTAACCTAATTTAATATTATGGGTCGATATCTTGGACTAATGATAGAGTTTATGAAATTAGTTTGATTATAGGTGTTTTAAGAAGATCTGGCTTGGTAGGCTTAGAGTGAGGATCGCCAGATTAGATATTCCACTCTTGGCCTTACTTAAGGCCCATATCTAAACCCATAAAGACTAAAGGAAATTATAAGCTTTAATAACAAGGCTTAATCTTAGCCATCCATCTTAAAGCCATTGGACAGGTAAAATCAATCTCCACACTCAATAAATATGAGGGTTTTTTTCTCTCATTTAGCTCATTTAGAACACTAGTAAATTTAAGACAAACATTAGAGCTCTGCTAAAATCACTTTAAAGAGGATTAAACAAGTAATTCGATTAAGAACGATTCAAGAACACCAAGTCTAATCTATTGTCACACGCGCGTATTTGAGATATAGAGTTTACTTGTTCTTCCTCCTATACCTCTTCCTAACGACATCTCTCCACATATTATTAACTTAAGATATCTCTTAGGTCGACTGGTATACACATTGCACGTGATTGACTAGTTATAACGACCCCATCACACATAATCATTCAGGGCTCTCTAAAGTAGCAACTTAATCTTAGGTAAGAAAATTGACTTCTAGAGCCAAGTCCAGTCCTGCCCCTTAGGCTCACACCTTGAAGCCAATTGCCTATAAATGTCTGCAAGTCTAAGCTCTTCTCTTGCATTATTTGATATATAGCTTTTGTCATCTCTTTCAGGGAATATTGTTAGACCAACATTATTAAATATTATTTCAAAAATAAGAAAACCAATCTTGCTTTCATCTCATGTGTAAGCATTTAACTAGCGATTAGTCATTGACAGATCATATGCTTGGAAATGAATTGGACCTTGAATTAAAACCTAACTATTTTCCCATTGCCTATGGATACTATTCCATTCTCTAAGCACAATGAAGTGTACCTTGAATTAATTGTCGTAAGGTGAAATTTCCTCCTTATCTGTTCCACCAAAACTTGACCATTTTCCTACTACCTATGGATATTATTCCACTCTTCATGCACCATTCATGACTTTGGTGAAGATCTTGAGTAAAGTGCGAAGCACTAGTTAATTTAGAATTGTTGTTGTTCCTTTTTATTTTCTTGCTCTTTGTCTTGATAAGATCTACGCATAAGACATGCTTCTCTCTATATTTTCAATACCTTTTAATTGCACAAGCTTCATTTCTCTTAAATAAATCTACAAGATCTAGACATTCCTTTTTTTTTAGCTTAGTGATGTTGTTCCAACTCATCCAGTGAGTTATGTTTATCTCATTTACTCTATTAAAAAAAAACTCCTAATAATAACTAGAAGCTTTTGCAACACTTTCTTGTATCCACAAATTATTGACACTAATTTTGTCAATGAGACTGACTTTTCCTCTTTTTTTGGGTTTAATCTTCTCCGTGACAGCCATGATATAGTTGAATCTGATCCAAAATGGGGACTAAGTCAAAAGAATGTCGGATCAAATTTAAATTTGATAAACTCTATGTCAGGTCAAACATAAACTCAATAAACTCGTTAACTTAGAGGTGTTAATGAATTCAAGACTGAATCGTAAAATGTAGTTATTTTGCGACACGTAAACTGTAGGTATCTTGCAATACGGTTTGATTTAACATCCACGTTCAATCAAACAAGACCAACTTACTGTATAAGGAAGCTACAAAATTTTCATGGGAGAATCTTCTTCTAATCTATAAACCATCGATTTTATGTAGGCTCGTCATGTTATTTTATTTTTATTGAATCTAAATTATAATATAGCTCGGGTGAGCACTTTAAAATCAAATATGAAGGGCCAAACTCTTTCATGACTTTGTTTTTCTGTCTAGTTTAGTTTGAAAAGTTCTCTAACCGAAATATTTGGTTTGGGATAATTAAAAGGAAAAAAAATCAAGAAAGAAAAACTATGAGTTATACACCTAGGGTTACACATTTAAAAACTTATGACGAAAAACTACGATGAATTAACATAATAAAATTTATGAACATTCACTCGCGTATATAACATACATATATTATATTTTACATAATATAATTTATAAATATATGATTACATGAATAGCATAATAACATAAAGGATGTTACGCAAAGGGGTTGTGCTTAATTATGTAAGATGTATAATGTATGATTACTTAACATTCATGTAACCATGAAACTTCATGATATCATTATTAATAGATATCTCTATAGTGTATATATAAGAAGCCTTTAAAATTTTCAACCTCTCAACCTTGCTTTAATATCAGTTTGTTAAATTTAGATCTGGAATTTTTTTTTTTTGGTTACAAATCAATTGTAACATACAATATTATAAGAGAAACAACAAGTAAATGGAGAGAAAGACACACGTTAATTATATGGAGAACTTCAAAAGTACTACGGACAATACTTAATCAATTTACTATATTGATTCCTTTAACAAGCTATTGTGGTTTTCTATTCTTACATATACTACTTAATACACTTAATAACATAAAAATGTAGTGGTTACAGAAGTCTTAAACCTTAATATATAAAATAGGAAGTAAATTAGGAATCAAACACAGGAAACAACTAAAGGTCCCGCGTACTCTCCGGTAAACGTTTTGCTCATTTCTTCATCTATCCATATTTTACAATTTAAATATCGTGTAAATTTAAAACACGAATACAACAATGTGAAATGATAGTTTCGTTTCTTCTTATCAACGTGTCAAAATTGAACCTTAGATGTGGTTATCCCTTTAATATTCTATCAAGTCGATGACTTGGCACCGACTCAGTTGTCTAGTTCTAGACCGGTGACCGGACTCGTTGGGCTGCGGGTCAGTTGCTCGGACCTGTGAACTTGACAGGTCCAATCATGGATCCGTTGACAATTATAGAAGTCAGGAATTAAGGAAAGGTACAAAAATCGATTACTACAATGAGACGATAATATTATTTTCAGCGCTGTATGTATGTATACACAATATGCACAACTAAATATGTATTGCAAATAGTGTTACTATCTGGTCTGATTTTCTCCGATTTTATTTTTTATATATTTTCTCATATTCTCTAATCTGCTTCATCATGTTAGATACTTTTTTGAATATTTGTATCACTCAAGAAAAACTTTAATGATGCTAAAGTTTGAGAAAGTGGTCGGTACGAAGTAGATTGCGGAGTAGAGAGAATTTATGAAAAATAGAGACGGTGAATACTTACATGTAACCAATATAAGAAATATTATAAAAAAGAAAATGATAATATAGGTTGTGTCATTTATTTAATTGTGAATTTTTTCATGCATTAGACTGTAATTTCATGTCTTCAATTTTACAGAAATCAAAATTAATGTTGCATTAAAATAGAGAGTTTTGTTTACCTCTCCTTCATTTAGTGTAATAAAAACTCAGACCAGATTGATGGGTTCAACTTAGTCCAACCAAAACCGACTATGTAAACAAACCAACCTACTTTAGTATAATCAAACGTGGACTGGATCGATGGGTTCAACCTAATCCAATCGAACCTGGCCAACCTTAGAATGATTTTAACCCAGCCAAGTGGGAGGCCCTTTAATTATGTTCCATGTGGACTTATTTATTTATAGCAATTACTAGCCCTTCGATTTCTAATACAAGCCATGTTGGACTTGTGATTTTCCACAGCTTACTCTTATTGCAATTACGTTGTATTTTTTTTTTTTTTTTTTGACATGATCTGATTCATATAGCTAAATAAGTAAATAATGGTTTGCTCGTGCATGAAATAAATAAATTAGATTGAATATCTCTATTTTAGACATGAAATTTATTATAATTTCATGCTTCTTTTTAAATCATGAATTATTTTATGATTTATTGTTGACTTTGATTCGATTATTAAACCTTTAAACCTTTCACGCTTCTAGATCAATCCTTCAATCCAAGTCTCATAACATTACCTTAAGTCTAGACTTTTGTGATCAACTTGATTCTAATTACTTATTTTAATAACTCAAGATTTTTCATAGGTTACATGACTACGTGTATAATTTTATTGTGTGATAAAATTATTATAATAACGCCGCAACAACTCCTATATTTTAGCTTTTCTCTTGTGTTACTACATAATTATTTTATAAGGATAGTAGTATTACCTTGTTATTTTCAGCATATAATATCTTGTAAGGGTAACATAGTGTATGTATATTTATATGCCATTGAATAAATGAATAAATTTGTATTATTTCACTCTAATGACTTAATATGAAAAAGGAATGCAATCGTAATTAATTAAAGAACTAATATTTTTGGCCCAAGTGAAATTACGGAATACTAGTATAATTCAATTCGGACTTGGGACAAAGGGAAAAAAAAAAAATAGGAAAGGAAAAATAAAAGAATTTGGTTTTCCCAATTTACGGGTGGTTCCAAAGAATCAGCACAGAACCGGGCCGGGCCGGGGGGTGGTGGGGGGTGGGTCTCAGGGGGGGGCGGGCTCATAGGCTAGTCCTGATTTGCTTCATGGGGGACCCACAACTAGTCGATTCCGGCAGGATTGGGCCGATTAGGGGCACGTGCCTGGGTGCAGCTCAGCCCATTGAAATTTGAAGTTGATCACATTAATTAGAAATTTTCAATTGTCAAACATGCTGTAGTCTATGAAACTCATTTAAAAGTTTGAATATTTATCATTTATCATGTACCTCACCGGTATCGACTAGAGCTCAAATAGAAGAATTTTATAATTCATTCACTTTGTTGAGTAAAATTAGAAGGAATTAAATTCCAATTCTTTATAAATAGAGTAAGAACATAACTACTATTAAGTTGTTCACTTGATAAAAAATTGATATAAGAAAAAAAATCCATAAAATATCCTAAATGACTAAATTACCCTTAGCTTCTTCTTCAATCACGATCTTCAATCCCTCTTTAACCTTAATCCTAACCCTAACTAACTCAAATTACTAAGAGGTATCTGGAAGTACTATCAAGACAAAAAAAAAAATACAAAAGAAGACAATTGGCAACATGGTCATAGACATGGGTGGTGGTGTTTTTTCTGGGCTGTTAGTGGTGTAAATAGGAGCTTTGATTAAAAGTGAATGGGAGTGTGTTTTTTGGATTTTGGTAATTAAGGTGGTGTCAAAGCTTCTATAGGTAGTATTTTTGGTCGACTTTGGGTGTTTTGCTAGCAAGGAAGTAGAGAGATAAAGAGCAATAGGTTTCAACCCATTTAGAGAGAGAAAGTTAGGATTTGAGTTTGTTTGAAGAGGATTGAAGTGAAATTGTTCATGGAAACCGATCTTAGAACTTCATGATTTATAGATGGGACTGGATTATACATTACTGAATTTGAAATATCAAGAGTTGAGCTTGAATTTGAGCTTCACGAATTGTCTCATGTCCACTTGCATTTAATCCATGGCTAGAGGTTGAAGATAATATCCGTGGTGGTGATGGTTTTTGTAGTGAAGTCCACAGTTTGAGGAAGAGGTGAAGAAGATAAGGCATGAAATGTCATTTTTATTTTTTGCTCAATCTCAATTCTTAATTTTGAGGAAGGAATCTTTATAACTTAATTTCAAGTAATAGAAATTCCCATCGAATTACAATTCTAAAACAAAAACTAAGTAAAGACATAATAAAAAATAAAAGGGGAATGTAATAGCCATTCCCTCAAGTGAATGAGCAATTAGTGCTTATATGTTTGAATTGTTAATAGTAACTTTAGATTCGAAGAGTAATGGAGGTCACAACCTCGAAATAGGTGTAAATGAACTTACATAAGATATTTTTTTGTTGGTTTTATTTATTTTCTTTTTTTTTTTATTTCTATTATTTATTTTTCACGAGAACAAGAAATTACAAGATACTTTTGTTAATATGATCATTTAGCATTAAATTGCTTATACAACTCTCTATTGTACCATTTTTAGGTGAAATTGAGGAGGTTAGTTTCTTTTAATACTTTCCTTATGTAAGTTCATTATATATGAAGTTTTTTACATGATAAAGAAAATCCTCAATTGGTAACTATAGAAAGCTAAATTTAAGATTGGGCTTTAACCCTATTAATTAATTACTTAGGTTTGACTCTTTTTGATTAAGGCGATAGAGTCCAAATATTATAGATAATAAAGAGAGTTTTGGCTTGATGGATTTAGGTAAGGTTTATTGGATTGGTCAGTTTGATCCAACATTTTTTAATATTAACTCACAATAAGAGTAAAGCCTTATTGGGCCTAAGCTCATAAAGAAACTTACTTAAGGTCTATTTAAGAGAAGGGATTAATTTTAACCATTGATCAACATCACGATCCTACATATGAGATCAATGGCCAATTCTTGTAAACACACCTTTCTCTCCCTCATTTGGACAAGAGAAATATTGATATAAACGCTATTACTTTGCTAGAATCCAATCTCGAAAGATCAAATACTTGAATATTTCAAGAACGTTATCTCATTCTTCATCAATTATAGAGTTTGATATCTCTTGGCACATTTGATTATCATTATAAGTGTTAGAGCCTTATTGAAATTACCTACTTCTCTTCTCTTTCCTTCCCTTCTCTTTTCTTCCTTACCTTACCCTACCTCACTTAATCATCCCATATATATAATTCAAGTTATTTTCTTAGTCATGTATAACGCAACTTGACATGCGGCATGCACGTGATCTTTGCATACGTACCCTCATGCCTACAATCATGAAGTTGGTATTTAGTTTCCTTAATTGGTTTCATTATTTACAAAGTCTTTATTCTCCTCTCCTTATCCAGATGGAACCACATAGTCTATCATCACTAATGAGATAGTTATAAAAATTAATATGTTATTGATGATAGATTGAACGATCCCACTAATCATACTATAGAAATAATCCATTGTTTAGATGTGCCTCATATTTGTTTGTTTCTATGAAATGAAAAATATAAAGTTTATAATACACGAAGGCACTCCCCAATTCAAATTGTTAATATAAATTTTTTAAGACACAAATTTATATTATGTCCTTCTCATACTTTAAGTAGTAGACGTTATACCTACGTTACAAGTGTCAAAATAATAGTAAATAAGCAAGTAAATATATATGGGATTATTCAAATAACGTAATTTTGACGTTTTTTTTTTTTTGGTAAATAAAAACTTTAATGAAAAAGAAGGTTCAAACAAACAAACGATAGTTAGCCAGGAGGCTCAGCATTAGTGTCCTACCTTCAATTACAACAAACATTTCGGTTTATTCCGGAATCAAACGCAACATTGTCCAAAATAAAAACAGGGAGATTAAAATGAAAAGCATAATTAACTTCAGCCTTCAGTCCTTCCTCAGCCAACTGATCTACTACCATGTTTGCTTGACGACCAACTTTGCGCAAAACAATATTAGCAAAACTTATTCATAAGATCTACACGTCGACGTATTATAACTGAGCTCGAAATAGGAAATGAGTTGTCCAATTCAACAATAATCCTCTCCCATTTCTCATTCGATGCCATTTGAAGTGCAAAAGATATGGCCCCCTAATTTTGCTTCCAACGAGGTGACCCTAGCAAGTCTTCTCCATACACCACCAACAACTATACCTTCGACATCCCTTGTCACTATTGATGCAGTAGCTTTTACTCCCCTCCAATCAATCGTAACGTCTATATTTAATTCAATCCTTCTTCTTGGTGGTTTGGTCCATGTGCATTTTGTTGAAGTAATTGTGTTTGATAACTTTTTCCTCTTGTTTATCACCCACCACTCATGCACAAGTTGCATCTAATTTTGGTTCAGGTTGTTGCCATGAAATACACTTTCGTTCCTCTCTCGCCGTATTCCTCTTAGGACAAAAAGGAATAGCATTTGCCTTGGATAGGTTACTAAATTCCATCCGACTATCCTGCAGTACGCATTTCTTCTAATCTGACAAACCACCTTCTCATGACTTTGGCTAACAAGTATATCAAACCATCCAAAGAATCTCTAAGCACATTTGATTGCTGGGCAATTAATAAAAATATGATTCAAGTTCTCGTGCCCGTCATTGTAGAAAACACAAGACACATCCACATTTATCCCTCGTGATGCTAGTTTCTCCTTTATTGGCATGCCATCATTGATGATGCACCACAACATGTGTTGTATTCGGGGTATTGTTAGGGTTTTCCAAACCCAATCCCACTTCTCTATTTGTTTGGTGTTCTTCTTTTCCTGTCCAAGAAGTTTATACACTGTTTTGCCTTTTACTTCACCATCAGCATCATGAATCCGAAAACCTTCCTCCTCATCCTCCACACGTTCAGTAGTTTGAATTGCAAGATCAAATCTTTCTCTTTCATAAAGCACTTCCCTACCCGAGCACTCCTCCTCTTACGTTTGAGAGTCGTGCTCAGTACCTCACACATCAACATATTTTACCCTCTCATCTTTTCCTCCTTTCTAACTTTAGCACGGGAGGAGTCTTGTAAACCTACCCATCAAACCTTTCTTACAAATATCAAGGACCAAGGAATCTAGCAAGCCTTTAAGCACAATAGGCCTCTCCCCTGAAGAACTTCGGTCCACTTTCTCCATTATATCTACTTTGATTCTCGCACAATCAACACATAATATTCGATCTTTGAAAGCGCTTGTTCTTTTAAACACAGCAAACCCCATTAATCAGCTTTAACAATTTATTTGTGCAATTTGATGCTATCCTGTTGCTTTTTCTTAAATTTATTCCGGATGGCAAGTTTCTACGCACTATGCAATTAAGCCATCGACTCCCAACTAACCTTAACTTGGTACCAATTTCACGGGAAGTTAACAGTTTAGTGTCACAGCTTTCATTTTGTAGTGATAGCAAAACGGACCCGATTTCAATCACACTTCAGGATAATCTTTAAAATAAAAGAATGTGCAAAATGGATATTGTATATGTGGTCCAATAATGATCATTAAAATGTCATAATCATTCCAAATCACAATGTCAACACTCTCAAAAAAGGTGCACAAGTGGGTGGGTTGTTATTGCTAATTCCATATGGTTTGCCTGATTGAACCTGAATGATGGTGATAGCTTTCAGTTGGGGATAATCCTAAGATTGCGGTTAGTTTTCTTTTAAACCTTTTATATTTAGCATTCCGTAAATTTAAAAAGAATACTCATTTTAAAGATTGATTATACATTTTATGAAAATGCATCAATGGATGTCAACAATTCTACGATGGAATTTCGATAAAAAAAATTTTGTTTCTTTTAAGGGCTGTACTTTTATTTTTTAAAGACAATGTCCTAGTAAAAACTTTATTAGATACGACAGAAATATCATTATAGTTTACTTGGCATTAATATTAACATTACATGGAAGAAACCAGCAATTCAATTTGGTGAACTTGCCATTTTGAACTTGAAGGATAAGTAAGTTTTTCTTCTTCAATACCATAGCTGTATGTAATCCAAAATATGCCTACCAAGAAAACTTTTAAGGTGGAATTGATATTGTTATGAAGGAACTATTGAATATAATATAATATCAATGTTGAATATTACTTATGGTTGGATAATATTATCAATATGTTTGTCACAATGGAGCTTAGAGGATGGGCCGCAAACTCATCTACAACACTGTCCACAAGTAGGGGCATGTGAACAAGAATAAGGTTTTTAAACGGTAAGCATATAACTTAGTGAGCAACCTAATCAATCCGTCATAAAATTCTTGATGCTTATAGTGCAAGCATTAACATAATTAAATTAATGTAAGTATGCAAATAATAATCAAACACAATAACAATTTGATTCTAGTTTACGTATACATTTAATCTTATTATTTTACACTCAACTATAGAAGTTGCTTGTTTTTATTTTTATTTTTTTTTGGCTCGATTTGGCCTTTAGTCATGTCATGCCATCCGTAAGGGACACTTAACTCACCATACTTTCTCTTTGGTTTCTCAACTTGTAATAGTCATTGATAGGCACCTTGCTGGTTTTTTTTTTTTTTTTTTGAATAAAAATAACAGGAAAAAAAAAAAGTAGAAACTTGAAGATGATATAAGTTACAAAGAGGGGATATTCTTTATTAGAGATAAGTCTAATTTAAATACATCTGAAAGGTACTAAAATAAAGGATCATATCCCAAACTTTTAGCTACCACAACTGACAACATAATCCACTACTTAAATAGATAACAACCATAGCAAAAAAATAGGAACTAATGACCCATTAACAATAATAGCAAATTGAAACAACTTTGATAGATTCCTAAGGCATACTTCAACACTCCTCCTTACCTTGGAAGCTACAAACTCCAAGTTTATTCCTTAGAAACTCAAACCTAGCAAGTGGAAAAGACTTGGTAAAAATATTAATAGCATGGTCTTCAGTTTTACAGTAAACTAGAATTATATCACCATTCTCTTGCACTTCTCTTAAATAAAACAACTTGACATTAAAATACTTGGTCTTCCCATGAAACGTAGGATTAAGTGATATTGAAATTGCTGCTTAATTATCTATGAAAATTTCTATACTTTGATCTTGCTTAAGGGCTAAATCTATTAGAATATTCCTTAACCAGATAGCTTGATTTATAGCTACTATTGCAGCTATAAACTCAACTTCTACTGTTGATTGAGCTACAATCTCTTGCTTCTTGGAATACCAAGTGATGGACTGCTGACCACTGGTCTTCTTAACTCTGTGTGCCTCCAAGGCTTTTAGTTACTTGCCCAAAGAATTCTCTCTTATTAGGTTGCCGAGGACGAGGCGCGATTTATAAGAGAATGGTGGAAGAACACCTTGAGGGCTCATCTTGGCCATACCTTACTTTGTCAAGCTCCAAGTGCCAAACATTATCCGTTGAATGCCAAGGCTAACTAACCTAGTGTCGAGGTTGAAGACCTTATTCATATGGCATTGCACCTATCACCTAGATCCCTTTTGTGTCGAGACTAAGGTGCCAAGTACCGAAGCTTACTTGTTGAGTGATGAGATCCCCTTCACGACAATCTTTGCCCTTCAACTTGCTATCTCTATTACTTTACACGGTGATGCTTACATTTTCTGCCAGTATGGAACTAATAGCTTATTGCTACCTATCCTTTCACTTAATACTATACTATTTTTTCCTTATCATTTATCTTGTTTACCCATTTTCGTATGTACTAGGAATCTCTTTTAATGAATACCTTTTTGTAATTTTCTTTATTTGTAATATTGCTCTAAGGACTTACTATAAATAGTTCATTCTCCTTATAGCTGGAATCATCTTACATACCTGCTAAACATTCTAAATATACTTAATCCGTGCAAAACATTCCTCTCCAAATCCATTTCCATAGACTCTTATTTAGTCTTACTGAGTAGCTTAAGATTAGTGGTGAGTAAACCTTGACATTAGCTTACGTGTTACATCAAGTAAAATGCTAAGTCGTGTTATGTTCGTAAGTATGTCATATCTTTCGAGCAGCTTCACATCAACTATTGCATTCAATTTGCCGACCTTACCATTCTATTTTCTTCGATACTTCAAAAGACCTATTTGGTTTTCATCTTCTACGGTAAGTCTTAGTAATAATTGAGTTCCTAAGCACATCACCACGAAAACACATATGAACCTATACTAAGACAGTATCCTGAAGTACTCTTCATATCATCTAAGCTACTTGCCCAATCACTGTTAGAAAAACTGAATAATTTGAAGTCTTGTACCTTGCAATACTTGACTCCATTACTAATTGTTCTTTTGATGTATCTTACGATTCTCTTTGCTACCTTTAAGTGCAATTCGCTATCATAATGCATAAATCTTGATAGTAAGCTAACTAGGAATAAGATGTTAGGCCTTGTTGTTGTAAGATGCATTAGGTACCCAATCAAGCTTCTAAATTTAGCTTTATCAACTTTATTAGCTCCATCCTCCTTAGTGAACTTCCCCTTTTGATTATGGAAGTATTCATTATTTTACATTCATTAAGCTAAAATTTTTTGAGAATCTCTTTTGCATATTTCTTTTAATAAATAAAAATCTCATTCTTCTTTTGAGTGATCTCCATGCCTAGAAAACAAGTCATAAGGCTAAGATTAGTCATTTCAAAGACATCCTTCATTTCTTGCTTGAATTCTTCAATTAGTGTTAGGCTACTTCTTGTCACCAAAAGATCATCAATGTACAAGGATATAATTAAAATATCTACATCAACATGCTTGACTTAAAGTGTAGCTTTAGATTAGCTCTTTTGAAAGCCTAAGCTCAGCAAATGATCATTAATTCTATTGTACCACACTTAAGGGCTTACTTCAAGCTGTATAGAGCCTTTTTTAGCAAATAGATTTTATCTTCTTGGCCTTTGATCACAAAACCTTCAGGTTGCTCAACATAAATCTCCTCCTGTAGAAAACCATTGAGAAATGCTGACTTGATGTCCATATGAAACACTTGCCACCCCTTTTGTACAACAATGGCAAGTAACAGCCTTATTGTGTCATGTGTTGCTACAGGAGCAAAAGTATTTACATAATCAACTCCAAATATCTGAGAATAGTCCGTCACAACAAGCCTTACTTTGTGCTTGTTTATAGACCCATCGAGATTGAATTTTGTTTGAAACACCCATTTCACCCCTATAACATTTCTATTATGAGGCCTTGGAACTAGCTCTTAAGTCTAATTTCTCTCAATCATGGACAACTCCTCTTACATTGCAACTAACCATTTTTTATCCATAGCAGCTTCTTAAAAATTAGCTAGTTCACATACAGTTAGATTACATAAAGTTACATTACTTGTTTGGTAAATGTCAACAAGTGACCTTATTCCTTAAATAGGTGGATTATCTACTATATCTTCAAGCTCTAATACAATATTCTAATTCTTTTTTGTATCACTCCAGCACCATTTTTCATCTTCCATGAAGTGCACATCTCTACTTATTAGAATTTTTCCCGTTTGAGGCTGAAAAATCCTATAAGCTTTAGAGACTATGCTATAGCCAATAAATACTCCAGGTTCAACCCTTTTGTCAAGCTTATCATGCTTAACTTGAGGTACATGTGAGTAGCATAAGTAGCTAAATATTTTTAATAATCCAGTGAAGGTTTAAAACCAAACCATGCCTTAAAAGGAGTTTGATTTTGCAATGCTTATGTAAGAAGTCTATTTTTAATGAATACAATTGTATTTACAGCTTCAGCCCAAAACTTCTTTAGCAATTCCTTTTGATGAAGCATACACTTAGCCATATCTATGATTGATCTATTTTTCCTTTCACTCACTCCATTTTGTTGAAGAGTGCAAGTAGCTATCAGTTGATGTTCAATCCTAGCTTCTATACAAAACTGTTGAAATTAATTAGCTATATACTCTTTGCCATAATTTGACTTTAGAACTTAAATATGGTAGCTGCTTTGATTTTCAACATGAGTTTTGAATTTCTAGAACACTTTAGCTACTTTTGACTTGTATCTAAGGAAGTAAATCCAACAAATTCTAGTTAAGTCATCAATAAAAATGATATAATAAAGACTTCCCTTTGATGATGGGGTCTTTTGTGGTCTAGCAAGATCGGTGTGAGCAAGTTGAAGCTTCTAGCTTGCCTTCCAACTACTTTTAGGAAATGGTTTCCTTGTTAGCTTCCTAAACTAACAAGCTTCACACTTAGCTAGCTTTTTTGTTAAGGGAGGAATTCTACAAACTAATTGATTTTTTAACATGTAGTTCATTCTCGAATGATGGAAATGACCTAACCTTTTGTGCTAAATATTAGCTAAATTTGCTGTAATTGGAAATGCAGCCTGTTCCTCCTTCATTAGATCAAATGAAAAACACTTGCTCTTCATTTTGACCTTGAACATTTCTCAGCCTGTTGGATCCTTAATTATGCAACTTTTATCTTTAAAGATAACTTTGAACCCTTTCTCAAGTAGCTGTTCAACACTACGTAAATTTTGATTAATTTCAGGTACGTATAGAACATTAGTAAGAGTTATTGTACTTAAGTAGCTTGTTATAGCTACCATTCCCTTGCCTTTTACTAGAATTTGTTCACCATTTCCAATTCTAAGCCATTTGACTTTGGCACTATCCAAATGCTTGAACAATTCTTTATCATAGGTCATGTGGTTGGTGCAGCCACTATTAATTAGCTAAGATTCACTTGAATTGTTGCTAGAGAAACATGTAGGAACAAAGAGTTGGTCTTCCTCTTCCTACTATGCATTTTTTGTTTCAACTGCAACTTGTTGGATTTTAGCTCTACAAATCACAGCTTCCTGACACATCTCATTGCACTTGTTACATTTTGCATCTAGCCTTTTCTAGCATTTAAATGATAGGTGACCCATTCTACCATAGTGTTGATAAGGTGGGCAATTTTTCTTTTTACTTGTGCTTTGCTTTAGCTGTCTGTAGTATTTCCACCGCTTGTTGGCTAGTTCTTCTTGTAGATTTTCTTTCTATTTTTTTCAACATCCTGATGCTTGATTGGTAAAGCACCTTCAACCATATGATCTTGTCTTATAAGCCTTTATTGCTCCTGAGCCTATAAAGGATGTAATACTTCTACCAAAGTAATCTTAGATAGATCCTTTACGTTTGTCAAAGTAGTTATAGATGCCTCATACCTTTCAAGCACTATTACAAGAATTTTTTCTACAAGTATTGAATCGGCAAACTTAGTGCCTAGTAATCTAACCTTGTTAGCAATGCCAAACAATCTGTCTAAGTAATCTTTAATTGTTGTAAGCTCTTTCATTCTTTGTAGCTCAAATTCCCTCATTAAGTTTAATACTTGCATACCTTGAATCCTTTCATCCCTTGCATATTCTTCCTTCAAATAGTCCTAAATTACTTTTGGCGTTTTGAAGGTCATGATTCTGGTGAAGATGGTTGGCAAAGCACTAGCAAAAAGGCATGCTTTTACCTTTGATTTTCTAGTTTTTTCCTCCTTAAGATTTTTGATTTAGGCCATCATAGGATTTTCTAGCAATGTAGGTACTTCATAATCTGCTTCCACAACTTCCCATAGATTTAAAGCCTTTAGAAAAGACTCCATTCTCATTGCCCAAAGGTCATAGTTCTCTCCATCAAAGATTGGAGGAGCAACATGTACAAACTTACTTTAGCATCCATTTTATAGGTCCCTTAAGAAAAGTTTCTCTGGTACCAATTGATTTTTCTTTTGGAAAAAAAAAAAATGACAGCAAAGGGAATAGAGTAGAAACTTGAAGATAATATGAGTTGCAAAGAGGGGATATTCTTTATTGGCAATAAGTTTGATTTAAATACATCTGAAAGATACTAAAATAAAGGATAATATCCCAAACTTTTAGCTACCACAACTAATAGCATAATTCACTACTAAAATAGATAACAACTATAGCAAAAAAATAGGAACTAATGACCTATTAACAATAACAACAAATTGAAACAACTTTGATAAATTCCTAAGGCATATTTCAATACACTTTTTAACTTACCTATTCCATTTGGTCATTGGCACTAGAATCTATTTGTAAGTTGCTTTCTACCAACAACCCAATTGGCCATTGTTAGCTGATCTAAACCTTAGAAACTTTATCTCATATTGAAAAAAAAAAAAAACATCTTACATCTTACTCAACCGCTTTTATCTGATTTTGGAACCTATTATAATAGTCAACATTAATTGATCCATGACTTATGTACTCCATCCTATATTAGAATAAAGTATCCTACTTCCAAACCTAACCAAGTCATTTCATCCCAACTTTTATGCCCATTCTGATGGATACCTTAAGTTGTCTATGATGCACATATCCCACCCATAGGTATCTCACTACATGCATACTGGTAGGAACCCAACGCTTAGCAAATGTCATTAAAGGCTATCCGATTTATTTATGATTTCGTCCACACATTGACATAAACAAATGCTAACTACAACATAAGTAACAACACTACATTTAGAGGACATCGATCGGCTATCATTAGGATTGTGCCAATTAAAGCTTATTTAAATCAATCTTATGAAAGGGCCAACGATGAACAACATTATGAAGGATAATTAAAGCTTACTTCGAGTCTTAGCAAATAATTGGATTTATGGACAAAATCCCAATCAACCTTAAGAAGAACCTTTTGTTAATGTATCTAAACGATTTTTAATTGCTTTTGATTTGAAAACTAATGGAGTTCACACATTATAAACAAACATTAAAAAAAAAAAAAATAGCCTACACAAGACATTTTTGTGAACATGTTCATTTACCACTAAATTGCTTGAAAATATGTTAAGTGGGATCATTTTTTGGTTGGATTCATGAAGATAGTTTCTTTTGGTTATCTTTCAGGTTTATTATTTATGAAGTCTTTTATAAAATAAAAATGTCTTTTAATTATTTATAAGGGTGGTATATACTTTTCTTACTTAGCTTCATTGTTTAGGAAGTCTTTATCCTACTTTCCTTGTTTGTTGCTATTGTTTAGCAAAGTTCTATCATTTTTATGAAGATGTTAAAGCCTATAATTAGACCATGAGATTGCATTCATAAGAATTTTCTAATTGAAATTCTTTATTTTATATTATTTTCTCTTATCACTTTTGTAGCATGGGAATAAAAAACTTGTCATTATTTCCAAGAGAGTATTAGCACTGTAGATTCAACTGTAGTGTAAACTATTGAATAAGTAACATTTAATCCTTAGAAGTGCTTATTTAATTTTTTTTTTTCTTTCAAAATCCTCTAAATATAATAAACCTATTAAATCAAGTTAAAGAATTTATTTGTACAAATACTAATTCTTTTATTTTTTAAAGCTTTATAATATTACTACATATATGTCTAGTGGTGCCCACCAAACCGGCTCGACCCAGAACCGGTCTAGAACTACCGATTCATGGGCCTGGCTATGGTTAAACCATGATCGGAGGGGTTGGTTTTAGGCCGGTTTGGTTCTTGATTCGTTTTTTTAATATTTAATTTTTTGTTAATTTTATTCATTTATTTTTTTAAATACATTAATAAATTTTAATAAAGTAACCTCTTTTTCCTATATTTTTAAGTGTCCTAATTCATTAATAATTTCTAATATTTTTCATTAACTTTCGACTTAATGTGATTTTAACTTTTTTATATTTTTCTCTTCAAATTTTATTTTTTTCTCATAATCAAGTCTTTAACATTTGATAAGTTTATCAAAAAGAACTTATATTAACTTAAATTGAATTTTCAATTTATCATTAACACATAATTAATTTATGATTAGTCATCTATCATTAGTTTGATAATATTGTTTTTAAAAAATTATCTTTTACCAATGAAAAGAAGATAGTTTTAAAAAATTAGTTATCTATCATTAGTTTGATAATATCTTTCTCTCTCTTTCCTTTTTTTTTTAGAGGGTAAATCTGTCTGTCGGACTAGTTTACCGATTTAATGATGGGCTGATCCGGGATTCATGAATTGCCAGTTTAAGGAGATGATTCAGCCCGACCTCCCACGAATATATATGCCCCAAATTAATAGTTTTGTGTTCGTGTGTGTGTATAAATCAATTTCATGACAGGATCCCCTACTAGATCCTTGACACATGACCCGAAACTAGGAGTCTCGTTCTTGAGTTTCTTCTCGAATGGGGAGGTTCTTACAATTCATGGGAGCCTTGGTAAAGGATCCCAAGAAGTTGGCCCATTCCTTCTTCTTCTTCTTCTTCTTCTTTTTTTTTTTTTTTTTTTTTTAACAATCAGTACTTTAAATTGTGAAAAATCAGCAACGTTCTCTAGCTTCACGTTCTATATCCTTTTAACATTCACTGGCAATTGAATTTTCAGCAAGCAACGTTAGGTTCTATTAATTTTATTTTTTTAATGACAATAAACTAAATATTAACAATATATGTGTATGTTTTTTTTTGCATTTTTATTTACTTGATAATAAATTTATTAATTATTTATAGTATTAAAATATTAAAGTATTGATTAAAAGTATAATTAGCATGGAATCCATGAAAGGATAAAAGAAAATGCTAAGAACCTTTTCTAAAAATACTCGGATAAAGTGAAGAGATCTTTAAGAAGAAAAGATTTTTTAATGTATAAATATAGTATCTTAAAGACCTTATAAAGGTACTTATGGATGAAAATGCTCTAAGCTTTGATTGGTGGGCCAAATATGATGGTTATTCATTAATACATGCGACATCGTTCCAGCAAAAACCACAATGCCAACGCTCTTAGAAAATGTGCATAATGCTGATTCTATTACGATAATGTTGTCATGTTTGCCTGATTGAAGTTTGATGGTGATAGCTTTTGGTTTGAGAATGCCCCAAAATTGCGGTTAGTTGTCTTCCTGGGTTACAATATTAGGGTCTCATTTAATTACTTTTCAAACTTAATTACACATTTTACAGAAAAATAAATATATATAAATTAAAATGATGCAAATTTTTTTTATGCAACATTTTAATAGATGCATTAGATACACTAGTTAATATTCTCCAAATATTTATATCATGGAATGGAAAATGCAAATGTGATATAGTCGTCAATTTTATGATAGGATTCCAATGAAGTCTTATCATCTAAAGGTGTCTTTATCATCTAAAGAGTTTTTCTTTTTGTACACGATGTCCAAACCATTACATGATAGGTCATTACATACTTTACTAGATCCATAAATATATCATTATTATAATTTACATTGCATTAGTTATGGACATTTTACGGAGCAATTAAAGCGATTCGATTTGTTATATTAAACTTAAAAGGATAAATTCAAAGCTGAATTATGTCAGTCTTCTGGGTTGTGTTGTTCAGAACCACAACCTCACTGAATATGAAACTTATTCACCAATACAAAATTTTGGTAGAATAGGTACTTTTTATGAGGAGTTATTGAACCGCTACAATTTCTCCATACTAACCCTCTAATCATTTATTTCCCGGTACAACATCATAATGACAAGGGAAGTTGACCTCGTCCTCGTCCTCAATACAGTGGGTAAGGTAAATCCCAAATGTTATGGTTAAAAATAAGAGCACAAACGAAAAAACTATCCGCAAGTTGGTAGAATTTAGTTGGATTTTACTTGAATTCCACTTCATCGGTGTTTGGCTCAGCTAGTTTAAAAGCTCGAGTTTGAGATAAGTATAAATATTAATTGAGTTTGAGTTAAAAAATATATTTAGATAAATCAAGCTTAAGTGAATTTAATCAAGTCGATTTCAAATATATTAAATACCACGAATGAAGCTCAAACTTTGAGATTTGGAGTTGAGCTAGAACTCAAATCGCATACTATATCATCTTAACTTGATTTATTTACAACCCTATTTAAACATTGGCCTATTTTAAAATTTTCCTCCTCCAATATTGTGGCCAAAAAATGAAGAGATCGATATTCTTATGTAAATTAATCTAAAACAGTAGCTTTTGGTTCACAGAAGACTTCTTACCAGGATATAAGCTTTTTTCTTATAAAACATTTATTAAGAAAATAGTTTGCGTTCATGTACATGGCTAATTGAGAAAAAGAAGTATAAAAGACAGTATCTAACTTTTATCTTTCACATCAGCTGAATGATACCATATAGTGTAATGTGCTACGTTAATAATTGAATAATTACATGAATACAATGGAATGCATTAGTCAGGTACTTGCCGCAAATGTCAATCTGTTATTTCTTTCCCATATTAAGAAGCAAAACTATTTAATATAACATATTATTAATATCGATTTTATCTGTTACATGTGTAGTGAACAAAATCTTACATAATTGCATAGTAATATATATTGCCTATGTCATACACCAAGCATAGATATTGCCTATAGAGGATGGGACAAATCGCCACCTAATCCAAGAACACCTCCAATAATCATTTTAAACAGCTAGGAAAAATTATGAGAAATATGAGAAATTGTAGGAAGGAAATTAGGGAAAATTTGCAAAAAATTAGAGCAAATTTGAGTGAGTGCGAGTTCAAGGATTGAAGTATAATCTAGAAGTGAACCACCATCATCAATTAACTGGAGACATCCTATCTAGGTCCATTGACACTACCATCACTGATGTTGATCACCAAAAGGCCATCCATCAACAAGTGCTCCAAATTGCTTTGAATTTCAATTAAATTGTAAAAATACTAAATCAAGTTGAAAAATTCGAGAAAATTGTTTTCCTCAATAATTTTGCATGTAGTTTCATAGAAAAATATCTTTTTAATGAAATCAAGTCCTTAATTATATCACTCTTTAGAAATATCCATTTCGGATGAACTTTTTATTTTAATTTTGAAACCTAAATGATGTAGCTTCAGTTTCAAAATTTTTTTATGAACTACTTAAGATATCTATTTTAATGATGTGTAAAAGGTTTTACTAAAGCACTTTGTCCAAATTTTGCGAATTTTTAGTTTGAGAAAATAAATATGCTAGAAATTTTAGAAAAATTGGAAATTTTCAAGCAAGAAAATTAGCTATTGATCTTGATTGAATTATTGGATCTTTCAATGATGTATGTAGAATTGGGTGACTTTTACGATTGGAAAATGTAAAACTTAATGAATATACAAGTTATTGAAGTTGAGCCCTCTTAATGGTGATTTTTTTATCTAGCTCACTCTTAGGCTTGCTTGATCTTGCAAAGTAGTAAAGTTGTCAAAATGTGCATTGAAGTTTTCTCCGATGTGGTCACTATAATGCTTAAGTAAGTCTTCAACCCGATAACTATGATCTAGTACATTATAGTGTATATGTAAATCACGTTCAAGCTACTTTTCTAAGTACCTAGATGAGGCTATGTATAGTTATGGTCTGGTAGAATCTGATCTAGGTTGGGCTACTAAGGTAGGGCTAGCAAGTCGCATTTGGTAAGGTGTAGACCTTAACTTGACTATCTAATAATACACCTACTTGCATTCTACCTATAAGTTACCCCATCATATTAAATATACTATAATTTAGTGGACTCTACTAGGTATGGGACAATTTGTTAATATTAAGGTGCTTGGGAGTTGTACACCTTCTTATTCTTCTCATGTATGGCAACTCTAGTGGTCCCTTAGTGGTTGAGCAACTCCTTTGGTCATTTAAGGCACTTCTTTTGGCTTGTCGACTTAAGATGCAATGTGGAGCCTTTTGGCTTATTTTAAGAGTTGGCTTAAGCCAAATTTGGTCATCAACAAACTTGTTATTTCTTTATTATACAATCTTATCATTTTTACTTAAATATAAAATTAAAAAAGTTATTCTTTGAAATGCTAACTAGACAATAGATATAACATGTGTTAACCATTGATCATAATTGGAAGTTGGGGGAAGTGTGGAACATTTGTATGGACATTGTGTTAAATGAGTCTTTTACAATCAATTCACTCAAAAGTTGGGTTAGAAGGTGCCTAGATGAGAATTCCTAATTAAAATGGATTTGAAGATTAAGTTAAAAGGTATCTTTCGTAGGAACCTTGAAATTGACCTTGCTTAGAAGTTGACTTCAAAGGTATTTTTTAACTAAGAACTTTGAGTTTATACCAACATAGAGAGTCAATTAGAAAGTGCAAAGGATAAAAATTTGCTACAAAATGACCCAAAAACCTATAATATTTGGATACAAATAGCTTAAAAACTTATGGATACAAACTTACACTTAATAACGATGAGTGAAATTGTAGTAATTTTCTTAGCTTGTATCACCACTAAAGTCATTAATTAGCGAAGTAATGCTTTCCACATTTAAATAGCTTAAGTAGTGAACAATCGAAATAATTGGGATCAATACTTTATCATATTTCAGAGTATTATTTCAAAAGTACTTAAAGGCTTAAGAGTGTATTTACTTATGCTTGTAGATGATTGTATGCATGTTTATGTGTCTTTAATTATTAATTTGCTGTATGAAGGTCGAGCCCTAGGATGTAGTGATTCACTTGATTGTTGCCATTTGTTGGATTTTTGAGCTGATTGATCATCCTTAATCCGAACCAAAGCATACTCGCTTAAAACATAACCTATTATGCATTATAACTCGTTGTGGTACAATTACAATTCTTGGTCCATATACTAACTCTTTAAAAAGAGATAGCAAAAATGGTCACTTTCTTATTCTACTGAACTAATTAATAAGAGAGAAGGTTATAGTATGATTGAGATCGCTGGTTAAGATAGTTGCATAAGGAGCATTGTCTCCTTCACATAACCCTAAGTTTGGTTATGAGTTGTTGGACTGCACTAAAATTCCTCAAACGTAGATTAGAGTAAATGAAATTTTTCTAATTTCACGACAAATTGAACAATATTGTGTAAAGACATTCATCGCATTTAATTAAGTGTTTGCCAACTTTGCTTGTATTTGTTTGTCTTCAAGTAAAAAACAATGAAAACATGAAAATCATCTTATAAGCTTGCTTATTAATTTGACATTATAAAATTGAGATATAAATGTTTTTAGTTTAATGCTTAAATATATTTTTTAACTAAGATCATTATAATCTAATAATATAAAAACTGATTTTCTAATAAAGTGGATCAAGGTTTAATTTCTCTTTGCAAATATTAGTAATAATATTAGTAGGAAAAAAATTATATGTTTTGTAAAATTATCGATTTCCCTCCTTTTTCATTATTTATAATATATAAAATATGGGGAAAGATCATTTACCAAAGTCCAAAGTTCATACAATCTTCCCCACCTTTGGCCAATTTGGTATACAAAGTCACCACTCACCGCAGCGCTTTTTATGAGTGATAGACAACTGGACACGACTGCAGTCTAGTCACCCTTCTTTTCTCTCTCTCTCTCTCTCTCTGAGGTTTTAATTTTTTTTCATTGTAATCAAGTATCCTTGTCGTTGCTGTTGGGTATCTTTCTCTATCAATGTCAATCCCGTTATTAGTGTACACGAACTTGTCGGTGGACTCCTAACAGAAAAATGAGTGTGGCATCCTATGAGATGAAAATAAACGTTTTTAACTTCTTTTCCGTAGCTACCTAATATACGACGTATGGAGGTCCCGTGTGTTTTCCAGACGTTATCATAAACTTTAAAAATATAAAATAAAATAAAAATTCTCACTTTCCGTACTGTACGAAAAATAAAAGTATTAAGTATTAAAGTGCAAATTTTTATTTTATTTCAAAAAAATTTAGAAAAAAAAAAAAAAAAACTTGATTTCTTAAAAGTGTTCGGCAATTATTGGCAATTTTTCGGTCCAACTTTTGTCTTATGCGGTTCGCGGTGATTGTTTCTCGTTTTTATATGGATGACGTCACTGACAAAAGTTTCTAGCTCTTGAATGTGGGAGGCAGGTGTGCTTCATGAAGTGTGTGCTTGTAGTAACGTGTTTATGGGGTCAGCCTAGCAAAGACGTGAATAATTCCACAAAACCAACTAGTACTCTTTCAAGGTTCAAGAGCACCTGCGCGGCTGATTCTCAACAAGCAAACTAATGTTGTCCTGTAGAAGAGTTTAAGGTATGTTCTAACTTTATACGGGGTTGTTACAGTGTACTAGGTCAGTATACTTCCTATTCAGTATTCATATTTCTTGTGATGGTTGATATGCCCTGTTTGTTAAATCTGATCAAATTATGCTTGTCGAATAGTTCCACATGTTCGAAACGTACTTCTCTTTTCACCAAGATGTTGGATAACGTTTTTCTTCTAGAGTCATTTTTAATTTTTAACATGTCTGAGTCAAAAATCGAGTCCACTGAATTGATTAGTTCGTGTTTCTGCTGTTGTATGTTGCTCATCTGTTCTGATCGTGTCATGTGATCAAGTCAACAAGATAGATTTTATCTTGGCCCATGTCCTTGATGTAATTCCTGCTTACCATCACAATCTTGCTCATGGATTTTACTGTTTTAGGCATAAAGAGAGCCTTATGGCCCTAAGAGTTTATTTAAGCCGCATATACATGAAATATGCATTCATTGTTAGATCCTGTGAGAACTTCTTTATTAACAAAGCCTAGGAGCTCATGATCAATTTATACCCATGAGGATTGTTCGGAATTTCAGATAAAGTTCTCATGTTCTACCAGAGCAACACACTATCTACTGCTCCAGCAGACCTATTGAACTTCAAAGTATTTAAGTTTGTGAGAGTATTGCGTGAGATTGATGTGCTTGATGACCTCTATCTCTTCTCAAGCAGAATTATATTATGGATCCTAAGGGTTGGCGTTGGAGAAAAAGATCATCAGCGAAAACAATAGTGGCAAATGAAAAGGTCAACGCCGATGGCAATGAAGATAAGGTAAAGAAATTCCTTCATCTACCATTCCAGTTTGTATTTATGGAAGACGTTCATTTTAGTAATTCAATCTTTTCTGTTATCATTGGAGAAAATAGACAATGGAGGTGAATTGATGAAAATATAGTTTAAGCCATTTTCATGGCTGTCATTCTTCTTGCACACTCTCAAACATTTAGCTACTTAAATGCAGCAAAAGTTGCCTACGTTTAACATTTGACATTACAATAGGTCCAGACTTTTCCAATAGGGAAGGCAATTGGGGTTGATGGTTTCACAAAAACTCGTAAGAATTCTGGCAAAAGCAAAGATGACCTTGTAGCACGACATGCTAAAGCCACAGAAGCAACAATGGCAGGTAAAACATTTCTTTTTTAACTGTTTTGCATAGTTCATGATTTGATTTCAATTTGATTTTCTTTTTTTAATTCATCATTCGATCTATAACCATTTGACAATATTTGGTGGATATTGGCTTGAATGCTTTCACTCTATGAATTGCATAATTTAGAGCATGAGAAGGCTGAAGCTAAAGCAATCCTCCTAAAGGAAGAACTAGAGGAGGCTATGAGGCAAAAAGTAGCTGCATATGTGAAATTAGCTCATCTAGACTCTCAACTGCAAGAATGTAAAGAGCAGTTGAACTCCTTTAGGAAAGAAACCAAGCAGAAAATACTAGATGCTGTCACTGAAACATCTAGAGAGTTTATTGTGGCACATAAAAAGCTAGACGAGACCTTAATTGAGACAAACAGAAAGGTTTCATCATTATTGGCTGAAAATACTCACCTCAATACTTCATTGTCAATCAAAGAGAAACTGATTGATGATCTTCATAGACAAAATATTCAGGTGGAATCAGAATTTGGTGCTCTGATGGCTAGACTGGATTCTACTGAGAAAGAAAATGCTTTTCTAAAGTATGAATACTGCATGCTTAAGAAAGAGCTGGCAATTCGTAATGAGGAGTTGGAGTATAACCGCCAATCTGCAGATATGTCACATAAGAAATACTTGGAGAGCCTTAGGAAAATATCAAAGTTGGAAGAAGAATGTCAGAAGCTGCGTGTTTTGATGCAAAAACGGCTGCCAAGCCCTGCTGCATTGTCAAAGATGAAAACTGAAGTGAAAATGCTCAGTAGGAGCCAGGCAGATACAAGAAGAAAGTCAAATCCTAGAAGAGATGCCACTGTGGTTAATACAATGTCAAAGAAGTCTCATGATGCTGCAAACAAAAATGTCGATTTCCTAATTGATTATCTATATGATGTGGAACAGGAAAATAAGACTCTCAAAGAAATTGTAGCAATCAAGAATGCAGAACTTCAGTCCTCCAAAGATTTTTGTGCTGAAACATCTTCCAAGTTGTTGCAGGTAGAGGCTCAAGCTAACGAATTTTGTAAAGGTCAAAGTTTCCAGCTGACAAAATGTGAACCTTTATCAAAAGACTTTCCATCTAGTCTAAAGTCTTCTTGTGATAGTAGCATAAGCTCTTCGGGATCTTGGGCTAATGCATTGCTTTCAGAATTGGAGCATTTTAAAAGTGTAAAACATAGAAGTCCATTTGAGCGAAAGGATGACATGCTTGCCAGCATGGGTTCTATTGACGATTTTGTTGAGATGGAAAAATTAGCTATTGTTTCTGCTGAATCGCCCTCTTCAAATGCAGATCCCCTGTACTTAACTGATCGGGGACTGCAAAGTGATGACTCTGGCTCCCGCAACACAAAACAAGTTCATACATTTCAAAGGGAAGCATTTCCAATGCCTTTTGACTGGCTTCAGGTTGTATTAAGTGCAATGAAGAAGCAGAAGCATATTTCAGGGCGATGCCTTGTAGAATTGTTTGAAGACATTAGGATTGCTTTGGGTCTTCATAATCACCCAGCTTCTCAAAAATCAGGAGCAACTTCATCCTCAAAGCATGATGGAGGGTTGGGATGCCCCCAGGTAACATGTTATCTCCCCTGGAAATCTGCAAAGGCACCTCTAATTAAAGCTTCATCAGCTGAAGCTGCCGGTTTCAACACATTACAATGTGAAATGAATAAGCAACATATTGTGCCTAATCTAGTCGAGTCTATCCACAAAATTGTAAACTTGATTGATGGTCTCAACCAAGCATCTCTGCATGATATTAAAAGTTTAGAGATGTCAGCAAAGAATCAGAATTCCTCATCATCCAGTCCACCGACACCTATGGATTACTGTGTTCGTGTTTTTCAGTGGAAGTTTTCTGAAATGAATGCTATTGTACAAAGCTTTACTAAAACTTGTTTTGATCTTTTGGATGGAAAAGCTGATATAGAAAGTTTTGTTGAAGAGCTGGCAATCAGCTTAGACTGGATAGTCAACAATAATGCTTCCAGAAGGCACTCATTAAGCGCAAGGGAGAAGATTAAGAAGCGTATTAATTGGAATGAAACACCAAACAAAGATCTATACAGCACTGGAGGCAATGGTCTGCTTTTGGAATTAGAGGAGAAAGAGACTCTTTCAGATAAGCAATCTTCATCTCCTCATTCTGTTTCTTCTCTACATGGTCCAAACATTCCATTCCAGATTGAGGAGAGTCAGATCACCCTGCAGGAAAAAAATGAGAGACTGAAACATGATTTGAAGAATATGGCATCTGCTAAGGATGATCTGGAAGTGAGGCTACAATCAGCACATGCCAATGCTAATATGTTGACAACCCAGCTTAAGAGAGCTGAAGAGAACATCGAAAGCCTGAGAATTGAAATAAAGGATCTGAAAGAATCAAAGACAATGGTTGAGGAGCAGGCTGAAAATCTAAAGTCAACAAACGAGGATCTTGACACCCAGCTTTCTATGACCAAGGCTAAACTAAATGAGGTCTTGCAGAAGTTCATGTCCTTGGAAGTTGAACTTGAAGATAAAAGTAATTGCTGTGCGGATCTGGAATCAACATGTTTAGATCTTCAACTTCAGCTGGAAAGGTAAAATTCTATGTTAATTTTTGATACTTGGAAATGGAAGTCTGGCTTGGCTTATTCTGTAGATAAATGTGTAGTTAACTACTGCAAACATGCCACAGTTTTCTGAAGGAAACTCCAAAGTATCCTGCTAATCAGGAGCAAATGCTCTCACAAACTGTAAGTAAATTGATACTCTTTTCCTTGCAAAATTATCTTTGAATTTCTATCGTTATGTAGGCAGCTACTAACATGTGTTGAATTGCAGTCCAAAATAAAAACCTTAGCTAATTACCTATTATCTGAAGTAATGTTAATAGGAGCATAGAAATGTCTTACTTTGGCAACAATTTATTAGGTCTTTCATGTTGGCTTGTATCATAATTTAGCAAGCCATTGCAGGTGGGGATGGTGACTTTTTCAGTCTTGCTCATGTTCTTGTTTAAGCTATAGTTCTGCAAGTTAACATGGTATAAACAAGAGCAGCCACTCTATACATTTAATATTGTGTTCTTTAACGTTCCTCTTGAATGGCATGAGTTGCTACTGTTTTTGCAAATACTTGAAGACCTTAAATATGACTAAAGCTTTCCCCAGCTAAGTGGAGTTTGTTGTTTCAAAATGGTAGGGTTGGGAGATTACAGCTGCATCTGTTAAGTTGGCAGAATGCCAGGAGACTATTCTAAGTCTGGGAAGGCAGCTAAAGGCTCTGGCTTCCCCAAGAGAATCTGCAATTCTTAGTAAGGTGTTCTCTAACCCTGCTAATTCTAATGTAACAATGAGTGAGAGGAGGCGATCCTCTTTGCGTGACCGGATGCTAGCTGAGGATGATACAGAAGTAAAGTTAAGGAGTCAAGAAATACCAAGCACTGCAGATGCATTGACCCTTAATGCATTGGTTCCTACCAATAACCTGGTTCAAACTCCTGAGGCATACAACACTTTGAAGCAGAAATCAGGTAGTAATTCTGTACGAGCTCTTGCTTTAGCACCAAAAAAGAAGCATGGCACAATACATTTCTTAGGCAGGCTACTTCTGAGAAGGAAGAAAGGAGGCAGAAAAAAGTCCCATTCTTTTACATATGGGCACATGTAACCTAGATTTGAAAGGCTGAACAGCCTTATTGTTTTTCACAAATGCCAGATGCTCTTTGTTGTGTATTGAAGATGTTTTTGCTTATAAAGTGTGGAAGTTTCTTGCTTGTATATCTTATAAGAGAGAGAGAGATACCATGTATGCCTCTCCATAGAAATGGTGGCTTTGTTTTGATTAGTTTTATTGACATCTGTGTCCACAATCTTGTCTTTTAATAATGCCAAAAAGGTAGTGATGGCTGGGTTCGTGTTGAAAGGTTTAAACGATTCCACTATTGAAGGGCTGGAAATGATTGAACCTCCTTTAAATACATCATGTTCTTTAAACGAGTAACTTGTAGTTATACACGTGGATTTTACTTCTGCAGTTACTTGATGAAGGTAACATCTGCCGTTCATCAATGAATCAATTAATCCATTAGGTCAGGAGCTTAATACAAAATGTGCAGTAGCCAGGGTCTTGTTTTTGCACTGCAAACATTTAGTACTGCATGAAATATATTCAAAATTCTGTTTCTGCCACTGTTGTGAGAAGGAACGTATTTGTAAATTTACAAAAACCAGAGATACTGATCATAACTAAGCAAGATTGATCTTTACATCACAGCTCTGTGGGCTGGCTGAAAAAAAAGTGAATACCTATTTAGAAATGAGTTTCCAAGGTGAAGATACTCTTTGGGTGGGGGGAATGCAATGGGGTGTCCAATATGAGTATGGTTTTGAGGTATGGGGCGAGAGAGAGGAGTTGAAGTTTGCAGCTTTATAATGGTAAATGAGCCGACAATGTTCTGATGTGCTGAAGTAAATAACCGTGATTTTCAAGTCTTGTCCAGGTTTCACTGAGGAATGAGAGTATCTGTAGAAAAAGGAAGAGAGAGGTGCACTTTTTTTCTACCTAGCTTCACCAAAGTCCAAAGATTCATACAAACAAAAGAAGTTGGATGTGTCTTTGAGATTGTGCCCCAAGGCTCTTAGTATCTTAAGATCCCTTGAATATTTTCCATTGCCACGATCAACTCTGTGAAAGTAAAGAGTGATTGGACATAGTCCATGTTCACAAATAACAGAATTTGATGCAAATACATCTCAAAAGACAGATACTACAAGTCTTAGGAAGAATGCAGAGGACATGCCTGCTGATAGTGAAGTCCAGCAATGAATCAAATAGAAACAACGTCAGTTGTACGAAGAAAATAGAAATATAGCTGTTGGTAAAACCAGAACACTGAGGATCAAATCTCTTAATAATGTGGACACAGGAAGTAAAAACTTAATTATAACCTCTTAAATGGCTACAGATGAAAAGGTCCAAGGTGTATATGCACCGGTGGCCACCACTACTTTAACTTTGATGGAGAAGGGTAGGAACAGCATCGCACATCCAGGGGAAGAGATGTGGAAAGGAGTGGGGGTAGGGACCAAAACCATTCCAGCCTATTGGAGGCAAAAATGCACATAAGTTGGTGAAATGTGTAAGATTACACATTTATCCCCACATGAGTAGCACATGTTCATATATATATTGATACTTTTATTGTGAATTTGACTTAAAATTGAGTAAATGGATCTTAGTGGATCAATTGCTCAAAAATTTGAAGAAGGGTAAAAAATGGGCTTAAAATTTGCTGGTATGCTCCCACATTGCTCTAGTCCAGTCATAGACAATCTGCTGTCGTGTACTCATCCCTCAAAATATGAGAATTGGCATCTCAATCCTTACATAAAGATTGATCGCATTTTTATTTCAATTCAGGGATTTTACTATCTGGAGTCATGAAGTGATGTGTTTGTAAACAAAAACAAGCAGCAAAGAGATCCGATTTTTCAACAGTCGCTTGAGAAACAAAGAGGGCAGCTTCGTGTTTTAAAGAAAATAGCAGCCGCAACTCCTAGCATCCACTTCCAGCAGCTACATGGAAACCAACAGTGCCAAAGCGTTAAAAGTCATTAGAGAGCTTTTAGTAGCCTGTACTTTGTTAATATCTAGAATGAAAACATGAATGCAAATTCATTTCCAGCTGAGGGTACTTTAGCCCTTTTAGTCGCACAAGACAGAGGCTCTATTCAGTTGGAAGGCAGCAACCGAGACAGAGAACAATGGACACAACTCACTCATGGTTCTGATATGAGAGAGAAAGGCGACCACCAACTTTGACCTAAGAAAGACTAGCTTATTCCTCTTGATTGAATTGCAACAATAAGAGACCAAGCTTAACCGAAAACCAATATGGGAGCTAAGGATATGACGGGGACAATGCTTCCGAATTCAATGTAGCAGCTGAACTTGAAGACCGAAGAGAAATTGGATTGAGCGGCTCTTCCTTGCTCTACAATATCCACCGAGCAAGCAAGAGCGTCCAAATGGCAATCTACAAAACCAACTGAACAGCCACGGCAAATGATAGCAGCACATGGAGCGTCCCGAGTAGCCCATCCGAAAATTGCAGATCCGAGTGAGCCATCCACGAACAACTAATGAGCAAGAATCAAGTGCGTAGAGGGCGCTCCACAAGCACACCGAGGATGACCAATAGCAAGCCGACCAAACCAAGCAGCAGCTCTTGTGAATACCATCGAAGAATGAGCAAGAGCAGCTCATTGCACAAGTTAAAGGAAGATCCGAACAGCACCTGAAGAGGACGAACCGTAGCAGACTATGCGCTTGACCAAAGTGCTCAAACCCGAGCGGAAGAGAACTCTACACAGCCGTGTTGTTCTCCACACCATCCATGCTCAACCCAAGCCAACCCCACTTAGCACCCATGTAGCAGAACGCAGAAGCAGCTCACTGATGGATGCGCAACCAAGCTGCGCAGCAGCAAGCAAACACTAGCCAACCTCGTGGGTTTCATTGTTGGTAATTGAAGAGAGAGAAGCTTGTGGGCGAGTAGCTCCATGACCGAGCTAACCAAGTCCAAACGAACACTCACCAAGGACCAACATAGCTGCACAAGACAAGTCGAGCAATCCTCACGATCGAGCTGAACAGAGTAGACCACGGACAGCATACCAAGCTGGAACTTAATTCTGTTCTCTCGACTTGGCTGAGCAACAGGTGCACCAGGGATTGAATTTAATTGAGTTTCAATGGTGATTCAAGGAGTTACATATAGTGTAAATAGCAGCATTTGGAGAGAGGGTGCAATCAACATTTTCAGAGCGTGGAGAACATCGAATCTTGATTAGTCTTGAAGACACCACATGGGCAGGCTTTCTATTGAAAAAAGATTTAATAGTATAGACCAAAATATGTGGATCCCACGTGATATTTATTTGGCCTTTTGAATTGAAGTTGAAGAGGGAGCACCGAACAGCATGGGAAGAATAAGGACACGTGGGGAGGACATGAGATCATTTTCTTTCCCATTCAAGTTTCAGGAGTATAAATATTTCATTTACCGCAGCTTAGAAGGGAGACTACGGAACAGAGAATGCACAGGGAACACAGAGAGGAGAATAGAAAATAGTAGAGAATACGGGTTTTATTTCGGGACATTACTGCATATTACACCTCTATTTTATTCTTTTCTTTTAATTTTACATCTCAACTTTAAATTTATCCTATTATATACCCCATTACATATATACTTATCGTAATATATACATTGTTTATTTCATACTAACCCCGTTAATACATTCAACCTTATAAAAAAAATGAATTCACCCCGCTTATGTTTTTATTTCCTAATAAACCATTTTTTTTTTTTCCACTCAACATCCATGTCAGAAAAAAAATCCACATAAGTAAATGAAATCAAGTAAAAACCTGAAAAATAATTATAAAAAACATATACTACCCAAAAAAAAGAAAAGTCAAAACAAAACAATAACACAACCTCAGTATCATGATCGGTAAACTAAATGGAAAAAAACAAAAAAAAAAACTCTACCTTTTCTCCCTAATGTCGAAACCCTTTACCCTTTCCCCTCCTTGTCCGAATCGAAACCTTACCATGCTACTATATTCAACCAAAACCATAACCCAAACAATTGAAGCTAAGCCCTAACCACAACAGTAATGTATTATATTTCCACCCACATTTACTCATCTAAACCCTAAAAATTGAAACCCTTTGCAAAACCCTAAAATTTTTGGACTTCAAGTAACTTTTTAGTGAGGAAAATGGTAGGTCTAGGAGGCAATGATGGTAGGTATGCTCTTTCTCACTGTAATGACTTTATTTTATTTGTTTTTTGATCCACCTTGGAATAAAGTTGTTGCCTTTATGGCTATACTATATTGTCTAGTGTGATCTCAAGATATAGTATTTTGTATTGATCATGAAATCTTTATTTTTCAGTTGTTGAAGATTATAAAATATTAAAATTTTGTGACCCAACTTAGAATAAAGAATTTTATTATTGATGGTTGTATTGTAATGTGTGGTATGGTCCCAAGTGTATATAAATACAATAACATGCTATAGTAGCAACCTTAGCAATGAACTAACAAAATTGTTAAGTATTTGTTTCCTGAACTTGCCTAATTCACACTAAATACTTATGCAAGTTTAGCTAATATATTTCTATAATAAACTTTATTATTTGGCATATATCAATGCCCATTTTATATATCCAATAGGTCCATATATAATAAACTCAACAAATCTATTTGAAGAGAGTGATTAATATTTGGCTATCGATATATCCAATATATTTCTATTACACCCATAGAGTACAAATCAATTGAGAAAAGGTCTTAGTAGGTAGTGAGAAAAAGTATTAGAAAAGGTGCATATACAGTTAACCAATATATTATCTTCATTTAAGAGGCTATGAATTAGTATATGCATTTTTTACTATCCTAAATTCTATTCACTTTCTAATTATATTATGCATCCTATTTCAAAACAAATCTCATCATTTATGAATCAAGAAAGTTTGATGGTGAAGGAAACATTGTATACAAAAGACGAATGCAAATGCGGTGGACTATAGAAGTTGACTCTCTGACCAAGAAGTATCTTTTGTCATTTCTTGAAAACATTAGTTATTTAAACATCACTGACATTTGGTTCTTAATCTTTGGCAAATCCTAGATGGATGGATTGGTGTGTTTGGACAATGTTATGGCTTATAGTGCTATGGCCAACATTTCAAAAGGTTTGGTGAGTGGTCATTTGTATGTTGAGCATAGTGATGGAGCAAACACACACATTATAAGTGGTTGGGACTTAAGTAATGGTGCAAACACATAAGAGGAGGAGAAAGTTATTGAGGTTAATTGTCTATTAGATGATGATGACAATGAGGTATTAGTAGCCAGAAAAAAAAAAAAAATTATACATTACTACTAAGGGTATATGTGGTTGAGGGATTGTACATTCCTATAGATTTCACATTTGAGGATTATAGGGATGAGATGCAAAAAATGGCAAGGAAAGATGATGGTCAGGAGATAAGGGAGAAGTTTGGTGTAGCCAATGATTACTTATTTTCCAGTGATGAAAAGAGTTTTTACTCTGACGCTAGTGAAGGGGATGATGGTGTTTGACCATGCCATAGGATGAAGACTAGTGTTTACTATGATCCTGAAACAGAAGTGCTACATATATGCATTGGAATAATTTTTTAAAGCTAAGCTCAGTTTAAGGAGGCGATGGAGTAGTATTTGATCCACCATAATTGTTACCTGAGGCTTACATTAGTTGATAATAAGAGAATTCAATACAAGTGCAATAGAGAAAATTGTCCATTTGCCTCTTAAGAGAAAGATACCTACTAATTTGTTGTGAAAACTTTCAATGAGAAACATAGCAAGTATTGTAGATCATCATATGTCAATAAAAGAGTTACTTACCATGTGCTAGCCAGGCACTTCCTACCTCGTTTGCAATTTATGCCTAACATGAAGTATAATGAGTTGAAAAAACTTGCTTATGAGGAGATGCATAAAGAAGAAATCTATAGTAAGTGCCAATGTGCAAAAGAGAAAACTATAAAAGAAATTCATGGTAGGTATGGACTTGAGATTGGTCGAGTGTGGGACTATATGTGTATGTACTTAGGGCAATATCAAAGGAACATGAGAACATAGTCTATGTGGTGGGGTGAAGTAAAGGGTAGAAGTTATAATATTTCATTAATGAAATTGCATCTCTTCTAAGGGCATGCTTAAGGCTTTTATATCAATTGACATATCTAATAGGTAATCATTTCTTTAGAGAAATCTTATACATATGTAATCTTGTATCTGCTATTTGGTTTTTGTGATGTATATGTGTGTGCATGTGTAGGTGCGAGAAATCTTATATTTGGTTTTTGTAATCTTGTATTTTCTTTTTATGTAAATATGTCCTCTTCTAGCTTTATATCTTGATTAATTTTTTATTAAGTAAGATTCGGAGGAATATTGTTGTTTTCCATTGTTTCTTCATCTAAATTTACTTCTCTATTATTTTCTTTTGTATTTATAGACATAAAAGAGAAAAATTGCATTGCCGCCTGTGGTGGTTGCATAAAGGGAGGTGTAATAAGCCAAAGATAATTGAATATAATCAGTCCATGATAGGTCAGGTATAACCCAACCAGTTTATATTTGAGCAGGATATATAGACAACATGAGCATTATGGTATATATATATATATAAATTTATATATATATATATACCATAATGCTCATGTTGTATCTAGTCCACATCTTAATTCAAAAAAGAGGTTATACCTATGAAAGCCTTATGATCTACCTAAGGGTTTAGAATTAAAAAACGAATAATCTATGATGAAAAAGTTTCATAATAGTTGTACTCTCCTTCTCCTACAAAATATAGTGGTTGGTGTTTTAGAATGAAGCTACTTGATTTAGGAATATGGATTAGGTGTTGAGATAAAATGAATCATCGTGTCTATGCATGATATGAGTTAAGTGAACTTGGATGGTTTCTTTATCATCAAATAGTGTTATGTTCGAGTGGCTCGAGAGTAGAAAAATATTGGTCCTCAAATAGTGTTGTGTTTAAGTTGGTTTGAGAGCATCAATGACATTCATGAATCTACACCTTTGTAAGCTAGCCAATACTCAACTGGTGCTCCCCTCAATGTTTGATCTCAAACAACCATGGTACTATTTTTTTTTTTTCCTTTAAGCTAATATATCACTATACTACTATGTGGAAAATGTCCTAATTGTTGGTTTGTACTTGATAGAGACCCCATTGAATTTAGCACATGTTTCTTCTTAGGGAGGAAGGCTTAAGAAGGCTTATATAACACGTTTTCATGGACAATGGTTGAGAGAGCAATTTGCTATACGTTAAGCACAATTGCTAGTTAATATGTATAATGCATGCATGCTAAAATAGACCCAAGTGAACATGGCAAGACAAAAATTTGTTCCTTATTATAAAAGTGAGTGAATTGCAATGATCAACTTTTTTTAGAAGAAGTGGAGTGGGCCCTTACACATCAATCTGGATGAGTCAAGTAATGAGAACAATTGTTCCAATACCACAACTCAAGAGAGTTGAATTAACAACTTGTGAACTTTTGCATGTGCAAACATGGCTTTAGTGACTTTTTTGTGCATATAACATCGAAAGTCTTAGACTTCTAGCATGAGGTATTTTTTTAGTTTTGTGTTTGTAGACCAATATCTATGTTTGTAGTTTGTCTCATTGCTACCCATGTTTTTTTTTTATTGCTGGCCATGGTTATGTCCAAGTAGGTCTTTTCTATGCTTATGCTTAGCAAATCAATTGTAATTAATGGTATTGTTTTTTTTTTTTTTTGTGATAATGAGGTTGCTAAGTATTGTAACAACCAAATTCTAGATTGTTTTGTCACTTCTCATACCAATAGGTCATGACTTGGATGCAATATAAAGCATTTTTTGACCTTATATCCCTATCAACAACTTGTTATTTATTTTATGTTTTATGGTAACAGGACAAAACTGTTGTTGTTTATATAAAAAAGACTTGGAATGGGAAAACTAATTCCATGTAGAGCTTTTATAATCAATAAACTATTTCCAAATAGAGATTTTGTAGTCAATAATCAACATTACCTAATGGATATGGTTTAGTTATGTGGTGAAATCTCTTTAGAGAAAAATGGTTTTCCTCTAACCAAAATATTTGTTTAATAGATTTATACATGTTTGGCATTACTTCTCCTTCTAACTAGGAAAATTACTTTTCAACCATAACATGATTTATTTTATACAAATAGAAAATGATTTTATTCAAATGATGGAGAAAATAGCTACAATTCACATATAGAGGAAATTTTACATAGTTTAAATAAGCATTGCAACATATAAAGTTCAATATGAGTATTCTAGGTCCAACATAATTCACATAGGAAAGCAATAAGTAAAAACAATAATCTACCTAGCAAAATAGATCTACCTTGACACTTAGTACCCCACAACAAGATCCTGATAATACAACGCTCACTAATTTTTAAAGACCATTTATATAGAATAATATCTCTCTTTAACCTCATAGTGCATTCTTTTAGCAATTTGTTTGTCTTCTTTATACTTTCTAATTGACCTCCACTTGACTTGTCATTGCTAGACCCCATTACCGTCTTTTTCAATATTGCATTATCTTCAATTAGTTGTGCACTATCTTCTTGCATTTCAACCAACTCCTTCGCTAGTATCTCCTTTGTTACTAGCTTCTTATGCTTTCAACCTTCATTACTTCCAACCCATGAGGAAAAATTACAACCTTTTACCTAATATGTATAATGAGATAATAGTTTCTTGATGGCTCATAGCATCAAAATATAAGATTGTAAACAATTAGCCAATTTACTATCTTTAAAGATTAAATCCATAATTAAGAAATAACAACTCATCCATAAATTGGTTTAACTAAACATTACAAATAGCTAAGATAGAATGCTTCATAAATCATATTAAACTAGTAGTAAAACGACCTAAATTAAGCTTTTGCATATCATCAGAATATATGCAGTGAATAAATTCACTCTTATTGCAATTTAACTCTAGTAAGTAATGTGAATACGATGGTTCAAATAAGAGAAAATTAATTAATTAATGTAATATATGATTGTCAAATCATTCTTTCCTTTTTCTTTAAAAAATCAATTGTTCATAAATTTTTCTTAACACAATATTAGGATGACACTTTGAAAAATCTTTTGCTTCAATAATTTGATATAAATAGATTTTTAACAATTTATACTCTAAATTGAAAAAAAATGAAAAAAAATTCATTACTTTAAAAACAGCTCAATAAGTTCATGTAAAAATTTCAAAACTTTGCATATACATATCAACTTGTTTAAAATTTTCATGCCTAAAATCACGATACCTCATACCTTAGGCATCTAAAAAACTTCCATTCCTTTGCTTTTGCCTTCATCGTTGAAACCCTAACTTTTAGACCACATTACAAATTATAGCACCACCACTACAAATGGGGAAGTGCTTTTAACGTAGAATAATTTGCTTATGTAGATGCTGAGTGGAAATACAAAGACTAACTTAGAAATAGAATTAACAATAATCTATGTATTATATGGCCATGAGTAAACTAACAGGGTTAGTGGGAGATAATTGAGGTATATACCATGACAAATATATATTCAATTAGGTGTATAATGGGGCAAGTTCAAAGTTCAGGTGTAAAATTGGAAAAAAAAAAGAGAGGTTAAAGTAGAGGTATAATCTATGATAATATCCCTTTTTATTTTTCTAAGCACAATAGCTTGTTTTTCTTGGTTTATGATTTTCACACAAAATGCAAGGAGCAAACTTTATGTGTACAAAAATTTTTGCTCATAATCTCTTGATAAGGTTTCTCCACTTCCTTTTTTAATGGCCTTATTATGGATGTTGCTTAATCTTTCTTTTTTATACTTTACCAGTATCATGAATATATTAGTTTTGGATTATTTAGTTGGTTTATTATGAGATTAGTCTATTATATGTTTGTAGCTGAGTTGTTGATTCTAATTTCACTAAACATGTGTTTTTAAGTATTTTGGAATACATGTTAGGCTACGACTATATTTGGAAAGATTACTTATGATCATTTATGTGAAGGGCTAGTTTGGGTTAAAGGATATACATGGGATATGGGCTTTTATTCATTTAGTGATTTAGGAAATTTAAGAGAATTAGTCAATTAAATATTTTTGTCTTAAAGTAGGAAAACTTAATTGGGTAATCCATGATAACTACTTGCTTTGGCAAAAAGCAGTTTTACTTAATACTTCATTAATTAAAATCATAAACTGGTTAATAAGTTGGGAGAGGGATCATCTCCATTTCAACTCCTCTATTTCCTCTATTTAGCTCTCCAATAATCTACCCATATTTAACTCCCTCTATTTTATATATCTCCTTCATCTTTTATCCTCTTACAACATGCCCCTTAACTTTGGCAAAACAATCAGTTTCAAACACATCTTTTAACTCCATTTAGGTTGAAATTTATTAAACAAATGGAAAATAGTAGTGATAATGGAACATGTACACGACCATGGTTATCATCTTTAAGGTAAATATTTTATCTAATTTCACATATGAACTTGTTTACTTTTTTTTTTTATCTTTCTTTGTTTTCCTTTTTTTTATCTTTGCTTAGCTTTTGTTTATTTTCCATCCATATCATTAGAAGTATCGCGTTCAATATTTGATGTAAAAAGCTTTTGGAAGTGTAAGTTGCAACAGGTTTATCATATGAATCAATTTAAAATAGAAGCTAATTTGGGAGTTACTATTATAGACCTAATCTATATAAGGTGTACTCGATTGAATTGCTTTGAAGTATCCAACTTGGTACCTATTAGTTTTAAAACCTATCTTATGATTTCTCAAATAGTTCTTCACTAAAGGCCTACAGAATAAAATTTAAGTTTGTAATCATATTTTTAAGTGGAGCATTTTCATGAAAAGTTACATTTCTAAAAGAAACTCTTAAGACCAAAGATTTCAGTTAAGTACATTATAGACTAAGGGTAAAAAACTAATGGGCCACATAGAGAAACCTAATTAGTTTTCTCAAAATGTTACAAGAGAGTCAATAACAAAAAATAGAAGTCTACCCATTTCTTCTTAATCTTCACTCCCCAACCCCATTTGTTGTTATTTTGGAATTAGGTGAAGTACTATAAGTTACTTTGGACTTGCAAAAGAGTTTACAAGGAATGAGCAATAACTTGCTCATTAAATGGGATAGAGATAGAAGTATGCATTTAGTATAAAACAATCAAGGTTTTCAATTAAGTTAATTAGATGTAATCATAAATAAGCAAGTGCCATTGTATGATGTTATTTGGTCCATTGTGAAATTAGACAAATTGCACTTACTCTAATCCTAGTCGACGAGTTTGACATCACATACTTATAAATCAAAACTAAATCTAGATTTATGCAATGGAGAACACCCTTTGCCCAAGACTATCTCTAAACTACTATCTCTAACCTTACCATTACCCCTTCTCTTATCACTTAGTACGATGAGATGACCATTTTTGCTATCTTCATCGAAGCATCCGTATCTAGCTCAATAATCTTAATCGTTTCCCTTAATGAGTTGTGATTCATGTTAGGTTAAAAATTAGGTCAAGTTTAAGTTAGATTATTTCTAAGATAATCAAGCAATTTCAAACAATCTACTCAAAGTCACAATCACAAAAAAAAAAAAAAAAAAAACCATATGGAGCTTAGCTCCCATATTAGTAGATCAATATTCAAACATATGTGCTATACATGCATAGACAACTAAATTATAACCACAAACAAAAATATATTAAAACCTCTAAGTATTCTAAAATAATATTCTGCAATGCAGTAAAATATTGATCTTACTTGCTTTAACGCTTAATGCTTGTTAGCCTTGTTTGTCAATCTTGTCCACTCTAATTATCCTTAAACATTTAATATATCAACTTTAGTTTTTCATCAAAATCATAAGATAGGAGTTTAATTTGAGAATTAAGTATATCTTTCATTTAAATCCAAAATGGTTTCTAAGCCATTTATTAAGTAAGAGTCAAGTATTATACGTTCTAACCTAAGTTTTGAATTTAGGCTATTATAAGGTTTTTGGTTAAGGAATCCTCCAAGTCAAGTTCTAACTTATGATAGCCTTTAGATTTTTAAATAGGGTGACCTTATAACTCACCCTCTGGCTCCTATTATAGTTAAGTTTCATAACAAACTAACCTTTAAGCCAACCTTTGAGTGTAATCAAATCCAATGTTTTCTAATAGATTATCCTTTGACTCAGCTTTTGACCACAATCTTTTAGCTTAAATATTACCATTTCACTTCATGTCATTACTTATCTTACAAATTGGATGGCAAATATGAATAGTTTAACACTACAACATCTTAATCTAACTTCCATACCAAGTCTTCAATTACTAACCAAGCACTTCTAAATCATGTTTGACTACAAACCAATTTTCATGTCATATAACATACCATTTCATATCAAAATTATAGTAGGTTTAGCAACTAAAATCTATATACAACCCTCAATCTACCATAATTCACAAAGATTTAGCTTAGTTATGACAATACAATTTCAATTTAACACTTAAATATATGTGTTTTAGTGAAAAAAATTATAGTTTAAACCTGAATTACAACAAAACTAGCTTGTAAACAAGTTTCTAACCAAATATCAAACTTTCCTCTAAGTTAAAGTTCATCAGAACCACTAATTAACAATTCATAACAAATCTAAGTAAAGTTCATTAAGGAATTCTAAGGAAAAATGCTCACCTATACCTTGTTTTGCACAAACTCAAAACTTATCAAAAATCTAACTTTAAAATTTTGAAAAACAATCACATAGCTTAAAATATATCTTTTGAGGAACTTATACACAAAAATTTAAGTCGAAAATATATTGTTTGAGCTTTTGAAAATCAATGGATGAGACTTTTTTCTTAAGGAACACTCATATATATACTTAAATTTTGAAAAATTTAGGTTGATTTTTGAAATTCACATGAAATATTACTTGAGAAAACCCAAGTTTAATAATTTTTGAAAATTATTTACTATTTTTTTTTTTGTAAAGTTTTGAGGACAACAAAGGAAATGAAGCACTTACTGGAAAACTGAGCTCTCACCACCAACAAGTGAAAGAAGTGTATCTAACCACTTAGGCACAACATAAAATGTAGGATGCTGATTTTGTTTCAGTTCTAGAAATGCTTCTTACCTGTGAACCACCACAAGCTATGATTACCCTATATTTTTATAAATTTTTCCTAATTCTCTTTTCAAACTTAATTCCACTATCAATGATTTTCTTAAAACATCAATTGACTAAACTCACTACTAAAGGTGGTTTTGTGATTTGTATTACCAATTTTCCTTTATTTATTTACTTTTTTAAAGGATAAAATCCATTGAACATCACTGTACTTTCAAAAAATACTGTACTAACCATTGAACTTTCATTTTGTCCACCAAAACTACTGAACTTTTAAAAAATGTGTAGTCATACCACTCTAATAGTTTTCTAGTCAAATGGCAATAGAAAATCTTACATGGTATTTATGACGTGTCATCTTACATTTAAAAATATTAAAATGTATGTTCATTTCTCTCCAAAAACACATGGAAATACTTTTATCTATTAAAATAAAATTTCTTTAAAACACAAACTATTCATTTCCCTCCTAAGGCCAAATTATTAACAAAAAAAAAAAAAAGAAAATTTTTTCTTTCAATCGTCCATATATTTTTTGCTTTTCCGTTTCATTCTTTCTTTTCAACATTTCTCTATACATAATATCCATATGCTAATATTCTTTACTCTCTATTACAAATTAATAAAAGCATCCACAACATCATGGAATGCAACCATTATTAAGTATAATTGCAATACATATATTGTGGGTGTGAAACACTTCTCTTCATGAATTCTCATGGAATCTCTTGCAGCTAATTATCCATTTTCACCACTAAAGCTTTCTCTCCCATGTTTTCCATGTTCTTCTGTTCTATCCCGACTCATGTTTAATGCATTGTGTTGCCCAATGGATTGAAAGAAAAAGTTTTTTTTTTTTCCTTAATAATTTTGTCTTTAGAGGGAAATAAATAATTTGTGTTTTTGGAGGACAATGGATAGTTTTTTTTTTTAATAGATAGAAGTGTTTCTTTTCTATAATAGTTTGTGTTTTTTGAGGGAGAAGATTATACATTTTAATATTTTTTATATGTATGATAACAGGAAAAGGAAAAAAAATGCAAAAAAAAAAAAAATTACAAAAATGTGGCAACTGGAAAAATAATCTTAAAAATACCACACTCGAAATCACCTCTTCAATTTGTACTAAAATCATCTTTTCAAGAGGTAATTTCTATGGCGATATATCTTCCCTTTCTTCTCCCTCATTCTACATGCTCACTATCTATCATACTCTCTCCCTCTATCTCTTTAACCATTTGCAAAAACCCTTAACCAAATAAGCTATATAGGTTTGTTTTTTGATGAATTAATCATAAAATTGAAGTAGTTGCATAGTGTAAGTCTATATTGTGGGAAGTTTTTTGGAAACAGGAAAACAATCAGTGCACTATCGTTGCTTTCTCTCTCTAGATATCAATATAGGAAAAGATATGATTTTTACTTGTTTTAATCTGTTTTAAGAACATGTTTTTCAAAAAAATAGTGTTCTCACTTAATGTATGATGGTACTTTATTATCTACTGGTAGTTTTTGGGTAAGTGTATACGTTCACATGTAATATGACTTATAGTTGAAAAGAATATTTATCTATTCTCCATTGCATGTAAGTTGAGCATTTTTTTTATATAAATATATATTCGTTAGTCAATTATATATACATGTCATATCTGGATTTGTTATTTTTTGTATGACGTTAATGTTTGTGTAATTTTTATTTCCCAAAACATTATGTTTTTTATTTAGTAAAGTTTATGTGTACATGTATGTGGGTACTGTATTGTATGTATACATGTGTATTAGGTAATACATGTACAAATAAGTAGTATTTAGGGGAGTAGTTAATGAATTGGCTTACAAGATAGTGTAATTTCTTTATTTGTTTTAGTTAGAGTAATTACTAATTCTAGTGTCATTAAGGGATAATGATAGTGAAATTAGATTTGGTTTTTTGTTCATAAACTAAAGTAGAGTGTGTTTGCTATCATAAGTTAGTACATTTACATGCGTAAGATGAAGTTTATGTAGTTGGTGTGGCAAATAAGTATATAATGGATAATATGAGGTTGGTCTGTTATGTTAGTGGAAATATTATGGAAGGAGAGGATGGTATGCAGTATGACAGGAGCCTGAAAATAGTTGTCAGAGTTCCATTGAGGGCTACGTATGACTAGGTCATTGGAATGATATGTAATTGGTTTCGAGTTGATATGAAAACACATCGGATCGAGCTGATTCACAAATGCCCCTTCGTAGGTGGGACCAAGGACATGTTCTGTACCATCCCCATCAGCGATGATTACGATGTCTAACAACTAATGGCTTCTTAAGAAGGACATGGTGGAGTCAGCGATTCTACGGAGATCTATTTTTAAATTCATAAAGTAAACCCACTACTAATAGCCCTTATCATAGTTAAGCAAGATATCAAACGGCACAGTGATGATGTTGGACTGTAAGTTGAAACCAGGGTATTCGAATCCTAAGCGGTCTTATCAAGTCACATATCGAGCACCAGTCGCATGTCTAATGAATCTAATGTTTTGATCACCAGCGAGTCTAATAGAGATATTGATGTGGAGAACGAATTGGCATTCGCCAACATTGATGAAAATTCTAATGATATTGATTGTAATGTTGATGTTGGCTCGAGTGAATGTTGGTTGTAGGAAGTGGAGGAAGCATAAGGGTCACATGGATGGAACATTAGAGGCATAGATTAGCAACATCTATAGATGCAGTCGGGATGTTGGAACCCCTGCCTTTCTCTATGTTAAGTGTAGGGGATGGACTGGTAGCGTCTAATGATAGTATAAGTGGTGGTGAATGGAGCTTCAACAATGAATTAAAGGTAGGCATGTAGTTCGAGAATAAAAAACATCTACAAACAACTGTAAGGCTACATCATGTTATGAACCACCATAACTTCATTATGAAGGAGTCCAAACCGGCGTTATGGTTTATCAGATGTTTTGATTAAGAAAAGGGTTGTAGGTGGAGACTTAGAGCTTATAAGAAGCAACATGCAGGATGCTTTGTGATAACTAGGTTTTTGGGTCCACACACGTGTCTCAATCTTACAATTAGCTAGGACCACTCAAAATTGGACTCAAATATGCTATCCTACTTTCTGATTGAGGATGTTTAAGAGTCACTAAGCATCACGGTAAGACATTTGCAAGTGACTATTTGCAAGCAATACGATTATATTATCCATATCAAGAGAATTAGGAAAGCGAAGCACAAAGTGATTGAACAGTTTTACAATTAGTAGGAGGAATTGTATGTGGTGTTTTCACATCTACTAAATGTGATCTAAGAGGCTAATCTTGGTACTATGGTAGAGTGGAAATGGTGAGACAGTGATACTGCCGAGTATGCATTCTTCAATGGAGTCTTCCAGGCATTTGGATTATGCATTGAGGCATTTATACATTGCAAGCCTGTAGTTATGATTGACGAAACATTCTTGTATGGGAAGTATAAGCATAAACTATTGATTATGACTGGAGTTAATGGTTTAAATCACATAATCCCACTTAGTTTCGCCTTAGTTAATGAGGAATGTTTTGATAGCTAGAGTTGGTTCTTAACATGTGTCCTCATGCATGTTATAAGAGATTGTATTGATTTATGTTTGATTTTTGGACCATCATGTTAGAATCCAATTTGTAATAGAAGGCGAGAATGCATTATGGCCAAGGGGTTGGCCTTGGCTGGAGTGTATTTGATACGTCACCTGTAACTTCAACACTTGGGCTAAGAACAAAGAATTCAAAGAGTTAATAAAGAAGGCCACTTACCAATTGTAACCTTGAAAGTTTTATACCTACTATGATGAGGTTAAGACTACGAGTCCCCATACTAGAGCTTACTTTAGAGGCTTGTACCCCAAAATGTGGATGCTGGCATATGACGATGGAGCTCGGTTTGGTCATGGGATGGCTAACATTGCAGAAAGTTATAACAAGACTTTACATGATGCTAAAAACCTACTTGTCATAGCACTACTTAAGAAAACTTTCTACAACTGCAACGATTACTTCAACAAACGTAAGATCGAGTTAGTAGAGCAAATGGGCATTGATAAAGTATTGACCAAATTTCTAGAGAGAAAGTTTAACACGTGGCATAAAGTGACTATATGATGTACTTGCAATAAGTGGCAAACATACAAAATTCTGTGCTCACACGCTATAGTTGTTATGGGAAAAATGAGTATAAACTGTATTGTACACATTGCAGAATTAGCTATGTGTATACATACATTCCTTTATGCCTTGTGTCGATAAGTCTAATTGATCATATCTTGACATTCCTGTATAGCATCTAATTACAACATCAGACAGGGTTAGGAATCTAAGCAAGCCATAAGAGAAATGATTCTAGAATGAGATGGACATCTAGAAGAGACCATTAACTTACACTTATGAACTATGCGATGGGGATGGACATAATAGGAGAAGATATCTATAGCGAAAAAGATAACTAACGTCGAGTGGATCCACCGATAGTTAACTTAGTGAAAGTGAAAAAAACTTATGATAATATTTATTGATTATATATATGGAAGTGTATTTAAGTAGTAATTCTTTTTTCTGACTTTTTGTTTTTACCATATGAGATTTCTAGTAAGCTTACAATTTTTTTTCCCTTTTTTATACTTATAGGATTAGATGGATCTAGGATCGACAGATAGGTCACAGCTTCACTTGCAGCCATCTCATAGGTTTAAGCTAATGTGGGGTGGTTAAGTAAGGAATAGCAAATGGAAAACATACTTGTGATTTGTTTCATTCCTATATTGATTGTAATAATATTTCTTCTTCCTTGGTTACAAGAAAACTATTGGCTCAAGTGTTGTAGATGTGTGGCAATATTTAGGAATTAGGAGATCTCGATAGATTTACGAATGATCTCATATTTGGAACAATTAGGCTTCATTGGTACGTATCAAGTTCCTTTCATATAGTTGGATTAGCACTTGATTACTGCTCTGGTTGAGTGATGGAGAGAGGAGATACATATGTCACTTCTACATTGACGAGATGACGGTAACGCTACAAGATATATCTTTGCTCATAAGTTTATCAGTTGACGGTGATGCGGTTACTGGAGTGACGGCTTATACTGGTTGGGCCAAGTTATGTCACCACCTATGAGGAATTCGCCCACTAGAGAGTGCCCTAAAGGTGCCAAATTGAAGTTGTCTTGGTTGAAGGACAATTTCACCAAATTTCCTTTTCATGCGGATGAAGAGACAGTACAATGCTTTACGAGGACACATATCATGTAGTTGATCTGAGAGATGCTATTTTTAGATAAGTCTAACAATGTCGTATACCTTATGTTCCTCTTGCTCCTATCGGAACTCACCATGACTAGGCGATATGCGTGGGGAGTAGCTTCCTTAGCATGGTTATACCGCCAGTTGTGCCTGGCTTATAAGGTAGATGTAGAAGAGACTAGTGGTCTATTGGTGATTCTACAGGTGTGGGCATGAGAACATTTCCCATACATTGCCCCTTTACTTTACCGGATTACGATAGCTATCAGTGGTCGACCACTTATGAGTCAATGGGGGATGGAGTTTGATGTGGCCAAGCTACCCACGCATGTGGTTAGATAGTATAGAGATACATTCAATTGCCAACATTTGGTGTAGGTGTGTATTTATCGAAATAGTTCTCCTTATTCTTTCAATAACTATTACTTTTTTCATTCTCACTATTGATTATCAATTCAGGTTATTTGGATTCCATACAACCACAATGATGTTGCTAAACTCCCCGCTTATTGTCGGCATGGAAGTGATGTATGGCTAGCTTGGGTATTGCTTATATGCATCCACATTGTGGAAATGTACTATCTTAACCATGTGGCTCAATAATTTAGCGAGATGCAGGAGATCCTAACCCACCCTAATTGAAAGGGGCATTACACAATATCGACCTAAGGGATAAGATAGAGATGAATTGGGCGACCCACTATACAGATTGGATAGCACAAAGAGAGGATTACCGAAACTAGATAGTTTCGATGCGACTACCTCTTAGTATACATCTTGACTACGTCTCCTAGTACCAGCAAGTTACCCACAAATACATTGGTTGGTTTGGTGCTTCTTGGATGTGTATGGTACATACAGTTGCTCTTTCATTTACACTTTTACTTTTCTATTTACATACAGCTCAAGCTTTTGCATTCGGAATGCAAGCAGACTTCACACATAGAATATCGTACATATCATACGAGGACATAATATCTGAGTAGCATTAAGTAGATGACCTCATCTAAGAGATTATTGGGGTCTACCTAAGCAATCCAGCTCCATCCAGTTCAGATGTTGATAAAGATGACTCCCTACCAAATGAGCCACAAAGAGGTTAGGGTCTTGGGGCACGTAGTTTTCATTGAGTTAGGAGTCGAAGACGTAGACAACTTAGTGTAGAAATTTGCAACAATGCTTCTCCCCTACACTTCTCATCGCCAGCATCTCTTAGATCGCTTGAATTTGAGTTCCACAGGCCATTCTTTGGGGATCCTATGTACTATACCCTTATCGTTGGAGAGACCTCCACTAGTTAAGTCCATGCCTTGCCTACACCATTGAGGAGGCCGATTAGAGATCCTCAATACAACATGGGCGAAGGAGTCACGCAAATGCACCTTTCTCCAGTCCCTATGCATGCATCATTCTTAGGTGCTTACAGCTAGGACGGTTGATAGATCACCCAACTGGATGCAGCCCAAATGGTTGAGCCCTAAGACAACATAGAACCCTAGGATGTTCGGCTACTAGCTCGATGACGACATCAACATTATTGGCTTTGGATATTTCACTTTTAATTTACTTTCTTTATTTTCGAAACACTATTTGGCTATTTTGATAGTGTGATTACATTTCTTACAATGGTTTCATTTCTTCATAATTTAAAGTTATTAACATACTTTGATGTTAATTTAAAACGTGTATCGGTGCAGTACTGAAAGAGGACAAAATTAAACATCTCACAAATAAATAACCGAATATAATTTGATTGATTAACTAAAAAAATAACTCTCTATTGAGCATTGCATTTCGATTACGTTTTCAACTAAAATTACGTATAGGCTTGACTAAATTTAAGGTAATTATGTTTTCAACTGCAATAATATATAGGCTCAACTAAATTTAAAATGAAGGGATAGATAAAAATGTAAAATGTGGATGCACTAAAATTGCCTCTTGAAGAGATGATTTCAGTACAAAGTGCGGTATTTCTATGATTATTTTCCTAGATGCTATTTTTTTGGTACTTTTTTTTCCTTTTCCCATCATAAATGCCACGTAGGATTTTGGATTACCATTTGATTGCAAAATTATCAAGGTGGTGTGATTGCACTTTTTTGAAAAGTTCGATGGTTTTAGCAGTTAAAATAAAAGTTCAATGGTTAGTATGGTATATTTTAAAAGTATATTGGTATTTAGTGGATTTTACCCATTTTTTAAATATTATTTTAGTATGTTTTCCATATAATTAAGTATTTTATATAATTACAGGTATGTATTTATACATAATAAATTTTTTACGTATTATTTTAAGCTATTTTATAATTTTTTATACCTATATAGTTTATTTTTAAGAGTTTGTTAATTATTAGATGTAATTCATGTGTTATTGGTAATTATAGAATAATATATTAGAATTGACTATTGTTGACTATATTTTTATTATTTTATTATATTTTTGAAATCCAAGCCTATATAGTCTCTTTGACTAATATTTCTAGCCTAATCCTAAGATCTTAGCTTAATTGGCCTACCTTCGTGAATACCCTAAATTAACCACTTGAAATCTAATCACAAAGTACAAAGCCTTCATTTCTTTAAATTAGGTGTTACATCCAAATTTCTAAAATTGTAGCATTTCACAACAATATCAAGTAGTTTCATTATAACTAAGGTTTGAATAAAGTATGCTTCTTTTGTATATAGAAGTGAAGCTTGAAATTGTTTCCATACATACATATGTATATAATATTCTTTAGAGGTGAGTGGGTAACTTTGATATAAAGGTATCCATCCAGACCTGAGTAAGTTACAAATGGGTAAAGAAAGTCATGTGATAGGTTTGAGTAGTAATTTCATAGAATCTACTCTCACAGGATATGATATGAGTTTGATGTTAGAGTATCCTATACTTACTTTAGAACCTGTATAATAAGATATACAAAGTATAGATTTCAAGATATCTTATATCCTCTTTGTAATAATAATTGAATAATATGAATAAATAAAAAAAAATTAATACTATTATATTTTTTGACCTTAAATGAAATAATAATTGTAGAGAGCTAAATCTAAATTTGGGCCTTAAGTCTAATAATTGAAATACATTTGACTCTTTAGGCTAAGATAATAGAGCCCGGAGAGTTAAGGCTACATATTTTCGGAATGATTAAGAGAGATTTGATATGATAGGCTTAGAGTAAGGTACACTGGATTGGCTCACTTAATTCAACCTTTTTTAATTTAGCTCACACTAATAAAATATTTAGGCTTAAGCTCACAAAATAGGACTATCTCAAGTCCATTAAGAGAATGATTCAATCCTGACAATTGATTACCATCATGATCTAATAGATCGAATCAATTACAATTTCCTATAAATGCCCCATTCGCTTCCTCATTTGGATAAGAGATAAATTCCAACTAATGCTATTACTCTATTGAAATTCTATCTCAAAGATTAAACACCTAAATATCTCAAGAGCATTGCCATGTTCTTCATCAATTGTGGAGTTTTATATCATTGCGTTCTTCCACTTATTACCTTATATGTTAGATCCCATTGAAAGTGTTTACTTCTCCTTTTTATTCTACCTCACTTGATTGTTCTATATGTGTAAGTCAAGTTATTTCCTTAGTCACTTATGATGCGATCTGACACGCAGCATGCATGTGACCCTTACAGCTTGAACCTACACAGTAACAAAAGCCTAGTTTATAATAAAACTCTAGAGTAAACACTTGTGTTTATTGTCTTTTTCTTCTTTCTCTTTCTTCTTCTTCTTCTTCTTTTGGTAAAACTTTCTTTCCTTTTTTATAATCTCATTTTTACGCTGTTTTCTTCCTTTTTTTACTACCCTTAATTTAGTAAGGTATTAAAAACATTAAGAATTAATCTAGTAAGGTATTAAAAATATATCAATTCTTAACTTATTGTCCAATATATTTTACTGTAGTTACCTAGCTCATGATTTTTATATTCAGTATATAACAATTTTTGTGATTTAATAAAAATTTTATTTTGATGATTTAAAAAGAAAAAAGAATAATATAGCATGATCCAACCAAAGGTTGCATATTTTCAATGACAAAAATATTCTTTATTTTACCTACCAATATTTCATATTATTATAAATAAATGTGTTACAAATATAAAAACTTTTTAAATTATTACTATTTATTCTACTAGTATAGTTACATTTTTTATATTGATTATATATTTGCATAATATTTCAAAAGAAGATAGTAAAAACAAATAATAATAATACAGTTCCATAAGGTACCTTGTCCATTGTAGAATTTACATAATATAAGGTATAATAGTTCTAAAATATTACAAGGTAGGTTTTAAGTATAAAAATTTTGAAACCTATACCTATAAGGTAGGGTATGAATAAGGTGTCAAATCCTATCCACTCTAGACCTACGTGTCTCTAATATTCTTCGATTTTAAAATGATAGAAATCATCATATACAAGGAAATAAAAAGCTTATAGATTGTTCTTATTGTAACTAGAGTCAAAGTGGATGAGGAAGACAATAGAAAAGCACATGATGTCACTCATGAGATTGATGGTAGAGTAATAACAGCAGATGGTACGAGGAGGAAAGAGGAGAAGAGAAGGGGAAGAAAAGGGAAAAAAAGGACATTGGAGAAGAGACTAAAATAGGTAAATGCTAAAGTAAATATTGGAGTATAAATTGAACTAGAAATATTAAAAGTACTAATCTTAAATGGGTTCATGTGTTAGATCTAGCCATAATTGCTAGACATATTTATTAAAATGACTTTACAAATGAATTTAGGTACAAAACTTGAATGTTTATTAGTGAGTACAAATGGATTTAACCCATTTATTAATCATGTTAAGTTTTGTTTATACAAAACAGTTTATAATCTTGTTGTGCCACGTCATAATAGCGGGTTGGTGCCAAATTGCTAGCTCTGAGCAATAAGGAGAATACATGGAAGAAAGGACAAACTGAATTATGTATGTAAGATGATGTAAACAATAATTAAAAAAAAAAAAAAAGGATGTACACAATACCAGCCTTGTTTAGTCTTTTCTATTTTATCCAGTTTAGTTATAGTAAAATATTGTAACGATGGTAAGGAAATATGATTTTATGGTTCCCCTTGCGGGCTTACTTGGAAATATTTGATAACTAGCATGAACAAGTAACCAAACTCATGGAATTGGAAAACACGTGTATATATTTTCTCGTAGTTACCACGAAAACATGACCAAAGTCTCTATAGACATAATAGTAAATTGGGTTCCGCGTAATTCTATTGGGGGAGAAAGAGGGGAAACCAAGCAAGGCCTTATCCGCTACCGCACTTCTGCAGGGCATCTAAGAGTAAATGCGATGGTTTCCAACTATAATCCAAAACTTTTAACCGTTAGCTTTCGTCTTTATAGGGATCCGCAACAAGCCAATCCTAAAAGCAAAAATAAACGGTTCAAAATGACCAAGTAAACCCACCAAACCATTTACAATTCACGTTATGCCATCCCGTTTACTAACTACATCGGTTTAATATTTAGGTAAGCTACCATGAAGATTAGTTGGCTTTGATGACTTGTTATTTATATTTATCTATACTAATAAAAAAAATTAAAACCATGAATTTGGCACCAGAGTACGGGTCCATGAGAAAGCTAGAGTATAGCATTTGCAAATTCAGCGTGATTTAATGATTACATCGAAAAAGGTGTCTTTTATGCGACTCACTAGCAGTTCATTGGCAAATAGCAACAGAGGTGGATATACTATTTTTATTTGAAGAACATTTCTAACTGCTGAAATGACATGCATCCACCATTCAAGGAATCTCAAATCCTCCTTTCAGGTAGCATCAAAATAAATTTTGATCAAACAGGTTTCTCCGGAAACCGACCGAAGTTGCAGATGATGGCTCCAGCAGCCTGTGACTTGATTTCAAGGAATCACATTGTTCTAGTTTAATTTTCTTTTCTAGATTGTTTACAGGGTCTATTGAATTTCAAATAGTTAGTTTCACCACCATTTAGCCAGCAAAAAGTATCTATGTCTAATGGCATAGAACAAAATGGAAGAGCTACAGGTAGGAAAAATGAAGACATGGAAAAGCTTGCAAACTCAATTTCTACATTAGTTAGTATGGCAGAATCATCCCGGTGGTAAACATGTTTCTGGACTTCTACTTATGGCACATAAGAACTCATAATAGCAAAGAGACAAAAGATGACCAACAGAATTTCGCCTGCCAAACGTTCACAAAAGAAATGAACAGATAAGTACGGCAATTACCAAATGTAATCAAGAACAAAGAGACAGTTGAATACTTCACTCCCCAGACAAGGCACCAGTTGATCTTTTTCTTGAATCTTACAGCAGTTATTTTCTAGTCCATTCTCCTAATAGTTAACGGCCAAAGGAGCAAAACTGCAGTACTCTTCTGAAACATCTCCTTCAAAACCCAGGCTTTCAATATCAGGGCAATCTATGAATGTGCAAATGTGATGGCAATAATCAGGCTGATCAGGACTTGCACCTGAGAAGCACATCATCCGAATTTTGAGAATGGCCAAGATAATGAGAACAAATCAGAAGCCAATATTTCAAACATCATCCAGAACCATAAGTATTGGAAAACTTTTATAGAGCTTGCTTCTTATAACTCATTGATGATGTTTTATGACTCAGAGGGTCAATACAGCTAGCTTGGCCAAGGTCAAATCAACTAGAAAGTTTACGGTTGTCACTCCCATTTCAACATTGGGACATCACAATCTCACAAGATTTTGTTAAAAAATGATTATCGTTGTGACGGAATCCATAAGGCAAGCCAAACGCTTCAAGCAGTGAGAATACTATATTCTTCCCACTGCGAGACCAGCTTCAGCAATGAACCAACAGAAACACTGACCCTGTCCAGTACAAGAAGTAAACATGCAATTTTAGTCATAAGCAGCCTCATAAACTTGGAGTTGTAGTCATAAGAGGCCTCATACTCCACACCATATGTAAATTACTGAGACAACATCCACAGCCTCTTTTTAACATACCAGTCAAGTACTTGGAAGATTTCAATAGAATGATCACAAGTACAGCCTTTGATTAACTGGATAGAGATAACTGGCTGCTCAATATAGCAAAAATGTTTTCCTTGGTCACCTTCTACAGTTTCCTGGGAAGTTGAATAAAGGATCCAATCGAAAGGAAAAAAGAACATTAGTTAAGAAGAAAGAAGTTCATACTTCAATTTACATGGCAGAAATGACCAATGTGTTCATTTAGACATTAAAATTAAAATCTGAAGAACCCTACAATGATCAAGAATATGGTATTTGGAAAGACACAACAGCACACTAAAGCCTTTTCAATTGATTAATACAGTTGAGAAAAATAAAGAAACTCCAAATAAACATGATACAACTAGAACTTTTTTGGGTAAGGATGATACAACTAGAACTTAAACAAAAATAAAGAAAAAACAATCAATGAAATCTCTACCTTAGTAGATTTGTCTCAGTTGAATGCTCAAAGTCATTTTCAAGCACTTGTAGAAGCTGCCTATATGTATTCCCATCCATGGCACATTTCTCTTGGAGGTCTCTCAACAAATCCATGGCTTCCCTTACATTTCCTTTTCGGCAGGTCTCCTCTAGGACAGTCCTAAATGTAATGAAATCAGGCGACCTGTGCTTTTCTATCATTTCCCACATATAGCTCACAGCATCCTCCATTTCTCCACCTAAAGCCAGTGCATTCACAAGTGAATTATAAGATCTGCTGCTAGGAACAAAACCTTTTTCCTTCATTTGGTCACATATCTCCCTTGCATTATTGGTTCGTCCTTGTGCACATAACCCATGAATCAAATAATCATAAGAAAACGAATTTGGCTGGCAGTTATAAACTACTCCCATCTGATGGAATATTCTCAAAGCATCATTGACATGAAGTGAAAGCACATATCCTTTTATCATACAATTCAGAGCAAATATATCAGGCTCTATCCCGTCATTTACCATTTGTTTAAATAGGGATCTCAAACTCTCCATATACACATGGTTAACATAAGAATTGCTTCCTCTACTCAAAAATGCAGCAAACAGTATATTATATGTTCTAATAGTAGGCCTACAATCCAACTTCATATTATTTTTCATATGCCTAAAAATATTGACAGCTCTAATAATCTTCCTAGCTTCCGTGAAAAAATAGATCATTGAGTTGTAAAGAGCCTCAGTCCCAATATGTGAAACTGCTAACACTTGGTTTACAATAACATCCATCTCCTCGTATAATTTTGCAGAACCAAGCTTCTTAATGGTGATATGATAAGTGGACGCATCATGCCTAAACCTATGTTGCTGCGATGCCCAATTAAACAACTCTGAGCAAACTATAGGATTTTTCTGACAAGCAATGACATTGTGAAGCTCTTCGGCTGAAAACCTCGGGGGAAGCTTTGAAATTGCTTGCTTGAACTGCACTTCATCCAAAACAGGCTTTCGAGCAGCTTTTGCTCTTTTACTGACTCTCCTTCTATACGAACTTGACATTGGTCTTGATGAATAAAAATAATAACACGAGAATGGGGCATACATAGAAGGAAACCCGTACAAACAAATAAACAATCCTTGATTTTTACATCTCTGGACTGTATTGCTAATAGAGTTCAAGGTTTTCAGCTTCAAACATGTTCTCGTAATGCAGTTTCTTCCAAGAGCAAACATGCCTAAATACACAAATTAAAAGACACAATGTCAGATAAAATATAAAAAAAGGAAACCAAAGTATAAAAGCATCAAATTTGGATTTATTTTTATTGAAACCATAGATTGTTCCGACTATATATTGCTGAAAATAACTAATCAAGTAGGACAAAATAAATAAATAAATAAGTAAAACAAAACAACTAAAGGAGGAAAAATGAAAATTTAGCAAATTTCGATGATGCTTCATCTACTTGAATCCATAAGTCTTATGTGAAAACATCAGTCATTGCTCAATTGAGGATTGTATAGTAAGTCTACTTTTGGAAAGAGTGTATGAATTTTGTCAAACCCTAAAGGAAATGAACAGAAAAATACTACCTAAAACTGCAAGGGAAAGAGTCACTTTTGCCAAGTTATGCTGTTAGTTACCTATACCAGCACAAAGTCTCTAACGTACGTAATTTCTAAACTAAACATAAATTAACTTAAATTATTAAATTCAGAACTTCCTTTTCTTGGCTCACCATCTCCTCCAATATAAACATTGATTTATATTCCTTTTCTAACATATAGGACCATTACTACAACAAGTAAAAGTGTTGCTCCAAATTGATCAGCTTTTGGAACATTGACCATGGAGACAAAGTTTCTTTATAATTCTTTTGATTTTTATTTCTTTTCCTTTACTAAAATATAAAATAACGTTGGGAGTTTATGAACCTGTTAGACATGTATGCTCCATTCAATCTACAACTTTTGGGTAAAGAATTTTTCTTTGGGTAAAGATTCAATCTATTGCTAATTGGAAAGATACGACTAGTTTCTGCATAATATATTGAAGAATGATGTAATCCTACCTTTACATTGTATTGATGATAGGATTTGCTTTCTTTTTTTTCCGAAAAAGAAAAGGACCGACAACCAATGTAAAGATAGCATGTGCAAAAACTATGGACTTCCTTTAACTTGTGAAATTACAATTGGGAATTAACAGGCGATATGTACTTCAAAATAACTTGAATTAGAAAATGAACCAGTACAAAATTCATCGACTTCATATGAAATCTCAATTTCAATGACTAAAGGCACAAATTTCTATACTGTAGGATTCTCAAACTTGGATAATAAAAGCTACCAAGGAGACCATAGGACCTAATAATTGTCAAAAGACTCTACCATCAAGATTTTCAAAAACTTCATAAAAATTTACGAAACTCCATACCATGAAAATCTACCTTTACAGACAGTCGGCATAAATTTTCTATATTATTTTCATACCCAAATGACATGTCATAGAAGTTGTAATTTCGTTAAGGTATTATAGCAAACGCATGGAGTGCAAAGAAATAAACACTATTCTCTGTCAACTAGCAAATTACTGAGCATGGATTGAAACAAAATTGAGTACGAAGACAGCAAGCCAAATGGTGTCATCCAAAACGCCATAATCCATTTACACTATCTCAAGACGAAGCAAAAACATAAGCATAAATATTTATTACAAACAAGGATATTACGTACCCTTGAGTTTGGGCAAGAGGATATTTAAAAAAAAAAAATCAGTTAGAGCCCCATGCCTTGATGGAAAAAGTTGATAAAAATGATGGCTGTAAAATTGTGCCTGTCTTGAAGGGTGCAGTAGGATGGCAGTGAGGCGTACCGGTGCTTACGGGGACCGTGGTTCATGCCCGAGTTTCTTTTACGTGTTTTAGGTTTGGTTTATTCGCGATAATGAGAGAGATGGATAGGGAGACAGAGACTTGGTTGATGAGTGAATTGCTCAGGATATGTCCGGATTGGCGGGCTGGCGTGAATAATAATACTGACGTTGAACATTATTATAATAATCTTACAACTTTCATGTTTTTGATTTCTTTTAATAAATATTACATTTATTACTTAAACTTCACAAATTTATATAATTAGCTACTTAAAATATTGATTTAATACCTAAACTTTATCTATTTTTACATTTAACTACTTAAATTTTATCCATTATATAATTAATTATCTAAACTTTATTCATTTTTACAATTGACTACTTCATTTAGATATTATAAATAGTCTTGACAAGTAATAAATAAATATTTTTAAACTTTATGTAACTAATCGTATAAATGGATAAAGTTCAGATATCAAATGTGATATTTAGCCCCAATTTTTCATTCAATTATATGTTAAAAACTTACTCAAATATTATAAATAATATTTTGGTCTCCATTTTAAGAACAAGGGTAGGCTAATTTTAGAGAGCGAGCGGGGGAAAATTTAAGACTTCTTGATAAAGATTACTTTAGCTAAGTTGCACGTTTACATCTTTAATATTCATTATAAATGTCGTGGTAATATAATTTAAATGATATTTAATAATCATCAGTAAAACATACAAGAATTAGTACCATTTGTAAAATTTAGAACAAATTCTTGTATTGGTAAAATACTTTGTTACTTTACATTATATTGTGTAAATATGGCACTCATCCAAAAGTTACATCTCTTGCATAGGACGACACTTATTCTTTTTTTATGAAATGTTATGTCATTTTAAAAAATTAAAACTTTTCAAATAAAAATAATGCGACATCATGTGTTAAAACTGTGTAGATTAATTTTAAATTATGCAAAAGCTCCAATCAAGTAATGCAAAGGTTGTAATCTCTAGTTGTCCATAAAGAACAAGCCTCTTTGATATATAATTAAAAAACCAATTTTTAATTGTAAAAAGGAATAAACTACAAAATGAAGAATCCTAAAAGACCAAAAACTATTAATAATGAAATGTTACGACTAAAAAAGGCTTTTAAAATTCAAAAGTTATTATTAGAAAAATTAAGAATGATAAATTATTAATAACCGCTCGTCAAATTATATGAAATATTTAGCAACATTAATGAAAAGTGTAGATGGCTACTAATACTTTGTTTGGAATAAGGGAAAGAATTGGAAAGGGAAGAAAATAAAAGAAAAGTACGAATTTCAAAAGTGATTTTCCTTGTTTGGAAATGAAAGAATAATGGAAGGGAGTAGATTTATGAAGTAAAGTTTCTCTATGGCCCATGTCTTTTATTTCTCTCTAAGTTAGAGTGATTTAAGAGTGAAAGTTATTGAAATTTTAATTAAAGTATCACTATTTAAAGTTTGGTGACCCTTTTTTTTTTTTTTGGACAACATAATAATTCCATAGTTTAAAGTAATTTTAAATATTATCTTAAAAAGCATTTCTCCTACATTCATTCTTTCCTCTTTCTCTTAATCCAAACAAGAAAATCCACTAATTTTTTCTCTCCTATTCTCTTTCATCCCACTTTATTTCCTTTCTAATTCTTTTCCCCATCCTAATAAATAGTTTAAATGTAGAAATTCTTGTAGTTAGTAATAAAAAGCTTGCTCTCATGAAATAAAAATAACTCACCAAATTCTTTCCCAACCTTATGCAGTATTTCGATTACCACAACTTTGTTTTGGAGTTTTATTTGTAGCTATCCTTCCAAGTTCCAATCAATAAGCATTTGTTGTTGTTTTCATTCCTAAGTGTCAAATCTAATAGCTGATTATTATTCTCCTTACATTTGTTATCATGGTATACTACAGGCACTTCACTTACTTAAGGGAAGTAACGTGAAATGATTGGTGAAAGCAAAGATCAAAATAATAGAGGGAAGAGGAAAATTAGGACGCTAAGACATTTAGAGGACTACATAGTATAGTGACATAATAGTTCTATAATAGTTACTCAGTATTACAATAGTTAGAAATTTGCTAAAGTTTGTTGAAATTTAAAGATGTATGGAGCTAAGTGTAAAAGGAAAAATAAGAGAGTAAGGGATACCAAACATTTCATCTCTTCAATAGCCTTATGCTTGTATTTGGAGACATTTAGGAGTCTCAAAATTTGAAGAACCATTCTTCAACCCTCTTTCACTTCCACCTCATAAGGGAGACAAAACCTTAGTTAGTCTTAATACAAACACGTGAGAGAGATTAAAGAAAAACACATCATTAAATAGATCTTTGAGCAAACATTTGATGTTTGTAAAAATTTTTCAATTTGGACTCATAGATTTGTAAGAAATTTGAAACCTTAGTTTGAAGAAGACAAAGAGAAGACTACAAAATAGTTGTAAAGAGAGAGTGACATTGTACCTTTTCGATTTGGGATAGACAAGACAATCTAGGAAGAGCATATTTTGAGGCCTTATTAGTCCCAAACTGTACACTATTGTATTTGATAGAAGGAAATTATTCAAGCATTGTAGGTAAGGCCTCTTGAGTAGCCTAATATTGGTGCTTTCATTGAGAGTCAAACTCAATGAAAAATGATAATGACCTCTATTTACCAAAATCTCCATCAATGGGTAAGCTACTAGAGATAGAAGTACCTAAGAAGACACGAACATGAAACACAAATCTAGTCTACTACAAAGAAAACATAAAAGGAGAGAAAAATGAAGACCAAAAGTATAGGCTTTATGAAAAGACAATAAATAATCACTAGATAAGAGGACTATGTTCTGTTCGGGAACATCCTATTCCCTACCTAAACGTGATAGGAATCAAACCTTAATCGAAGCCCAAGCATAAGGGCTTGAGAACTTAGTGAGGCACGTTCTCCTTTACTTACTTGCACAAGAAGAATCCAATCTACTTCCACCTACCAACTTGCTAACATGGTCAAGTTGAACACTTCTATGCTTAACTCTTCTCTCTAGATGTCGACTTAAGGAGCACTCAACTAATAACTTGGCTCATTTGTCTAATAGCTTGACCAACCTAATTCCGAGCTACCCAAGGCATGTTTAAGTAGAATTCTTATCAGAAGAATCTTCAACTTAGCTTGGCTATAGCTAGGTGATCGTATAATTTTGTTTGTTCTACCAAAAGCATCACCACTGATTACCAACTACGTATTTATACAACCACATGATGGAATCTACTACACTAATCATTTGTTTTCTTGATTTTTTATTTATACCCTTTTACATTCTTTATACACTACTTCTTTTGAATAATACTCTTTTAGTCTTTTCTATTTTTAGTAGGTTACCTTAATATTTCGGATATAAATATCGTTGTATTTTGTAGTTGCAACATAATAATCATCCTTTATCATAATATGCTACATTTTCCCTTTAGGAGAATCTTTGTACTTGATTAACTTTTTTTACTCTTATCTAAACTTTTAAGTAAGGTTAGGTGGTGAGTACCCTTATTGAGTTAGCTTATGCATTATATTGAGTTAGCTTGAGTCCTTTGTAGTTCCTTGGTGTCATATCTCGGCTTAGATAAGATGTACTATTACACAAGAATATCTATTAAAAACTTAACTCAATCTGCTCATTCATCAAAAGATAACTATATTTATGGGATAATGGGGATACTACAATAGAGTTTAGTTGGATATTTGGTTATAACTTATATATATAACTTAATATTTATATTAAAACATGAATAATTTTTTTTCTTCAAAATAGTAGGACTTCTAACTTAGTATAAGTTCCATCCAAAAGTTACTGACTTCAATTAACGCTCTCCTAATACATCCCTCGTAGTGTTAGGCCCTTTACGATGCTGCTAACTTGAAGATAAAACATTTTATTCTTTCAGCTATTGAAGTTGAGTGAGAGTGGATAATGAACAATATAATATTGCCAATATCACAACTCAAATATTTCAATCATAACCAGCAAGTTCAACTTTACACATACATTAGCCCAACTAGGTATTTATTGCTAATAATGCAACATGTTGTACTCGTGTACATGGCATGTAACGGTATCAATATCTAAGGCCCTTTTAATATACTCATTTAGTTAGTCGACATACTCAAGCATTTAGATCAATATTCAAGAACCTAGAGGTAATAAGGAGCTACTTGGAAGTAAGAGCTCCAACTTTATTTTACACAATTAGACTACAATGTATAGTTTACCAAATCAAACTACAAAGAGAAGTTAGATTACTCGGGCAATGAGAATCTATAGGCTTCCAAAATTGAGTTCATAAAGCCATGGTTTTTCTTGATCACTTGAAAGTCTCATTTTTAAAATTTTAACTTGTAGGTCTCTTTTATGCCATGCCATAAAATAACAACTCAAATATATCATTTAGCACAACTGGTTTTTAAGTTTTATTTAACATAGTTATCTGAGTAGAATTTTTTATCTTTCCTTAGTGAAAATCTAATATCTTACTTAAGGGTCACTTAGGTGAACACCCCAAAAGATTACGTTAGCAATCACTTGACTTTCCAAGTTAGTACTATCATTGATAAACACATCAACATTTAACATTTCAGCATAATAGTTTAACTAAGATATAGCTACCATAATTCAAAATCACCACATCAACATCCACTATCGTAACATATTAGTTCGTTTAAGATATAGCCATATTCAATCAACACATTATCAAACAGCATATAGTGTTATGAGTAGCGATATATTCACTCCAAACATGCGTTAGATCCACTTACTTGATCTCCTAGGTGAATGTTTTTAAAAGTTTTTGATAGGTTTATAGGCTTAGCTCACTAATCCTAGATAAGATAGAGTAAAAACTAAGGATAAATAAGATGTTAAAATATTTTTCAAGTAATTATCATATTTTTACCTCATGGTTATTAAGTTAACTAACTCGACCCTATAGCTAATACAAAACTATATTAAATATATATATATATATATATATCATTCTATTACATATATATATGTTAAATATGTACTATCCTTTCTATGTTACTTATCGTGTAAACCTTGTTAAATATATAATTGTAATTTAATACTATTAGTGAAAGTATTATTTCAATAAGTAATATATATGTATAGCGTGTATGTATATTTTTCTTTTCAAATAGCACTAATTACATTTAATATATTGTACAATATGTAATTTATTTTATATGTGAAATTATCATATTATGCTACATGTACTAATGGTGGGATTAATTAGACATCGTTTTGAATGCATGGCTCATATATATATATATATATGGGAAAAATGATTTATACAAATAACTATATTTATTTAACTATCTTTTTTACGGGTTATTAAATGAAAATAATAAAAATATAACTATCAATATTCTAAATTTTAAACTTGAAAAAAAGAGAATTTGATGAAATTGTACAAATAAAATACTCAATTTAGGAAAATAATGAGGTTACCGATATATCTTTTCTACAATTGTTAAATATCAATTAAAAAAAATACTTATAATTATAGAAATGAGGTTACCTGCAAATGTCGGATATTGGAAAAATTAAACCTTCTAATCTCTTTTTCTTCTTCTTCTTTTTCTTCCTTCTCTTTCTTTCTCCCTCGTCTTCTCCTTTCCTCACTCTCTCTCTCTCTCTCTCTCTTGTCTAATTCTTCACAAATCTCTCATCTCTCTTACTGCAATGGCTTAAAGGCTATATTTATAGGCTAATCTTTTTTCCACCACCTAACTTTGGTTAGGTAGTTTGATTATTATAACACCTTAAATTTGTGAAGTAATAACAGCCCCGCTATATAAATCAATCTAAGTTAGAAGTTATTCATCTTAGTTGCTAATGTAGATATAGTTTACACAAAGTGAACGATAACTCAATTAACTTTGAAGTAATCAAATGGGCACTTGTGATATATAATACATGTGGAGCAACACTTTACAAAATATAATCTTTCATATTTATAGATAGTCCATGAGCTTTATATAGTTATATATACATCATATGGTTTAAGACTTTCAAAAGTATTGTGCAACTCTACAAGAAGGCCTCACTATATAACATAGATACATCGGTGAGACAAAGAAAACTATAAGGTCCGTAAGAAGACCTTATAGTTCTCTCATAAAAGGAAAACAAAAACATCTTGAACATTGATCTCTTCATTAGTCTTTAACTCCTCACTTTCCAGCCCATCGGAACTAACTTGTGGATTTTTGTAACAAGGAATCTTTGAGTACTATTATAGACTTGCAAAACAATCAATTGGGATATGAGCTCAATTAATTCAATAAGAAGAGATAGAGTCATAAGAGTATATTAACAATATGCTTGTTCAATTATTATTTAAATGCAAATGCAACAAACAAATGATAGAGTATCCCATAATGGTTAACTGGTTCATTGTATAGTTAGAGTAATTTTGTTCACTTTTACTTGAATTCTGAGGAGTTTTAACATAACATTATCAAAGTAAATTTAGGCTTGTGCAATGGAGAATACTCTCCTCCCTAAACAACATTTGAACTACTGATCTCAACCTTGTCGCGACCCCTTCTCCTGTCGCTTAGTTTGACTAAGGGTAGGAAAAGGAATATTTTTGCTATCCTTAACAAATGTGTCGATATTTAGTTTGATTACCTATTTATTACTCCTATTAGGTTTTCATGAATGTTAGGTTAGGCTTTAGTTGTCTTAAGATTAATCTAGATTATAAAGTAAGCAACCAAGTTCATATATACAATACATACTATGCTCAAGCAGAAAGCAACACTCGGAGTCCACTAGTAACCATCAATCAATAACATAAGCATATACATAGCACATGCACAAACACAAACACAAACAAACTAGTTACAAGCACAAACAATATAATACTCTAATATACTATTTATGTATTGATCCCAACTTACCTGATGTTAACGCGAGTTAATCTTGCTTCTCATGCTTAATCCCTTCGTAAGTCCCTAAACAATTAATATAAATATTTTAGTTTTTTTTTTCTTAAATGGAGAGTATGTGACTACGTTTTAATGTCTAACATATAGTTTAGATAGATTTATTAAGTCTTGGATTGAGTTTTAACTTATAATTAAAGTCTTTAAATAAGGTTCCGAATATTAATCTTAGTATAGTTTTTGGGCTCTAGAACCTTCTAAACAAGTATTTGGAAAAAATTTCATTAATTAGGAACTTTCTAAAGAAGTATTCGAAAATATCCTTATTAATTATGAACTTTTTGAAAAAGTATCCTAAAACAATCTTACTAACTTAAGAATTCTTTGATTAACTTGTGGATACCATGTCAACTAAATATCTCATATCACATGACTTTCTAATTAAGTCTCTAGAACAAAAATTAACTCATTTTTCCTAGTAGACCAACCTTTTGAACAATTGTTTGAATATGGTCATTTTACAAGTTTACTTGAAATAACTCATCCAACATCATATTCCAAATTACAGACATGTTATATCATGTTTATAAATCAAGGTTATTATACAAAGTAACACCATATTACTAAATTTTACAAATTTACATACTTACCTATTAATATGTCAATCCCATAACCACCAATTTGTCCAAATTTCATCTCCAACTCAAACCACATAATTCCAGATTGATCTTCAAAGTAGGATATGTTCTAAATATACCACAAAACCTGATACCAAGGGTTCCATTAAACTTTATACATTAAATCCGCAAGAAAATGGTAATTTTAATCTAGTTTAAAGGCTAAAATATCTCTAAAAATTATAAAAATTATTTTTATTTGAAATCTCTTCATATAGTGTTCATATACAATATAAGTATTTTGTAGAAAAAAATTTTGGCTTAGCAACTATGTCGATTGGGTCATTCAAATCAGTTTTGAAAATTGATTGGTTTTACACGATTTCTTAAGAAAGTAATATATCTACTTAAAATTTTTTCAATTTGATATTTTTCTTAAAAGCATATATAAAAATATATATATAAATACTTTTTTTTTTTTGTAATTTTGGAAATTTATTTGATATTTTTATCAATTTAACTAAAATCAGACACAAAACTAGATTTATCAGAAAATTGGCCTTCGGCCATCCACAACCCACCAGCCTATTGGAACCACCAAGCGTTGCCTCTACTATCAAGGGGTGATGGTAGTTTACTCTCAAGTTACCTTCGTACTTAGGTTTCGCTGATTCTCTTGGTTTGTGCAATATTGTTTTCCAGTTTTTCTAGATTTTTTTTCTTACTTGTTCTTCCTAATTTGAAAATTTTCCTAAGTTAATATGAAGTCTACTAATCATCTAGAGAGTGTGGATGATAATTCTTATGTTCTTTAAATGAAATATGGCATTTTCTCTCTCTTAATTAACTTAAATAACTCTTAAGAAATCCATGCTAAGAGTCCTAAGGATAATTTCTTAAGTCACAGCTGTCTAACAACATTCCCATGCTTATTCCTATTGAAATCTAATTGTTTACCAATTTTTTACAATTTTCCATAATTTTTCTTATAACTATTTGATTAATTATGAGTATTTTAGGATATTTTAAGCATTATCGGGTATATAAATATATATATTAATTATACCCTAAGTATACATACTATATTTATATATTATTTTAGGTTACTTTATAATTTTTGTGTCCAATTAATTTATCTCTAATGTCTGATTTTTTTTCCATTAACTAACTTATGCGGATAAATTACAATATAATGTAATTTAATAAAACTATCTATTTTAGCTATAATTATATTATTTTGTTAAATTCCAACATTTCGGACTTACGATGTGCCTTTGCTTAATTTTTAGGTCATACGTGAAGTATTTCCCTAATTGGTTAACTCCCACGTACGCCCTAAATTATTAACTCGGAATCTAACACGTAAGACTACAAACTCTTAGAAGCTAATACATAAGACTAGTGAAATCCTATATATAATTTTATGAAGCTCACAATTATTATATTATTTTTTTCTTTCATTGGTCTAATTTTACATGATCTTTTGGGTATAATTTTATCATAATTTATAATTTATAAGGTTTCATAATATGCTTAAAAAATAGTAGAATATTATATTATACACCTATTTAAAATTTCTATTTCCAAACTAACTAAAATTTAACTTGATAAACTTTATGTTATAATTTATGTTGGTCATTTTTCAACTTATTTTTGAAATCTAACTTTATAAGACTATTCCTTATAACTTTTGGGGGACTTATATTACCGTTTGGTTTTATTCAAAATTAATTTCTCATTGGTCTTATGTTTCAAGATAAAGCCCTAAATATGTTTTTCTTTAATACATTATATAAATAGATATGTTCCATTAATTATTTGAAACTTATTTATATACATCTTATATATAATTTTACTCACTACTATTAATTATTAAGATTATGTAGTTGATTTCAAAAGATTTATCATAAGTTGCATCTAAAATTATGAAACTATATGTTTTAGCGATTAGATTTGATAAACTTAATACTTCTAAAAAAATTGTATATAAATGAGCTTAATTTGAAATATGAAAGCTATATAGTTACTTCTTTTAATTTTTATTACTTAGTCATGAGAGTTTAACTTAATTTTAAGCACGTTGATATAAATCATGATTTCTAGAGTGTGTCTCAAATGCTAAACTTTTTATTTTATTTCTTATTAATTTATATAATTGCATATCCAATCTAGGTGTAATTCAAACATTTCAGCACTTACGGATGCTTCCAATCGATTCAATGAAAAGGAGATATCTACCCAATTAGGTATCATTTTCAAATGATCCTCTATTCCAATATAATCACATTAAGTGCTGAATAAATATAAATTACTTTTATATATTATCTCATGTCACTAATAAATATAATATAGACCGTTTTATATCTTTGACCTAATTTATAAGTACATATTTTTCTATAAAGGATATGAAATACTTGAAAGCTAGCCGATCAGGGTTCTGTAAGTATTACACCTAGTACATCATGTCCTAGAAATTGATTGTAGGTTTTTGCTTATTTATGTGCATTCCATTTTCATTTTCAAACTTTCTATGAGTTTGGACCCATTCTCTAGATACAGCTGATCTTATCCTTCCTCGTTGTGGCCTATCATCTTTGTATCAGAGTAAAGGTTCATTTGGGTAAGCTATTGTTGTGTCAAGTTCTTGCATTGTTATGTTGGTTGTTAGTTGTGTTTGAAGCATATTGAGTAGTAAAGTAGTTGTTAGTGTTCAAGTGAGTAATGGAAGTAGTGGTTTCACTTTATTGTAGTAGTAGTTGTACAACATTATGATCTACTCTGTTTTGAGATACAAAAAACAGAGTAAGTAATAGTTGTGTGTTTTTTTGTGAAGATCAAACTTGTTAGCTATAGTAATAAGCATTGATTTTTGTTTGAAGAAAGTTGATCATGTTTTGTATAGTTGATGTGTTGACTACTTAAGCATTGTGGGCGTATTGTTATTTAAGAGATACAACTGTTGTCTATTTGCTGTAAGGATGAGGATGAGTAGGATGATTGATTTAAGTGTTAATTCTGATATTAGAGATAATAATAGTGAAGTTATTCACCATGGCCAACAACCCCAAAATACTCCTAGAAAGACTGATAAGCGATTTGATGAAATGGCTAATTTAATAACCCTGACCAGAGAAATTCATGTATTAGCCTCTCAACCTACTGAGGCCATTCAAAATACTCCTAAGCTGTTCATGAAGTTGGAGGGGCTTCTTATGGTCTCTACCTTATGTGAGGACAAACCCTTACTTGGTAAAACCGAGGTAGAGGGTAGGAGGACGTGTATGGAGAAGAATTAACTTGGGTGAGATGGATAAGGAGGATGAAGAGTTTAGTGAAGTAGAAGAGCGAGCTCGTACACCTTGAGCTTCCAACCATGTAAAACTTCAAGTTCCAACCTTCAATGGAATTGGAGATGTGGATAAGTATCTTGATTGTGAGGAGAATGTGTAACGAGCCTTCGATTATTATCAATACGAAGACTATGATAGTGTTTGAACTATTGCCATAGAGTTCTCCAAGTACGTTATGATGTAGTGAAAGAACTTTTAGGCCATGCGTAGAAGAGATGTATAATAAGATATATATCTTTTTAAGGAATTTTAAACTTATGAAGGTAAATATCATTTCTAAATATTGAAACCTTAGTCAAAGAAGTAAATCAATCAACATTTGTTAATTAAGCAAATAGTTAATTAGGATTAATTTATTATTTAATTAATTACTATATATATGCATATATTTAGTCTAGTTGTAAGATTGATTGTAAGTTGTACATAACAATGTTTGGCCAAAAAAAAAAAAAAAATGTTGTAGTTGGCAACTAGTTAGGGATAAGTTGTGAGCTAATTGTAAGTTGGTTGTAGATTGGTTTGCAAACCGATTGTAGTAACTAAAACTTGATTTGTTTCTAAAAAGGCAGTAATATGAAAGAAGAATTAAAAATAACATATTGTGATTTTAAAGTTTAACTTGGCTTTCAAATTTACAAAAATACTATTAGTGTAAAAAATAGATAAATAAGAGTAATATTATAATATTAATAAAATAAAATACTGGTTTAGAATATTATAGAATCCTACATTATAGTTTATGTTTCAGTTTTGGTACAAATTATATAAATAATAAATGTGACTTTATTCCATTAAAATATAATCAATATCAAATTTTAAATCTAGGTTTATAATCTTGGTTTCATAAAGAAAAACTATCTTATATTTTTGAAATAAGGAGGATATATGTTTGTATGTTCTTAATACCTTCTACATTTTCATTTACAATAACTTTTGTGAAAGTTTTTGTTAGTTTCCTCGCATCACTTTGAGATTTTTTTTTACAAAAGACCCTTTACTTTGCCTTCTACTTAGGTTATCCATAATTATTAGGTTAAGGTAGATTCTATAAGAGTCTCTACTTCTAACCATTTCATAAAGAGCAAGTGATACAACCTAATCAGTACCCTAGTCGTGGTAGATTACTATACATCGCATAAAGGTCGAGGATTAACTCCCTTGTCAATCATTGCTCTTTCATGCAATGTACAAGGTAACTTCTACTTTTAGTTACTCCAAGTTATTAGATAAGTATTATCATAGCAAAATAATTAATCATACCATTCACTTAACTTCATAAATATAATCGAGTTGACGGGATATTAAATCCCCAAAACATGAGTCATTTGATAAGTAGTCTTAGGATGAGTAGTCTTGAGAGCTACTAAATATCAAAATACATAAGTCTCCAAAGAAAGGGCTAAATCCTAGCTATCTATCTCAAATATCCACTCCATCACACAAGCCTTCTCATGAACCCTCCTAAGTTTGTAACTGACCTTGGGCATACTGCGGCCCGATTGGATAAAAAGGTGTCTTTATATTAAAAGAAATCTATAGAAGTGTAAGCTTATGCTTAGTGAGTTATTCGCTCTTACTATGCCTTCAAGCAATAATAATTAACAATCATATGAATGTATAAAATAGGTAGTATGCTAAACAAGTACATACAGTGACTTAGGAATTGCATGTAACTCAAAATTACGCCTTTTATAATCAGGGTTAGAGGTTAATAACTAACATAAACTATCAACTAGGTTCTAGCACTTAGGTTTTTATCCATATTTTGCACCAATGTACTACATATATATATACATATATACATTTTACTTTGAAAAATAATACAAACATTTCAAAACCCAAAAATCTTAAGCCTAGTGATATGGTAGCCCTTACAATTCACATTATACGCTTTAAGTGGAAATCACATGACATGACCCTTAGCTATATGATTAGTATCTCCCAACACCTAGTAAACTCGTAGGTCAGGATAAGGACTCAATAATATGGCATTATAGTGTGCTCTCAAATAATCCCTTCAATAGCTCCTACTACTGTGAGCCCTTTTCCACCTTTTGCATAAGGTGGTAGTTAATATGGATAAAATGCAATGTCATGATATGCATGATCTAGTTAGTTATTAGCCATGTTAGTGTTAGGTTGATTAATTTTAAGCAATCAACCAATTTAGTACACATAAACACCAATCTTATAGCTACCTATCATGCTAGCACTTCCGATTCTTATAACCATAATTGATGGTCTAGCAACTAAGTACATCACATATGCATATTCCCAACCTTACATGCAACCAATTATCATTACACATATATAAAATTCAGTACAACTAACTATAAGCATAGTCAAACATGGAGTCATCGGGAAATTACTCACTTAGATAGAACTACTAGTTGTAGTAGTTAGGTGGCAAGTCATCCTCAAAATCAATGTCACCTAATCAAAATAAATAAAGGAAAAATGAGGATTTATTATTTTATGGTTTCAACCTACTTAGCTAACTAAATTTATTTCTCTTGTGTTTTTACTTATCCTCATAATCTTCCCTGTTTGACTAAATTCTTTAATTACATGTAATTTTCTCATTATAAACTTGATTTTTATCGTCCTTTTTCAAACGCATTTTCACATGCTATGGTCCAATTGTAGAGATGAGTCTTGCAATTTGACGTTTTGGTTAGAACAATAGCGATTTCCTTTCCTGTGCTCCTCTTTGGCCTTGTTTTATGTGATCGAGTTTTCCGTTTTTTGATTTTGATTGGTTTTAGGCCTTCATTTATTATTTGGGCTTTATTACTTATATGTGATGGGTTTCTTAAAGTATTACATCCATTCTTGACCTCGGTTCTATCTATTATTCTATAGGCTTTTAAGTGGGTTTTTATGCCATTTATGTGTTCAATTCTTGTGATTGGCTTACTAAGTGTTTTGTGAGCTTAAGGAATTTTTTAATCGGCTCTTTTTTAATATCTTAAATATCTTTTGATGCTGCCCAAGATGGTTCCCCTTAGGTTTGGAGTGGTTTTTGATTTGATTATATTCTTTTGGCCCAATTAGGTGCCTTAGCTTTTCTAACTCCATCCTACTAGCATTGTTTAGGCCTTTGACTTAACTTGCTACATTTCTAAGTGTATTTTTCATTACCGTTCAGATCTGGTAGGTTGAAGTTTGGCATCCTAAGATCCATTTCTAAGCTCATTTTAAGGATTTTAGTCCCTAAATGTCCACTTGAGGCATTAACTTACATATCCTTCAACTTAGTGCTTACTTAACGATTGTCTTCATCTTTTATTTGTTAGTTTACCCCACTTTATCTTGGCAAGCAAATCTGGAACGCATGGTGTGTGGGGCTTTTAAGGGTATTTTCTTACGATTTATGGATGTTTTTCTTAGTTCTACCTCATAGTCTTACCATATAGTCTTTTAGGTGCATTTTTTATGCTTAAATATCCTTCGCTAAGTTGAGGAAACTTCCTTAGGGTATTTTAAGGTCCACGTCCAGCAACATAAACGAAGTTGCTTCATTTTTGTGTTCGTGAATTTTCGGCGAAATGAAGAACCTAGAAGGTACAAGTAGAAAGTAAGAAACGAACCCATTATTAGTAGCTTAATAGCGAGTTCCTATATATAACGAAACCTTAGAAATTAGTTAATTAATTTATAGAGTTAATAATATGATATGACTTGACATTAAAGAGACATATATATTTATAGAATATAAATTATACTTAATATATATATATATATATGTACATTTATTAAAATATTTAAAATATATACTACGGATACTCGTATATGTTAACACAATGATTTAATATAAATAACAAAAATCACCTAGGGTTAAATTCCTTCTAATTGGAAGTTGAGGCCAAGCGACTAGAATTAATAAAGTATGAGTTAGTCATTTTAACTTTGGAACATGAAACAAGCATATAGTAATACGATTAATAATAATTGGTTAAGTTGTCCTTGAAGTGAAAGAATATCCCCTGCACTTAATATTAGGAAGACATACGTTTGACAGCTGGCAAAATTAATACATGAGTCATATAGATAAAATATCCAGGAGAAGAGACATATCCTAAACCAAGTTATTAGATGAATGTTGCGAAGGACATTACTAGCTTAACTTTCATTAGACCAAAAGAAGGGAAATAAAATTATAGTAGTACAAATGATAAGGTGACAACAAGAGAGTAATCGTGGCCACAGATGAAACAACAAATGGTGATTCATCAAGCAAAACAATTGACACTTATTACGCCATTTATCTACACGTGATTAGAGGACTGAAGATCTACCCTTCAATTTCCTATATATTAAATCAACCACATGTAAGAATCAATGGGGAAATTTTAGGAAAATTGTTGGAACCCCTATTTAGTTGCTTTTGCCATATTTAGTCTCATCGTAAGATTGGCGATGATCAGGTCCCTCCATAGCAAGATCAATATTTTGAATTTCAGAAAGTGTCCAACCAAGTTCCGTAATTCTCGAGAACTATAGGTAAGTATTATTTTACTTTGAGTTTAATATAATAGTTTTCATGAAATTACTTCATGATGTATGATATTTATGGTGTTAATATAATTATTTTTTTATAAATGCATAATAATGGATATTTTTGTAGAAATCACAGAAAGTACAGCTTAACGTTGACATCTCCCAAACTTGATCGACACAACATTGACATTATCAAATATATTAGAATCTAATTAAATAAATACATGTTCCACCCATTCGTAATGTAAAATGTAAATGGGCATATGTTGGGAATACATAGTATGATAATAACTCAGTTAGATATATATTATATATATATATATATATATACATATATATGAGTAAACTAGAAAGTCAATCTATATTTCATAGTGTCACGTTCTTATAAATTAATGGTATTAATATATGATAATTATATATATATATATATATATATATATAGAAATAATAACAATAAAAGAGATAACTTATAACATTTATGGAAGTTAGTTTGAAACTAAAATGTGATGTATGAATAAAATCCTCCTTTCAATACAATCAAAATGATAGATCATGGACAAAGATACCAAATGTCATTCAATATAATATTTTTATAAAACATATTATATAAACCATTTTTGTATGTAAATACATATTGTATAATTGATAGAAATGCTATTACTAAAAAGCGTATGCCTATATATGTTTAGATAAGAAGATAAGATTGTCATGGTTTACTAAGCTAGTATTTTTTATATGCATTCATGTATGATCATGCATATACACCGTGTCACACATAATATTCCAACAACATTTGTGTCATACTATGCTTTAGTAATATTCATAAAATATATTGTCTTACATGGTAGATCTATACTTAGTAATAATAATATTATAAGTAGTATATGAGGACTGTATATACCCAGTGATGTATATTTATAATAATATTTATACTTAACCTATTAATATTTATAGACTTGAACTAAGACAAATTGATATAGTATTTTAGCATCTTCATTATCCTCAAAACGTTGTATTATAAATCTTAAGATAAACCTACTATACATGTCCATCAATCTAATAAAAGATACCTATTGGATACAATATAGAGTGGTACTATGTTAGATTAATCTTACACAAGCATTATCAAAGACTCTTGGGAATGAGATCAGTGCTTCAATGTACTTTGAAGTATTATTTTATAATACTTAGAGACTTTGATATGTACTTACTTGTGATTGTAGTTTGTTATTTATGTGTGTGTGATGCATGTGTTTGAATTTGATTTGCTGTGGTGGGAGCTGAACTCTATGTTATATTTGCTTTGTGAATATTGCCCTGTTTGACTTATTTGAGCTTACTTGATCACCTTAAAAAGAAAAAAAAAAAAACTAATTTGAATTCGACTTAACGTTTAACTTGAATGCATTATAACCTAGTAAGGGTAACAGTTAGGATTCTTAGGCCGAACATGGATCGCTTTGATGAGGATAACTGAAATGATTCTTTGTACTCCCTTAATTAAGCTAAGTGACAAGAGAGAAAGTCATGTCAAGGGGATAAGGGTGGGGGGGTTAGGGTGTGTGGGTTTTGTGGTACGAAGATGGTTTTGGGCATAGAGTGTTCTCCATTGCATAAGCTCCGATTCGGTTTCGATTTGCGAGTATACGATGTCAAACTCCTTAACTTAAGTTAGAGTAGATATAATTTCTCTAACTTCATGATGGACTGAATAACATCGTGCAAATAACACATTACTTATTCATGCATTGCATATAATAATTGATTGATAACTTAGTTGTTTGCTCAACTTGTATATACTTTTTGTCTCTTGCCCTTTACTGAGCTCATAGCTATTTGGCCCACTCCCCTATTACTTTTTGTAGGTTATTAAAGCTAAAAGCACTGGATTGGTTAGGATCCTAAGTGCATGAGAGTTTCTATAAACCCAACAAAGGAACCTATGCAAGGATGTGGATGTAGGTAATTATGAAAGAAGCTATTAGAATTGGTTTTACTACCCATTTTACTGTTTGGTAGGAAATTCCGATTCTTTATGGTCTAGATGGTTTGTGTGAGAATAAAGAAATACTCTATAATATTTCTATAAATAAACGTAATTATATTTTATTCTTATAGAACATCTAATAGATTGTATGTTAAGTTAGAACCTTTATGATCAAAGTAAATAGAACAGTTGTTGCATCTCAAACTAGGAAACTTTTAGGATGGATAGCATGACTCTTGAATTTACGGTGTGATAAGAGTGGTATTAATGTTCTAGGTTATCAGTGATAGGACCAACCAACTAAATGGTGAGATGTGGTAATATACAATAACTGAAAGAATTAAGTCTTAATGTATATGAAATGCCTATATATGCACATATATATATACATATACACACTTATATATTTATTTCTATAAATTATCTTTCAAATTAATAAGCAACTCAAGAAATACTAACTTAAAATCTTATAATTCTATTTGAATTGTTTAGATCTAGTCTAATTAAATAACTGAAGTTTGAAGAAAAGACAAATAACCTATGAATTGAAGTATAATAGTATAGTGAAAGTCTAGATTACTACTTAGGAATGGATAAAATTAAAAATAAAAAGGAATGAACGTAGATAATTTTTCAATTGCTTCTTCCTTTTTGTCATCTGTATGTTTTGCACAAATATATCTATAAATATATGTGTTTTCCCCTTATTAATTGCTTATTGTATATATGTTATCATGCTATTGGCATGATGATGTTCTTATTAAATTATGTAACTAGGCTTCATAAATATTTTATGTTACAATTATAGGTTACAATCAGGAAAAGATTGCTAGTGCATTATTATTTATGATGATAAGAACTAGTTTTGGATTTGAGGTGGCATATTATTTGGAGAATTTATTGAGATTTCTATAAGAATTCAATAAATGAAGGTGTTAAGAAATTGTTATCTATATAACTTGAAGAGAAAGTTGATCCTTAGTTGCTTACGAGTGAAAATTGACAACTTGTGCGCTCATTAAACAAATTTAAGTATATCTTCCATATATATACACAATATAATGATGTTAACTACCCCTACGCAGATTAGAATTACATGTTACAGGGAATTTAATCCAAATATGTATAAATATATATATATATATATATGAAAATAAATATTTAAACTTAAGCACATGCAAATAAAACTTAAACCTAAAATAATAAAATCTTTCATAAACACCAAAAAATCAAATAAAAAATCCATCACAACCACGTCTAAAGATAATAGTGACACAATGAAGAATATGAATGTGAAAAATGGAACATCAAATAGCAAATAGCAAACATAAAGAAAATAGTTGATAATATAAAACTATCTCATAAAATTGTTATAATGAATATTAATGCCTTAATGAAAGCAATTGTGATAGTAGTCTATAAACTCAAATGCAATTGTAATATAAAGTGATACTAAATAAAACATATATACATCAAATAACAAATCAAATGTCTAAGTAAGATTCATGCTCAAAGAAAAAAGGAATAATAAATTGAATATCTACATCAACATGTACACATATGGGATGGGAATGGCGAATTCTTAGTCTCCCTTATGTTGATCCATGTTGGCTTGTTTTAGTTTATATCAATCCATATTAGTTAGTGTCAATCTTTCTATCATGAGGTATCATGTGTATCAAGTCGAGTTACAGTTGTGTCAAAGCCATGTTCAGTTAGTATAATGTTAGGATTTGCCAACCCTGCGTTTATGAATGTCCATGCTATATGAGATATTAGCTTTTTAAAACTAAAACAATGATAAATATTTATAGTGAAATAAAGAATAATTTAATAAAGGAAAATGATGGGTTAAATAAGGAAATTTAGAAAAGCAAATATATATATTTCTTAATATTTATAATGAAGAAAAAGGAATGATATTTATAGTTAGACAACAACATCAATTCTCTATAACTAGATAAAATACTAATATGAATAATAATAATCAAGATTGTAGTAAAAAAAAAAAAGAAGAAGAAGAAAAAAGGGTCATACGGGTTGAAATATTGGAAGAAGTAGATGGAATCAATAGAAACCATTGAGAATGTTATACCAAAAAGGTAAAGCAATAATGATAACTTTTGAAAGTTTGGTGGAAGAAGTTAAAAGTTTGTAGTTAAAAAAAAAAAGAAAGAAAAAGAGAAAAGATATATATATATATATATATATATAGAGAGAGAGAGAGAGAGAGAGAGAGAGTTATAAATCTTAGCGAAAATTGGTTACGATAAATATTTGAATCAGTTGAAGAAATGGAGTAATGACCAAGGAATACATGTAACAATAGGAATGATAAGCTTTACTTAGAGTAGTAATCAAAAGATGGCTTAGAAGCTCATTAATGCTTGATGTAGGAAAAAGAAGTAAAGGATGATAGCTAAAAACAAAATGAGATTATCAACATGACTATTATAAGACAATTATGGTAAGTTGAAAATATATATATAGAAGTTAAAGTGAAAAACAAAAAAAAAATAGCTCAATAATCATAAACGTAGAGACCCAAAGATTGAAGTAAAGGGATATATTGAATGGATTAACATTAGAAACCAAAATATAGAAGCTATCCCTTCATTTAGTGGAGAGAGAATTACAATTGAGAGGATCAATGTTTGGGGGTTAGTTAAAATAGGGGATTAACGTTTCAAAAAGTTTAAATAAGGGATTAACGTTTCAAAAAGTTTAAATAAAGAATCAATGTTTCAAAAAGTTCAAATAAAAAATCAACGTTTCAAAAAATTCAAATAAAGGATTGGCATTTCAAAAAGTTTAAATAATGAATCAATATTTCATAAAGTAGTACAAATAAAGAATTCATAATAATTAATCCATAAAATTATTTGAACCACTTTTTAAAAAGTTGATCTCTTATTTGAATTACTTTATAAAACGTTAATTCTTTATTTGAATTTTTTAAAATATTGATCTTCTATTTGAACTTAACCCAAATGTTGATCTCCTTTGATTTTTTTTCTCCTACTTAATGGAGGTAGACCATTGAATGTAAGTTAAAGTGTAAGATCTCTAGTTGCTTAGCTTACAACAAATATCAATTAGGGAGAAAGATAAACTTAAGGAAGTACTTCAAATTTTATTTGAGAGGCCTAAAGAATATGATGATCTGACCACAAAAATACTATATAAGTGAAATTAATAATAGGCTAAATATCATTGTTCTCTAGTCTAAGAAAATGAATATGACAAGAACTACTAATACAAGAGTACGTATCTATGAAGGTTGCATGGTGATATAGTAAGATCATATAATAGCTTAGAAAGTATGAATGATCTTGTTAAGGAATACAAATAATAGGGTTTTGACCTCAACCAAAGTTGGTAATTACGTATATATATTATTATGTAATATTATGGGTTAAAGATACAAAAGTCGGCATAGAAAGGTTAATATTTAATAATAGTTGATGATCATGATGTGATGTGAAGTGAAATCAGGATTATGTAGTGAAAGCATAGTATTAGATCTTGAACTTTAATGTCCTAGATTATGGAAGTTTCAAGAACGAAACTTATTGTAAGGGAGATAGAATGATTTTCAACCAACTATCTTAGACCCAGAAAGTTAATCTACTCTTGTCACATGTGCTTCAACCAACTAGTTTGAATTTACAATGATGATTTATTTTCATCGAAATGTGGAACTTAGAAGGTATAACTGTAAAGTAAGAAATGAACCCATAATTAATAGCTCGAATAGCGAGTTCCTACTTATAATGAGACCTTAGAAATGAGTAAATTAATTTATAAAGTTAATAATATGATATGACTCAATGTTAAAAAGACATATATATTTATGGAATATAAACTATACTTAATATATAAGTTTACATTCATTAAAATATTTAAAGTATATACTGCATATATCTGTATATGTTCACACAATGATTTAATATAAATAAAAAAAAAAGCTAGGATTAAATTCCTAACTAATTGGTAGTTGAGGCCAGGCGACTAGAATTAATAAAGTATGAGTTAGTCATTTTGACATTGGAACATGAAACGAGCATATAATAATATGATTAATAATAATTGGTTAAGTTACCCTTGAAGTGCAATAATATACACTACACTTAATATTAGGAAAACATACGTTTGACAACTGGAAAATTTATTACATGAGTCATATAGATTAAATTCCAGGAGAAGAGACATATCCTAAACCAAGTTATTAGGTGAATGTTGTGAAGGACACAACCTTGATATTACTAGCTTGAATTTCATTGGACCAAAAGGAGGGAAATAAAAGTATAGCAATAAAAATGATGAGGTGACAACAAGAGAGTAATCGTGGCAAAATGGTGATTCATCAAGCAAAACAATTGATACTTAATATGACATTTATCTACACGTGATTAGAAGACCGAAGACCCACCCTCTAATTTCCTATATATTAAATCAACCACATGAAAGAGTCAGCGAAGCAATTTTAGGAAAATTGTTGGAACCTCTATTTAGTTGCTTTTACCATATTTAGTCCCATCGTAAGATTGACAATGATCAAGTCCCTCCAAAGCAAGATCAATAATTTGAATTTCCGAAAGTGTCAAACCAAGTTTTGTAATTCTCGAGAACTATAGGTAAGTATTATTTTACTTCCAGTTTAATATAGTAGTTTTCATGAAATTACTTCATGATGTATGATATTTATCATATAATAATATGGTGTTAATATAATTATTTCTGTATAAATGCATAATAATGGATATTTTTATAGCAATCATAGATAGTCTGAAACTTGATCTACACAACACCGACCTTATCAAATATATTAGAATCTAATTAAATATATACATGTTCCATCCATTCGTTAATGTTATAAGACTATAAAAATAATTATACTGTTAATTGACAAAGGATAAAAAGCTATACCAACAAAAGATAAAAAGTCTAGGCATTGGGAGAATTTGAAAATGTGCTAACGTTTTTTTCTAATTTACTTCTTTATCTTGTGTGATATGTCTTTATAATTAGATGTAGCTTATTTTATTTATTTTATATGTTACACTCTACAAGTTGGATAGTGTCAGGAAACTGAGTTAAAGAACAAGTGGACCATAACTCCACTCCACCAAACTAAAAGTTGGTAATGGTATCCTAATGTTGCTCCCTACTTCTAGAGCAAGATAGTAGTTTCTACCTATGGAAACAATATTCTACATTAATCATACTTGGCAAATATGCTATCTCAAGTTAATATTAGGTAAAGAATTTGGGAGAAACCACCTCGTAATAGTAATGCAAATATTGTCTAATAAAAGGACTTAATAATATACTCAAATGGTAAGGCGCCAAAGGTGCCAAGTACGACCATTTCTAAGGATTTCTTCTAGTGAGAAACAGAGAATTAGGACCTTTGCACCAATCTCCTATTGATAGAATTCCCACAAACACTGTAAACTAAACATAAGGATAGACTCCATGCCTTGCTTTTAGAATGAGAGATATTGTTTCCCTCTTTTCTATTTATCTTCTTGTCTTTATTTCTACTTCTTCATTATAATGCCCTAGAATTGGAGGGTATTACAACTTACGACGTGTCTCTACCATTCAAGAATACGTTAAGGCTCTAAAACTAACTATAGTCTTCTTAATCTCTTCTAATAACCACTTATTAAGTATAAAATAACAATTCTCTAAGTACATCAATTTGAGTGACTCATAATCGAGTTACTTTAGCCACAATATATAAAATAATTAGATCTTGATCTTCTATAATATACAAAACTAATCGCCTCTCTTTCCTAATTGATGATAGCAATCGTCATACTTGCTATAGATAACAACATGTCAAAACAACTTGCAATTGTAAAAATAAAAGAATGAGTTGAAGCTTAGTATGAGTGCACAAATATACACGGATGCCAAGCCCAAAACATTTACATGCATATTATACAACTATAACAATATATAAACAAATAACAGTTTAATTATCTTTAATTTAGGTTAGCAATTATCAAATGGGTACTCATAATCCTATTACACCATAATCTTTGTCCACATATATAGATGGTTATAATATAAGTTTTTCTTCAAGTCCTTTACACCTAGAGTCCAAAGTCTACAGACCAAAAACCTAATATTCCAATTGCGTCATCCTATATAAGAGTTTATTAGGGATTCTTCACATATGATCATTAGTTGCTCTTCTAAGGAACTACCACTATGGGCCCCTAGAGTGAGCAGGTCAAGTACAACCAATAGTCAAGGTCATTTAGGTCGTATATAAATTAGTTTGGTTACATTTTAAGTCCTAATAAACATAACCATACAAACAAACATCACATACTTGAAAAGCCGAATTTGAACCAAATACAAAGTCAGAACTAACCATGAAACCTAAATCTAACAACCTGATAGTTAACTAGAATCAACAACTTTAAGTCCTGTACAAAAAAGCTCTAATCACCCAACAAGTAAAAAACTCGATAACCAATATGAATTTACTGAAAAACAAGCATTATGTTAATCTTTAGATACTCGATAACTAAATTTTATCTAAAAGTTACTTATGAATATATAAACTTATCCATTCAAAGGTTTCGGAAGAAAATAATCGAATCTAATCATAAATTAATAATAAAAATTGAAGATAATATAAATATATAATATAATATAGTAAAAAGTTGATATATTAATTTAATATTATTTATTTATTTTAAATAGTAAAGTAAGATATATATATATATAAATGAAAATATAAAATGGATACATAATGAGGGTATCAAAATATATAATATTACTAATCGATATAGCAATAAAAGAATATGTACTTTAATAAGACAATATTATGATTTGTAGAAGTACATAGGGAAGAACACATTAATTATTAGGATCCAAAATGGACATACTTTACAATTAATGTTATATACTACATAATCATAATAACAACAATTGTAACATAAATATATAAATTATAATGTCATTAATATTAATAATAAGGCATAACAATAATAAGATAGTATCTTTATAAACCAAATTGACAACTGAAATATGTATAAAATACAAGCATTGATATAACTCTATAATTAGCCAAAAAATAATGACCCAGTACCAAATGTAATAGAAATAGAAATCCCACAACTATCAATTTACATATATACATAATTTGATAGTATCTCATAAAGTATAATAACAATTTCTTATATCAGCTATAACATAATGATTACGAAAAATAAAAAAATTATAATAGGAATCGAATACTCATAATTACTCGTCACTATGATACTAGAAAATAAAAGTAATACTATACTCACACAATATTGAAAAATGGAATCGAATCAACTCGTAGAATAAACTCGAGTTCGGAATACTAGATGGATAGTGAATTGATGCCTAATATAAACCTATGAGAAAAAAAAATATAGAAATTACAATTTATCTAATAAAATACCGAAAAAAATTAACAAATATTAATCTACTAGAATGGCTCAAAATGCATGGAAGCAGGATGAAAATAACATATAGCAAGGAGGTCGAGAGCTTAGATGAGCTTGAATATGTCTAGAATCAGGAATTGAAATTGAAATTGGGGGTTATATCTATGCGTCAGGGATTGGACAAGGGATAGGGTAGGGTCTGCTTGCATTGGGATAGGCAAGAAAGGAAAAGAATCAGGAAGGGAGAATGGATTGGAGTATACCCTAGCGTCAGGGGGATTAAGGTAAGAGAGAGAAGAGATTGGAGGCATGAGAGGGGGAGAAGAGAAAGAAAAGGGGGTGAGGTTCGATAGGATTAAGAGTAAGGAGTGGGGTTGAAGGAATAGAGCAGGGGAGAAGAGTTTGATGAATTAACAGGGAAAGGGGATTAGGTGAAAGGAGAAAAAAGAAGAAGGAAGAATTGAGGGAAGAAGATGAAGTGGATAAAGAAAGGAGAGAATATATATGAGAAGGGTAGGGTTTAGAATCATTCTAGAATGTGGGGTATGTCCATATATAAAATAGAAAAATAAAGAATTAATTAGAAAGGAAAAAAATAGTATTTAGAAAAATAAGTCATATAGAAAAATATCATAATATATATAGTACTAATAAAATATTTATACCTTATACGTAAAACATAATTTAATCTATTTAATGTGTATGTAAAATAAAGGTTTTAGGGTAATAAAATTGGAACTTTAAATTAGATATCTATTTTACAAGATACGCTTTAGAATAAATCTATAATTACATGATGTTTAATGAATTGAGAAAATTTCGATTAGGAAGTAAATTTCTAACGATATAAGCTTAAAGGATTTTACGATTTAAATAAATTACTAACCCTACTGGGGTGTTTCATTCATTTTCTTTTCTTTTTTTCTTTTTTTTTTCCACATTAAAGTATGTAAAGGTTATTCATAGAGGTTCTTCTTGAATGTTACCCAAAGTGAGTGTCCTCGTCAGGAGGATAGTGAAGAGAATACCTACATCAGTGCACTTCCATGCTTAGTTGTCTATGGTGATAAGCTTTTAACTTATGTATAGTTATTGACTTATGTCTTGATTTAGCTTGCTTTTGTGTTTAGCTTCTTTTGTTGCTTTGGCCTTTAGTTTACAATCTTTATTACTTTTGCCGCTTTTTACTTATGAGATTTATTAATCTTTCTATTTCTTCCTCTTGGCAGTTTCTATTAGATTGTCTAATTTGTGTAGTACTTTTTTAGATTTCTACTCCTGTTTTTTCTAGACAAAATTTACAATATTTTTTATAATAGCATTGATATTGATATCTAAGGTTCATACTGAGATACTTTCTACAATATGCATATGGTTTATTAAAATTGTGTCTATTATTTTGCCAATCATGTTGGTATTCTAGACTATTACCCATACATTCAAAAATTTCTTGTTCTAAATTAATCTTGAAAATTGATTCTATGAATTCATTTACACTTTCCTCATCATTATTCAAATTTTGTACTTGATCTTCATAACTTACTATGCTATAAATAGATTCTGTCTCACTTATATCATTGTCTACTTCTACTAAATCTTCATTCATGCATTTGCTAAAATTGAATTTTTATTATGCAAGAATTTCTTTTTGCATGTCTCTACTTAAATGTCCTGTTTCTTTGTAAGTATAATAGGTTATCTTATTTTAATAATTCCTATTCCTCTTAAATTTTCTAACATGTCTATCTTTATTTAGAAATGGTTTACTAGCTTATGTTTTTCTAATATAGTATTTCTTTGTTTTTCTTTTATTTCTATTATCTCTTTTAAGTATCATTTTCCTTTGTCTATGTTCATATTATTGTAGTGTATATATATTGTTATAGAAAGAATGGTCACCTTTTAATTGTTTATGTATTTGTATGAATGTATATTTATCTACTAACCTATTTACAATAAATCTTATGGCTACAACTATATTATATACATGACTTTCTTTTGATATTTCCATTTCACTATCTCACTTTTCTTTTATTTCTTTCCTAAAAGGACCTAGTAACTTCAACATTTATTTTTGTATTATTGCTTGCAAACACCTAATTTTTATCTCTTTGTATTTTGATTTATTTATTTATTATCTAGAGAAAGGGTCCTTTATAAAATTGAAAAAAATAAAAAAAAATTAATTTGTTTGGCCATAGATCATTTTTTAAGATACTTAATATAGGGTCATAGGTTTTTTTTTTTACACCTCATTTGGGGAAAATTTAATTTATTAATGAGTTTCAGTCCATTTTAATTTCAACTTTAGGCTAATTTTAGATTTAGGGTTTGGTTTATTCAATTATTTATTTATTTTAATTAAATACATAAAAATAAAAAAAAAAGAGAGAAAAGATTTTCAAGAAGATCAATAGAAGAAAATCCGGTTTATTAGAATCCCAATCTAAAACAAATTGAATTGAGTTGTTGGAATTGTTGTTTGGATTTAATAGAATCATAGCTGAATAATTATTGGAGATAACAAATCTAATATGATATAGTTAAATCCGATAAGATCCATAAAGATTTAGATTTAGGTTGATATTTATCACTTTAGATTTGAATTGATCTAAGATATTCGTTTTCGGGTTATATAAATAGTGAAGGATAACGGGAGAGGAGAGTTTATCATGATAAAAGAAAACAAAAAACAAAAACACCAAACAAAATCACCACTCTTCACTAATCTCCTAATCCTTAATCTTTCTTCCACACATACAATTTGAGATACACAATTACCAATCACCATTGTTGCAATTCATTGTAGCAATATGCTCGAATCCACTCCTTAGAGCAATTCCATAGTTGTGCATGTGAGAGGACTCAAGATTTGACCCATTCCCTTTCATTACGTAGCCTTTACTTGTATTGTTTATTATTAGTATTGTTTTTTTAATTGTTTTTTCATAGTTTTAGTCGATTGCTCTCATTAACTTTTTGTGTTTTTCCTCATAGGTACATAATAGTGGATTTTAATTATTTTCTATAGTTTGTTTCATTTTTTATTTCACTTAATGCAATTTGTTTATTTATTTTTAAGACTTATATCAATTCTTTATTTTCATCGAGTCATTAATTGCTAGTAGTTAGTTTTAGTGTTAGTGTCTAGTAAACATATATTAGGTTGATTTTTAGTTAAATTAGTTTTTTTTTAGATTTCATATTTTCAAAATGACATTTTTTATAAAATATTATAATTTACAAAATCTCATCCTTCACATATTGTATTAATTTAAAAAATTGCATTAGCCATATTAGGGTTTTCTAGGAAAAATAAAAAATGGTCACTTATTCAGCTTTTCATAAAATAAAAAAAAAAATCTTTAATTGACATCTTTTCTATGGTTAGATATTTTTTTTTATGGTTTAGGATTTTTTTTATTTTCCATTATTTAAACATCTTTTCCATGGTTTAGGTATCTTTTCCATATAAAAGTTTTATTATGTAGAAAATTGCATATTTCATAAAAATCGCATTTTTAGGTTTTCAGGGTTTTTTCTTAAAAATAAAAATTTTGTCACTTAATTTTTTTTTTCTTAAAATGAAAATATTAATTTGTAACTTTTCAAAAAATTAGGTTTTTTGGTTTCTTTTTAATTAGGAATAAAAATTAGGCTTTTAAGGATTTTGCTTAATAAAAAAAAAAAACAGTTAATAAAAATGGAAATTTGGCTCGATTGTTTTTATAAAAAGAACCAATCTAGTAAAGTTTTTCTAAGAATGAACTATGGATGTCTGATTTCAACTAGTAGGTAAGTAAATACCTCCGAGGCAACGTAAAATTTGTAAAAACTTTAGTTTTCCTTTTTTTTTTTGTTTTGTAAATTATAGCTTGAATTAATTATTTTTGTGAAATAAACACAATTTAATTTATTTATTAGTGATTAAGTTTTTTTTTTCAAAAAAGGGTAATTTTTAAAACTAAATCTAATTTCAAAAAATTAATAATGATATTCGTAAGGGTTTAATATAGTAGCCTCCGAACTTAAGAAATTCTATTTTTTAAAATTGTTTTCAAATAAGTTTTCAAAACATAGATTAGTGGCTAAATTAGAATTGGTCCATCTAATCAACTCTAATTTCATCGCCTTCCCAGTTTTACAAGGTGACAAATCCAAAATCTTTCAAAATAAAAAAATTGGGTTTCCTTTAACTTTAGTTGAGGGTTTAAACTAAATAGATATATGATTTAGTTTAAATTAAGTTAAGGGAAATGAAATTAAAATAAAAAACCAAAAAGTTAAACTCGACAGCTTGGTGACTTCACTAAGGACATTAGGAGGGTTAGCTACTTAAATTTTCTAAAATTATGATTATTTTTCAAAAAATGCCTAAGTTGCAAATTGTAAATTTTCTTTTTGTTGTAAAATATAAATGTTTGTACTTAATTGCAATTCACCTATGGGGTCATTTGTAGGGGTTTATTGCATTATAAATGTATGTTAGATATGGTCAAAACTGGATTGTCATAGGACCCTAGGAGGGGGGTTATTGTGTAAGTTTCAAATATTGTGTGGCAACTACCTTTCGGGATCGATGAGGCTATCCTACTCAAGTTTCGATGTAACCAAAGAATCGTTTCTTCGAAAACATTTAAGGTCACAAAACTTGAGGACCTTTAGAATCTACTCTAACTAGATACACTAACCTTGACCGATGAATAAATAATAATAGGGTATGTTAACCAATAGTCATTATTATGTCAAAATTTCCATATTATCCATGTAAATCTAATGTAGATTAGTTTTGTATATAAGGCTTTCTTAATGTAAAATTATAAGTCTCCTTATACCTTGTATTCCTTATATTTGTGACATATTGTTTATATTTCTCTATAATTACAAATTTATTATAATAATGGAATTTTGATATAGTTACAACTCTAAACACCTAGTATTGCCATATTACTATTTGATAGTTAATTCCTTACATTTGTGAGTCTTCATTTTACATTTTTTTTATCTTTATCTTTATTCATCTATAAATATTCATGCTTGATAATTATGTCCTAATTTCTAAAAGTTAGGTTCATAAATAATCACGTTTTGCTACCTTGTAAAATACTGCACTTCATTTGAAAGCTTGTTCTTAAGTGATCAAAATTGAAAAGAAAAAAACAAAAAGAATCAATCCCGTAAAATAATCTTAGAAGTTGCCATCATGCCAAGTATTCTATAAGCTAGAAATATTCATTCTTTCATATAGATTAGCATCTTGTAAATAGGCTTCCTCATTCATAATAAATAGTATTTAGAAATGATCTTTGGTTCTATTGAATAATAATTGAGCACAATGTTCAGCACCTTTACTTTGTTCATATATTGTATCCTTCATAATAAAAAGAACCTTTTCTCTTTTAGAATATCATTCTTTCTTTCCTTATTTATAAATAAGCACTTTAATAGCATTCATTAAAATGTTGTTCTCTATCAATAAAAAAAATGTAAATATATTATATAGGCTTGTATTTAGAATCCTAAGAAGGCAATCCCCCATTTACAACTTGATCACTCAATCTTTGTAAAATAAAGCCCTATCTCTCTCTCTCTCTCAAAAAGGAAAAAAAAAAAAACAAAAATGAGGGAGAAGTTATTAACAGTTACAAATCCTTATAGGACTCGAGACAAACGTGAACCACATAGCTTGTTAAGGTAGCTAACCAAACATGAATCCTTGGTTTGTCAAGATAACCGAACCAACTCAAAACCCATAAGCCATCAGGTCCAACCATAAACTAAGTCAAAACACAAAGCCATGAAATACCATCTTGAGCTTGATCCTTATTACAAAAATATAAATGGCAATTCACAGTTCCTTCCACATAAAAAGATGTTAATGCTAGTCTATTCGACTTTAAAAAACCAAGCCTAAAATCACACATGGGAGCTAAGGGGCATTAAGACCTATAAGTCTAGGGCAATTTAAGCAAGAATGTGAAAGCTACAGGGCATTTGATCTTTGAAATTTCAATTTGAACTCAAATCAAATGAAAGGTATTTTTTCATAACTATGACATGTTTCAAGGAATTAGGGGCAAGGTCAATCTCTACCTTATAGCAAATCAATCCCTAATTAAGGAATTGATAACTCTTTTTTAAAAGGTTTGGAATGAAAAGAGACAAGCTATATCTTACACACTAACCCTTAAATACTTTAAGAGATGAGAGACATCATGGTGAGGGATTTTTAGACTCATTTCTTAAAGGAGGTTTGTTTTGAATGTGATATGTAGATTAAAATGAAGTTAGGCATTTATTTTCAAAACCCAAACACAATTATCATTTGTTAACTTTGTTGAACCAATTTGAAGTTATTTCAAATATAATCCCTATCAAGAGACACCTTAAAATGAGGCAACTCAGAGGTTAGGGTCATTGATTAGGAGAGAATGATAAAACTGGTTTGTGCTTACCTTTGTAATAACAATTCATGGATAACTTTTGTTTTTGATAAATTGTTCCCTTTGAAGAAGAGCCAATACTTTTATAAATATCTCAAAACCACACATACTTTACCTAAGCCCATACACTTGAAACCCATGGATTTAAGGCCTTAATTCATTTAAAGACAAAGACTCGACAAAAGAGATAATTACTTTTAAGAAAGAGAAAAGAAAGAAATGGTGGGGTAAAAAAAATAAATAAAAAGGAAAAAAAAAAGAAGAAAGAAAGAAAGAAAAAAAGGAAAAAAAAAAAAACAAAAGAAAGAAAAAGGAAGAAAGGCCTAAACATTAGGCTTGAGAAAAGCCCTAACCAAATAAAGGCCAGAAGCCTAAGTTGCTTTAAAAACATAAGGTCTTGAATCACATTCACCATTACTAACACAAAACCCCATATCCATTTTGGAATTATACTCCGAATCACAAACATAAAACCTTTCTATCCATCTTGAATCATACAAGACCTCTCCACCCACAATACCTCCCTAAAAGCTTTTCTAATCTTAAAGAATAATTTTTCTAAAATAAAAATTATTTTTAAAACTAAGGCAAGCATACGTCTATTTTTTTCTTAAGAATTCTTGACTTGTACACCTAAGTTAGATATAAGTATTTCTTTCAAAATAGGCCCTCTTATTAATCCCTTTTGAAAGCATTTGACCAAAAGCTTGATTCACAATACTGAACCCAAAAAGACATAATAGATTGATCAAAGCATATCACTTATAAACTGGACTATAATTTTTGGAATAATAGTCAAGACCAAAATCTAGACCGATATTGTATAAGGAAGCCCTCTTTAATTACACTAATCGTGAGTTACATTTTCCTTAGGAAATAAATGTTTAAAATCATAAGACCTAACTAAGAAGCTTAGTATCAGGGCCAAAAACTAGGATAGATATGAGATGTCCCACATGGTTCCTAAGGAAGGGGATGGTTACTACACTTATTTCTTAGATAAGAATTTGTATTCGTTAGTGGACTTTCAAGAAAAAAAAAAAAAGATGGAAAAAGAAAGAGAGACTAAAAAAAAAAAAAGATGAGAAGAGAAATAGAAGAAAGGAAAAAGAGGGAGATAATGTAAAGGATTGTTACAAGTTTTTCCATCTATGTCAGCTCGAGTGGCCAAATCGTCAATTCATGTCATCTACTTCTAAGTCATTCTCCCGATATAGTTTTTGATGTCCATTAACTCCTTTTCAAGTCAAGAAACCTTATCCTTGATAACATTTTCGTCATAGATGGTTTTGTAAATTTCTCTAGTCAAGAGGTTTTTTAAAGGGTTATATCCCCCAGTTTTGCTTCTTAGGTTTCTTGGCTAGCCTGTAAGGCGCTTATCCTTTGTCCATCTCTTTTAAGGTTCTAGGCAGCTTATAAAGCACTATCCCCATCCATATTTTCTTAAGGGTTGCTAGTCCCTTAGAGATACTCTCGCTTATGTTAGTTAGCTCAAAGAAGTAAGACACTCTTACCTATGCCAGTTAGCTCAAAGAAGCATGGTTAGGTTTCATGTCGACTTTTCAGTTAGGGTTGCTGGTCCCTCAAAGACGCTCTTGCCTATGTCAATAAGCTCAAAAGAGTACAACTAGGTTTCATGTCAACCTTTAGCCAATTCATAGAGTGCTATCACCATCCATATTTTCTTTAGGGTTATTAGTCCCTTAAAGATGCTCTCGCCTATGTTAGTTAACTCAAAGAAGCATGGCTAGGTTTCATGCCAACCATTCAATTAGGGTTGCTAGTCCCTTAGTGACGCTTTTGCCTATGTTAATCAGCTCGAAGGAGTACAGTTAGGTTTCATGTTGACCTTTTAATAGGGTTGCTAGTCCCTTAAAGATGCTCCCACTCATATTAGTTAGCTCAAAGGAGCACAGCTAGGTTTCATGTTGACCTTTTAATTAGGGTTACTAGTCTCTTAGAGATGCTCTTGCCTATGTCAATCAGCTCAAAAGACCATAACTAAGTTTCATGTCTTCCTTTTAGTTAGGGTTACTAGTCCCTTAAAGACGCTCTAACCTATGTCAATTAGCTTAATGAAGCATGGCTAGGTTTCATGTTGACCTTTTAACTACTTATGTTAGTGAACTTGAAAGAGTACAGCTAGGTTTCATTTTGACCTTTCAATTAGGGGTGCTGGTCCCTTAGAGACGCTCCCGCCGATGTTATTCAACTCAAAGGAGCATGGTTAGGTTTTATGTTGACCTTTCAATTAGGGTTGCTAGTCCTTTAGTTACGCTCCCACCTATATTAGTCAACTCAAAGGAGCACAGCTAGGTTTCATTTTAACCTTTTAGTTAAGGTTGTTAGTCCCTTAGAGATGCTCCTACCTATGTTAATTAGCTTAGAACGGTATGATCAGGCTCTCATTTAAGGTCTTAGCTAACTCAAAGAGTGCTTTATCTGTTCACCTAGGTCAATCAACTCAAAAGGGCATGACTAGGTTCTCATTTAGGGTCTTAGCTAGCTCAAAGAGCACTTTACTCGTTCTCCTAAGTTAGTTAGCTTAGAAGGGCACGACCAAGTTCTTATTTAGGATCTTAGCCAGCTCAAGGAGTGCTTTACTTGTTCTCTTAGGTTAGTTAACTTAGAAAGGCATGACTAGGCTCTTGTTTAAGGTTATAGCCAACTTAAGGAGCGCTTTATCCATTCACTTAGATTAGTTAGCTCAAAAGTACATGACTAGGTTCTCATTTAAGGTCTTATCAACTCAAGGAGCGTTTCATTAGTACTCCTAGGTTGTTAGCTCAAAAGGGCACGATTGGGTTCTCTTTTAAGGTCTTAGCCTACTTAAGGAGTGCTTTACCCATTCACTTAGGTTAGTCAGCTCATAGGATGCTACCTTCCTTTTAGTCTCTTTTAGGGTCTTAGCTAACTCAAGGACTACTTTGCCAATTCACTTAGGTTAGCTAGCTCATAGGGCACTATTCTCTTATCAGTATCTTTTAGGGTCTTAGCTAACTCAAGAAGCGCTTTACCAATTCACTTAAGTTAGCTAGCTCGTAGGGCACTATCCTCATTTTAGTATCTTTTAGGGTCTTAGTTAGCTCAAAAAGTGGTTTACCAATTCACTTAGGTCAACTAGCTCATTGGTTTACCTTCCTTTTAGTATGTTTTAAGGTTAGCTAACTCATAGGGCACTACCCTCCATTTAGTATCATTTAGAGTTATACAGCTCATAAGGCGTTACCCTCTTTTTAGTATCTTTTAGGGTTTTTACTAGTCTACAGGGGCACAACCTTCACCACTTTTCTTTCTAAGTTTTATGTCCCTAAATCCTTGGTGGATCAGGCCTAGGATAGCTAGCTACTTGTAGCGCTTCTTAGGGCAAAGTCATCTATAAGGCAAAAATAGTCTCTTTTGTCTTTATGGCAAAGTTTTGCTTAAACTTTACTATAAAGAGGAGCAATTGTAGACATCTCTTTTTGTCTCCTTGTATTTTAGGTTTTTTTTTTTTTTTATTATCTAGAGAAAGAGTCCTTTATAAAATTGAAAAATAAAAATAAAAATGTAAACAAAATTTTAAAATTTGTTTTTAGGATACTTAATTTAGGGTCATAGACTTTTTTTTTTTTTGCACCTCATTTGGGGACAAATTAATTTATTAATGGGTTTCAGTCCATTTTAATTTCAACTTTAGGTTAATTTTAGATTTAGTGTTAGGTTTATTCAATTATTTATTTATTTTAATTAAATACATAAAAAGAAAAAAAAATAGAGAAAAGATTTTCAAAAAGATCAATAGGAGAAAATTTGGTTTGTTAGTTTCTTAATCTAAAACAAATTAGATTTAGTTATTGGAGTTGTTTGGATTTAATAGAATCATAGCCAAATAATTGTTGGAGATAACAAATCCAATATGATATTGTTAAATCTGATAAGATCTGTAAAGATTCGGATCTAGATTGGTATTTATCAATTTAGATTTGAATTGTTCCGAGTAATTCAATTTTGGGTTATATAAATAGTGAAGAGCAGTTGGAGAAGGGAGTTCATCATGATAAAAAAAAAAAAAAAAAAAAAAACACTAAACATAATTATCGCTCTTCGCTAATTTCCCAATCCCCAATCTTTCTTCCACACATACGATTCGAGATACATAATCGCCAATTGCCAATCACCATTCTTGCAATTTACTATAGCAACATGCTCAAACCCACTCCTTAGAGTAATTCTATAATTGTGCACATGATAGGACTCAAGATCCGACCTATTCCCTTTCATTAGGTGGCCTTTGCCTATATTGTTTATTATTATTTTTTTCATAGTTTTAGTCAATTACTCTTATTAGCTTTTTGTGCTTTGCCTTGTGATACGAGGCAAGCGCACCTATCAATTTTAATATAGTCGGATATGAGTCCGAGTCGATCCCTTAGAGATTTTGAGTACTAATATTAACTTTAGCTTTATTATCTAACCGGACAATTATGTCGAGTTGAATGAATTAAAAATACTGAAATTAATAAGCTAAACTAATTATGAGACTTAACTAAGCAATTTAGAAAGTAATAAACTACTAACGACTTCAAGTATGCAATGATGTATTTAGGAATTATTTCCCCTAGTGTTTAACATGTAACATTTTTAAAATATATTCAATTTAGTTTCTATGATTCTTGACCGGAGGGATTCACAATTAAAGCTAATATCTTTCTCAAGCATATTAACCCTAATTCTAAATTATTTACCGGAATCTCTTCACTTAGTAATATAACTTAGAATTGCATTAATGTTTAATGAATTCCCACACAAACAATCAACTTTCCGAAAGAAACATGTATCTTATCTCTAAGTATACATGTAATTCTCTTCAATTATGCTAAGATCTAATTACACATGCAATTTCTCAATCAACATGCATAATATCATATATTGATACTCTAGAATTATCAATCCATAACTAAACGACATAATTGAATCAAGAAAAGATAGAAACTTTCTTGAAATTATAATTCAATCCAAGGGTTACATGAAACCCTAGGTTCCATAATCCTAAATACTTGAATTCTAAGCTATCATGACGAATCTAAAAACGAGTTTCATCAAAAACATGAAATAAAGCATGAAAACCCCTCTTGATTTGATGAACAATCTTTAATCTTGAAATCGATGTCGTTATCGCTTCTTGATGTTGTTTCTCCTTAAGTCTCCTTTCTTCTCTTGTCTCTCTTTGTTTCTGCAATGTCTCCTTCTCTTTTGAACCCTAAGATCCCCTTATATATGTGTATTACACGGATTTTATTTTTGTCACCAGACACGGCCTGGAACACGGCCGTGTCCCCAGGTCGTGTAACTTTCTGCACAAAGGCAAAATTTCTACACAACTTCAAAATTTCATAGCTTCTTCGTTTGAACTCGGAATTGAGTGAAACTTGATTCGTTTTCTTCGTTTTCGAGCCTAGAATGTGTTTAAACCTTGAAATCAACATTTTACTCAATTAAGTATCATTTTCTTTAAAGAAAACCAAAAATGTAAGGGAAATGCTATAAAATCACCATATAAAATATGTTTAAAATCAGAGTTATCACCTTGCGAGTACATAATTATGGTTTTTAATTATTTTCTATAGTTTGTTTTATTTTTTATTTCACTTAGTGTAATTTGCTTATTAATTTTTATACGCATTTATTTTCAAGACTTATACCAACTTTTTTATTTTCATCAGGTCATTAATTGTTAGTAGTTAATTATAATGTTAGTGTTTAGTAAATAGATATTAGGATAATTTTTAATTAAATTATTTTTTTTAGATTTCATATTTTCAAAATGGCATTTTTTATAAAATCTCATGTTTTACAAAATCTTATCCCTTGCATATTGTATTAATTTAGAAAAATTGCATTAGTGATGTTACGGTTTTCTAGAAAAAAAATATATATTTGTCACTTATTCAATTTTTCTTAAAATAAGAAAAATCTTTAATTGACATCTTTTCTATTGTTTAGGCTTCTTTTCTTTGGTTAGTATTTTTTCCATGGATTAGGCATTTTTTCCATATAAAAGTTTTATCATGTAGAAAATTGTATATTTTATGAAAATTATATTTTTAGGTCTATAGGGTTTTTCTTAAAAATAAAAATCTTATCACTTGTTTTTTTTAAATGAAAATATTAATTTGGAACTTTTCAAAAAATTAGGTTTTCAGGGTTTATTATTTTAGTAGGGAATAAAAATTGGGCTTTTAGGGATTTTTCTTAATAAAAATAAAATAGGTAATAAAAATGTAAATCTAGATCGATTGTTTTCTTATAAAAAGAACCAACATAGTAAAGTTTTTCTAAGAATGAATTATGGATGTCTAATCTCGACTAGCTAATACGTAGGTACTTTTGGAGTGACATAAAATTTGTAAAAACTTTAGTTTTCCATTTTCTAGAAATCATATCTTGAATTAATTATTTTTGTAAAATAAATACAATTTAATTTATTTACTAGTGATTAAGCTTTGTTTTTTTTTTTTAAATGTGTAATTTTGAAAACTAAATCTAATTTCGGAAAATTAATAGTGGTATCTGTAAAGGTTTAATAAGGTAACTCCTGAACTTAAGAAATCCGATTTTCTTAAATTTTTTTCAAATAAGTTTTCAAAACATAGACTAGTGGCTAAATTAGAATTGGTATGCTTAATCAGTTCTAATTTAATCATTTTTGCTGGTTTTACTAAGTGGTAGCTCCAAAATTTTTCAAAATAAAAAATTGAAGTTTTCTTTAATTTTAGTTGATGGTTTAAACTCAATAAGCATTGGGTTTTGTTTAAATTAAGTTTAGGGAAATGAAATTAAAATAATAAACTAAAAAATCAAGCTCAACATTGCCTTTTCAAAGAAACAATCTACTAATTCTGTATAATAATAATAATCTCTTAAGAAGAATGTAACAGTCATCTAATTTTTAAGTTGTAATTACTTTAACTTTCAATTGCTATCTTGCTGTTCTGCTATTGCTCTTCTATTTAGACTCACAATTAATAGTTATTCTATTATATTTACAAAATTATATGTGTTTGTTCCATAACTTCTAAGTTCTTAGAATTTCTAGGGAAATTGTTCTTTATACCTTTCCCATGTCACTCTATCAACTGGACCTAAGTATGTTTCTAAATATCTAAACATTTCATTTACTGTATGATCAAAACTTTGTCTAAGATAATCTTGTACTACTAAATTCTTCCACTTAGCTATTTCTTTCAACCATAATTGAGGATCATGTGTTGGAAGATTTAACATTTTACCACCATCCATGTACTTTTAAGGATCTTGTGTAAAATCTAATTGTTTACCTTTACTAACATATCTATCTTCTTTTCCTATATCATAAGTTGTGTATGGTGCTTTTGGTATATTACCTAAACTATAAACTTTTAGGACTAAACTTGTTATATTACTTGCACTACTATATCCTATATACTTTACTACTTATTATATTAACATCTGATTCAACTAGACTAATTTGATCATTTTTATCTTTATATTTATCTAAAATTTTTGCATCAAAATATCCTTATTCTACCATCTCATACCCTTGCCTTCTAAGTTCTTCTACTAATTCTTCTTCTGTCTATTTTTCAATTTTTTTCTACTTTATATTATTCCTCAAAATCTTCTTTATCACTTTCTTCATCCATAATATCTCTATATCCTAATAATTTTTCATATTTATCTAAAAATTCTTCTTCCTTTTCTACTTTAGGATATTATCTACATCTTCTACTTCTAAATCCATTAAATTTGTTTCTATATTTCTATCATTTCTTTCTATTTCACTTTCTATTGAGTTGGTATCACTATCTACTATATTTCTAGGAACATATGAACTAAATCTAATTTCTACATCTCTCTTACTATTTTCATATGTCATATAGTCTTGAGGAGATATAACATTTCTATTATTTTAAAAAATTATCAATTTCAATCATGAGAAATTGCACTTAATGCACTAAGCGAGAAGCCTCCAGATTTCATCATAAATAATTATGAACATAACTTATATTAAACCAAAGGGATTCTTACTTTACATTGCAAAATATCCCACTTTAATCAAATCATCATTCTCATTTGATGGTTGATGGAGGTTTTGAAGTGATGCTATGAACTCTTACTACATTTCAATCCTCTATCTTTTCTTCCTCTTAAAATTGTCATCAAAACTTTCATTTGTTTTGGTTTTTGTTGTGAATAAAGGTGGTTCTAGGGGGTAGTAGCATCTGATATAGTGGTCTACTGAAGAATAGATGGTGCCATATGTGTAGATCATTGAAACTTTTCGGTATTGACATAAGGGCATTTACATGATTAGGGCTAAATACATCATTGAATAACAATTCACGAGGGAGAGGTCATGAATTGCAATTCAATATTTTATGTAATAGTAATTCATATGGAATAGCTATTTGATGTTTAAAATGCAACTGAATATTGTAATGACTTTTTCATATGGAATAACTGTTACTCCTAAGTGAATGAGCCATGCATGTATTTTGTAGTGTGAATCAATAAGTCTCTTTGGAGCTTATTATTCATGCTAATTATACATTTTATTGGCAATAGCATGTCTTTTGTCATTATTAATGATCCTCAATATTCCATGTTAAAAGTTTATGTAGATATCCGGTTGTAGAATCGTACTTTCTCTTGAATCATCTCATCTACCGCCTTATAAAGGGATATTATTTGCTAGAATTATCACATCTACCAGTTTGCTCATCTCTTTACTTTCAACTAACAAACTACACCTTTCACTAGGTTGGTGGCTAATTATAATGCTGGCATCCTTGTATCTACTATCTCAAGGCTGGGCAATAGCTACTTATTCTCCTTTGAATATCTTTACATATGGAGTTTTTATTATCATATATCAATTCTATGAACCTGATTCATTTTCAAGATTTACTAGCATGGCTAAACTCATTTATTATTGTGCATTTAGGCTCTCTTTTGCGTATGATTAACTTATTTTATTGAGTTTTAAACACCTTTACCCCTTCCTCCCTTTGCACTATGTTCCTTTTACTAAACAAAGTTAAGCTTATTTATACAAACTTAACAAGAAAATACAATTTGGAGATTGATGTCGAGGTCCAAATGGAAGAAGTAATAGGAATGAAAGAAATGGTCATTCCCATCTTTGCTGGAATATTGTTTGCATTAAAAAGGGTAATAGTGCGGCATGTTTCACTCAAGGTTTCCATGTTACACCTAATCGTTTTGATAATAAGTTGAACCATGTAAAGAAAATGCCTTCCCACTTTTACGGTGAAGTCCTATAAAAGATTACTCTAGGTTCTGACAATTTTAGCTAAGTGCTTGGTTAATGACTCTCTAGAATCAATATAAGTGGAGGCTTCATGCTATAACAATGGCTTTTGCAACATGTTTTCTATTTGCCATTGCTATGTGAGATATGAAAGCCCTAAAATCACTAGTTAAGTGGAAACATAGCTTGAAGCAAGGTTATTGGTAGTGTTGATTTCCAAATCTATCACATCCTCTATTAGATCCTTAAGAGAGACTCTCATTGAACCTAGACATAAAAAACAAAAAAAAAAAAAAAATCATATGAATAAAATAAATTATGTTGAAAAATTACAAAAAACAATTTATTTTACTACATTCTTCCTAGAGAGCCAATCTTTTATATATAAAAGTGCTTCAACAGTTTTGAGCTTTAGTGAGCTTCAATATTGATTAAGGATTCTACCTTTAGTATTAAATGTTGATTCTAAAGCCATAGTAGATATGGGTATACTTAATATATGGCATGCTATTCTTGCAACTTGAGGATATTGGAATTGATTAGTTTTCCAATAGCTTAATACATGACATCCAATTCAATTATTATGTGCTGCTCCTCATCCAAATATTGCTCTAATTCAGTTTTGGTGGTGCTCCTAAGGATTTGTATGCTTTTAAATGATTGAAATTCCTACATAAGGTAAAATATTTATAAACATCATATATAACTTTAAAAGTGTAAGAATGGTAAATAGTTGTAAAAAAATAAAGTTACTTATAAGTCATCACCCTATTCATCATTCACACATTCCTTACTTTTTGATTTATTAGTATCCACAATGTGATTTGAAGTTACACTGTCTTCATTTGCATATTCATCAAAAAAAGAGAATAATGCTCTTTTGACTTTCATAAACTCATTTTAGTTAGCACCATAAAGCCTTTCATAACTCCACTCAACAAAATCAAGTTTATATTGTGCATCTAACATTATAGCAATTCCCAAAACCAAATTGAACTCATGTCAATACTTATCAAATTGCATAAACATCCTAGTTACCATTTCTCTTAAATATGCTTTACTTCCACTCATATTATTCATTAATGCTCGGTATATCCTAAAAATTGAGAGAAAGTATTAGTTAGTAGTAAGATATGTTGTTTTAGAAAATTGACAAGTAATATCATAAAAATATTTTGAAAACTTGCTCATTTTTTCTATCTTGTCCCATTCCTTTGGATAAGGATAATGCTTGTAATTTGAATTACTTAACTCCAAGTAACAAAACACACTCTTATCATAAATTGCATTCTTAAGCATAAGATATGTTGAATTCCATTGAGTTGGAACATCCTATCTTAACCCTCTATCTTTAGATGAAGACAATAAATTCATGCATTTAACAAACTTTACCTTTCTTGTTTGAGACCCATATCCCAAGTATGCTCTAAGGTTGCCTTACCGTAAGGATCCTCCCTATCAGAATATGATGGTTTTCTTTTCTTCCTTCATCATCCTTGTATGCTCTGGAGTCTCCTCATCATGAAGACCTTCTCCATCAGAAAGCAAAAATTCTAAGATAGAGAAGTGTCATGTTAGTTATTATTGAAAAACACATTTTCTTAGTTGCCACAACTTTTCAATTGCATAACAATTGAACATGGAGTTAATACCAAAGAACTTTTCAGTTGAACATGGAATTGATAAATTCTATATACTTTTACATGAAAAAGTAAAAATAAAAATACTCAGCCTTTAAAAAGTACATAGCCACAAATATATTTTATGAAGAAAAATAAATGTTAATACAAATTGTTTTCAATTTATTATTTTGAACTAATTTATCTTAGCTTCGAAAAATTGACATTATTTTAGTATTTATTGAGATTACTAGTCAATCATTTCATTCTGTTAATCATGTTATAGTGTGTGAATTTTTAGGTTTCTATATACGGAGATAGTATTTATTTAAATACAAAATAAGGTAATCATCGAATAATAGTTATTAATCATCTAATGTAATACAAAAGTCATGAATGAGAAACTACTATGAACTAAGTACCTTGTAATTAAATCTCTTCATTAAATGATATCTTAATTAAACCATTGCATGTCATGTAATCAATATTTAATCATCTTACTTGGTTTTCAAAATTAGATAAGATTAAAAGTAATTTCAGGCTTGAAAACTCACAAGAAACCAAAAAGAAATATTCAATTTTTGATTCAAGATGATTTACCTACCATGGATAAAGGGGTAAAAATGACGAAATAAGAAAATGAAGATCTTCTTACAATGTAGTGGGCATTAAAACATATCGATTGTGCACTGAGGAACGTTTTAGCATATTAGGAAATAAGTTAGAGATTGGTGTGGGAGGAATTAGGACAAGTCGATGGTTGTTTTGATGTTATCCTTCGAGAAGTTATGGCATATTCAGAAATAGGTTAGAGATTGGAGGTTGTCACACTGCTTTAGATTAAGTTATTCAATGACTCATTAGCTTAAATGATTGAGGGGGTCAAAATAGTTCGAGATATAGAAACGAACTTTTAAAGTAGGATAAATCATCTTGGTTTAGTTGATTGTTAAGAATTCTAAGCTTTATAAGCCTTTGAATTGGTCAAAGGGTCTACAAGTTGGATTTCATAGTGTTATGTTCTTATAAATTAATGATACTAATATTGGATAATTACATAATATACATACATACATATGTATGTATATTATGTAATTATCCAATATTAGTATCATTAATTTATAAGAACATAACACTATGAAATCCAACTTGTAGACCCTTTGACCAATTCAAAGGCTTATAAAGCTTAGAATTCTTAACAATCAACTAAACCAAGATGATTTATCCTACTTTAAAAGTTCGTTTCTATATCTCGAACTATTTTGACCCCCTCAATCATTTAAGCTAATGAGTCATTGAATAACTTAATCTAAAGCAGTGTGACAACCTCCAATCTCTAACCTATTTCTGAATATGCCNGGTTTAGTTGATTGTTAAGAATTCTAAGCTTTATAAGCCTTTGAATTGGTCAAAGGGTCTACAAGTTGGATTTCATAGTGTTATGTTCTTATAAATTAATGATACTAATATTGGATAATTACATAATATACATACATACATATGTATGTATATTATGTAATTATCCAATATATACATATATATATATGTAATAACAATAAAAGAGGTAACTTGTAACATTTATAGAAGCTAGTTTGAAACCAAAATGTAACGTATGAATAAAATCCACCTTTTAATATGAAGAAAACAATAGATCATGAATAAAGATACCAAATGTTATTCAATATAATATTTTTATAAAATATATTATATTAACCATTTTTGTATGTAAATACATATTGTATAATTGATAAAAATGCTATTAGTGTAAAGTGTATGCCTATATACGTTTAGATAAGAAGATAAGGTTGTCATGGTTTATTAAGCTGGTATTTCTTATATGCATTCATATATGATTATGCAAATACATCGTGTTACACATAATATTCCAACAACATTTGTGTCGTACTAAACACTGGTAATATTCATAAAATACATTGACTTACATGGGAGATCTATACTTAGTAATAAGAGTATTATAAGTAGCATACAAGGATTGTATGTACCTAGTGATGTATATTTATAATAATATTTATACTTAACCTATTAATATTTATAGACTTTGAACTATGACAAATTAATATAATATTTTAGCATCTTCGTTATCCTTAAAATGTTATATTGTACATCTTAAAATAAACCTACAATATATGTCCATCAATCTAATAAAAGATACCCATCGGATATAATGTAAAGTGGTATTATATTAGATTAATCTTACGCAAGCATTATATAGGGTCTAATTCTTGTTTTAACTTGTATTAGGTCATTGAATTAAATCAATTGCCCTATCAAAGACTCTTGGGAATGATTGGCTAGGAGACCAGGTAAGTGGGATTAGTGTTTCACCATACTTTGAAGTTTTATTTCAGAATATTTGGAGACTTTGATATACACTTCCCTATGATTGTAGTTAGTTGTTTGTGTGTGTACAATGCATATATTTGAATATGATTTGCTGTGGTGAGAGCTAAACTTCATGTTATATTTGCTCTATGAATATTGCCCTATTTGACTTATTTGAGCTTATTTGATCACCCTAAAAATAAACTAACTTGAACTTGGCGTAACGTCTAACTTAACATGCATCATAACCTAGTAGGGGTAATAGCTAGGATTCCTAGGTTAAACATGAACCCCTTTGATGAAGATAGCTAAAATGGTCCTTTTATCACCCTTAGTCAAACTTAGTGATAGAAGAGGAGGTTACAGTAATGTTAGGAGTTGTGGTTTGAAGGTGGTTTCAGGAAAATGGTGGTTTCCATTGCATAAGTGTTGGTTTGGTTCTAATTCGCAAGTGCGTAATGTCAAACTCCTCAACCTAAGTTAGAGAGGGTGTAATTTCTTTAACTCTACAATGGACAAGATAATGTTGTATGGATGCCACATTGCTTGTTCATGCATTGCACATAATAATTGATCGATAACTTACTTGTTTACTTAGCTTTTATATGCTTTTTATCTTCTATCCCTTACTGAGCCCATGGTTTTTTAGCTCATTTCTCTATTGTTTTCTATAGGTTATTAAAGCTAAAAGCATTAGATAGGCTAGGATTTTGAGTACATGAGAGTTTCTGCTAACCTAAAAAGGGAACCTATGCCAAGATGTGGATGTAGGTTATTATGAAAGATATTATTAGAATTACTTTTATTACCCATTTTATTATTTGGTAGGGGATTCCAATTCTCTACGGTTTGAAGGGTTCATGTGAGAATAGAGAAATGCTTTGTAATATTTCTATAAATAAATGTAATTATATTTTAATCTTATAGAACATCTAATAGATTGTGTGTTAAGTTAGAACCTTTATAATCAAAGCAAATAGAATAGTTGTTGCATCTCAAACTAGGACACTTCCAAGATGGATAGCATGGCCCTTGAATTTAGGGCATAACAAAAAGCTCCTAATATACTAAGAAACATTACATAGAAAGGAAGGAAATAATCTACACATGGAATATCCTAGGGTTACATAAAGATAAAGAAGACTTTACTAGGTCTTAGTGATGATAAATGGTGCTCCAAAGAATGCTCCCCTTAATTTCGTCCCAAGTCCTTATGCTTGCTACTTGTTTGATTCTTTAAGTCCTTGTTAAGCTAGGGAGCTTATAAAGTGAAGAAACTTTGATGTCTCTTAGGATAGCTAAGCTTGTGGGTAAGCTTGTGTAGCCTCTTTAGAAGATTCAAATGTGTAGTTGAGGTTGATTGTGGAGTGTAGCATTAGAATTTGCTTGAAGGGATGGTAGGGGTAGTTAGGCATGGAGTCTTGGTGCCAAAACCAAGGTTTGTTGTGGTGGTGACATTAGGGAATTACATGTTGTGGTGATAAAAAATTTGATGGTTGGTTGGGGGAATTCTTTATGCCTTCTTGTGCTAGTCCTTTAAGTGTTGAAAAGATGGCAAGGAGGAGTGGGAAATGGCCAGTTAATAAGGTCCATTAGGCGGTCATTGGTGTGAGCTTTCATGGAAGAAATCAAGTGATGTATTGCTCTCATTGGATGCACCAAATTGGCTACTTAAAAGGGGAAGGGTATTGCATTATCTCCTCCTTTTCCTAATTTGGGTTGATGGAAAAAGTGACTTATGACAACTTACTACAAATAGTATAACATGTTTAGGGATTTAAGTGGGGTTTTGTCTTGTCAAACTTAGGGATTTGTTAAGTTTTTTCAAATGTTCTCCTAAGTAGATATTATATCTTAGAGTCATGTTACAATTGAGACAAAAATAAGGAGAGAGAAGGGTCTTGGGGTGGCTGATGTTAGGCTTTGGGAAGGAAGGGGGTGCATGTCTCTTCTTACTTCCCTTTTTAGTTGATGGAAAAAGTGATCTTATGACATTTAACTATAAATAGTAAGTCTTATTTAGGGATTTAGGGTGAGTTTAAGTTTGTCAATCATAGGAAATTGTTGAACTTTCCAAGGGCTTTATCTTAACTAGTTGGTACATCTTAATGTTAAGTTAAGTTTGAAATAAAAATGATTAGGAAAGGGAGTAGGAGATGCGTACCAACCCTAGCCTCACATGTAGGCTTCCAAAACTTCCATATGGTTAAATTATTAAGTCTTGATTAATTTGTCTATTTGAAGAAGTTTCAATTCAACCTTTGATTCTTCTATTGATCAAGTTCATTTCAAGATAGGTTCTAGATTTTCAAGTTTAATTAAAGCTTCAATAGGTTTAGGGTTTTCGATTTAGAGTTTCAATAAGTTCAGGAGCTTCATTATGCTTAGAGTTTAGGGTTTTAGTAGATTAAGGATCTTTACTAAGTTTAGGTTTTTCATGTTCATTCATGTTTAGGAAGTTGACTTGCATATTCATTATTTATAATTAGTTCGGTATTTAAGTTGGTTGATCCTTGGGAGCATCTCAAGAGGGCTTAAGCTCTATTTAATCCATTGCCTAAATGCATAGGGTTTATGGTAGTTATAGTTATATTAGTTATCAATGTTACACAATTATATAACAATCCAAGATAAATAAATTTAGCTAATTTTTGTGGAACTTTTATTGTCATTAACTTGAGGCATTGAGCATTTGCATAAATGTTTCTATACATTTAAAATAGCATAGGGAATCTACTCAACTCATCAATTCATAATTGGTAATCACTTACAATTCAAGATTTGGCTTTTTAGCCTCAAAATTGCATTTAATTATGAAATTAATCATCATTTCAAATAATATAAAGTGTAATTCTTCCTCACATTCATGAAACGATTACTGCAATGAAAGCCCTCTAGAGTATTTAAAGTTAGCCTGCTATGAATATCAAATATTAACCCTTAAAATAAACTTGATTTCTATCTTAGTGCTCCATCTTTGTAAGGTAGATCAAAATATAAGGTTTTGGAGTTTATTAAAGATAAAAATATCTCTAAGCTACAAGGTTAGAAAGGAAATCCTTTTTCACAAAGGGGTAAGGATGCTCATTGATTGAATCTATTGTTTATGCTATCCTAATTCACTTTATGGGAAATTTTCTCTTTCCATTAAAATCGTATAGAGATGTCTCTAGTTTAATAGCAAACTTTTATGGGGAGACCCAAATGGCAAAAAGAAGATTCGTTGAAGAGCTAGGATAGTAAACTAGGTCAAAATTTGTAGTACGCTGGGCTTTAAAGATTTTCATTCTTTCAATATTTCACTTTTGGGTAAACTTGCTTGAAGGATTTATCTAATCTAAAAATCTTATAGGCTAAATTTTTTACAAGCATATACTTTCAACACATTGATTTTTTTAGGCAAAAAAGGAGGAAAGAACTTCATGAATTTGAACTAGTATCTTGGCTAGTAGAGATGCTATTTCATCAAATTTAATTTAGTAAGTAAGGGAGAGTAATATTAATATTGGGAGAAGTCTTAGATTCCATCTCTTCAAAATTTCAAACTACCCTACAAAGTAGTAGATGAATACTTAATAAGTCTCAAAGTTGCAAATGTTTTAGATGCAAATTCTTGGAGTTAGAATCTCAATCGTGTAAATCACTTGTTAATAACTAAGGAGAGAATGGCTATACGTAGAATCCTTGTAGTTTCAAGCCAAAATGAAGATAGGATTGTTTGGCTATAAATTTGAGAGGAAACCTACTCCTTTAAGACTGACTATTAGAAGATCTTCAAAGTAAAGCAAAGGTAGATTGCTTTGGATGCCTCAAGCTCTTATAGAATGAATCCTAAATTGTGAAATCTTATTTGGAATTTAATTTGAAAGCTTAAGCATAACCATCATTTATAAACATTATGCACAAATTCTCTTGCAACTGATTCTTATTTACCTAGATCAGAACAAATGTTAAGTGTTTTAATTGTGAACTTGAAGATACTATAGAGCATTTATCCCTACAATGTACATAGGTTTAACCAATTTGGTTTGATTGCTGTCAATTCAAGATGGAGAAACAAGATACATCAAGATTTGGTTGTTGGTTAGAAAGCTGGATGTATTGAAGCAATTATTCAAGAAATAGAGTCAAGATGCTATTTCAAGAAATTGTAGTAGTGGTATTGCACATCTAGTTGTAAGGAAATATATATATTTTCAACTGGGAATATGGGGACACTCATTAGGTTATCAGAATTGTGCAAATAGATATGAGAGATCTTGAAAAAATGTAGCAAAAGAGTAATGGTACTATACTAAAACTCATGGTAGCATCATGTCTATGAGATATTATTGAAGGGGAATCATCAACTCATGTTTTTAGAAGTCATAACTCAACCTCCAGCAAAGTGATATTAGAGTATGGAGGCCTCCAACTAATGGGTTTATGAAAATAAATGTAGATAGATCTTCAAAGGAAGAGAGTGGAGGAGTCAGGTCAAGTGTAGTTTGTAATGATAGCCTCCCTCAAGCAACGACATGGGGGTATGTGGGTTTAGAAAATCTAGTGGTAAAAGAAAATTGCACTAAGGGATATATTAGCTATTGTAAGAGAGCGGGTGGAAACAAATTTCCATTAAGATGGATTTTAAGTTTGTTTTTAAGTCCATTGCTTTAAGCAAGGTTTGTTATTGGAAAATAAGTGGGATTGTATAAGACATTAAAAGGTTGAGTCTTTTATTTTCTCCTTATCCCTTATATTTGATTTCTAGGTGGTTACTTGAATAAGAGAAGGTTTGAAAGATAGTTTCATAATTAGAAACCCCCCTTCCTTTCTATTGAACTTAATGTTGATGGGTTGGCATTCTTACCATACTTAAATGAATGAATAGTTTTCTACATACATATATACATACATACATACATATATATATATATATATATATATATATAAGTTTTCGCTTTCATGTAAGGCCCTTGCTCCTATAATAAAGAAAGATAACTTCTATTATGTTAGGTTTTAAAGGAGAATGCTTCCTTTCAACTTCATTATTATGTCAAGGAACTTTCTGTGAATTTTAAGATGTGAGACTTGGACATGGGTATATGATCTCCTCTACTTTTACTTGAAAAATTAATACCATATTTTAAAAAGGGTCTATAAGTCATATTACACAACTAACTAATGGTAATTAAACGAAAACTAAATTATTGACTAGTAAAATCTTTGATTAACTTTACTATAATTGCCAATTTCATATATGAATGAACTTTTCCTTTATTGAATGGAAAAAATTATTATAGGAAGCAAAGAAAGGAATATGTTGAGCAAATAACCTACCTAAAATGATATGACAAGAGATTCTATATATGGGACCAAAAGGAATGAATGTGGTGATTTAAATAAAGGATGGGCATCTAAGAAAATAATGAAAAGAACTTTTTAGTTAAAACAACACTATAGAGTATTATAGATAACTTAGCATTTTTAGATGCAATTAACCTAGTTGATTCCATTGTTTGGATCACTTTCTAAGATGGCATAATAAAGAAATATTGTGTAATGACAATAGATAATTCTTAAGGAGATGGCATATTAGTTGATATTTTCAATGAAGAGGGGTAGAATGCTCTTTTTTCATTTAAAAGGCTCTTATCTTTGAATTAAACATAGTACATTGTTTCTCCTTCTTTTCCTTCCCTCTTCCTTTCCCTTATCTTTCTCCTACTAAAACAATTTCTGATCTTATAATGCTAGAAGGATCAGAGATAGTAGGAAAGTAAAGCACTAAGCTCGTGTTTCTCTAAGTCTTACAATCTTAGATATTACTAATGTGGAATCTGAGGAAAACAATAGAGTTTATTGCATCTCTTGAAGAAGAGGAGTTGTAGCAATTAGTGGAAGTATTTCTTCAAGGGTAAGCTCGAGATTTAGTATTGTAAAACATGTTTAGGTTAAGGGTTGTTAATTGTGAAAGACTTTCTTGTCAGATTGTTGTTTGAGTTGTGTTAAAAGACAATAAACTTATAAAAAGGATATTTGCTACAAGTAAGTTCTCTAATATGAGTGTTAATGTGTAATATTTGATATACAATGAATTTTAGATAGTTGCGAATGAATTATGTTAGTGTTGTAATGTATTTGAAGTTTATTTAAGTGTTGGAGTCGGGATGTCATTTAGTTTTGTTCATTTTTTAGTAGGGAAAATTTTCAAAGATCTATAAGAATTGGGATTAGCTAGCCATTACACTTTAGATCTAGCAAATTGGTAATGGAATCAAGGGAATCGGCTTGCCTATTCATGTATGCACTAGCCTGTTGATTAGGCAAAAAATGGGAATAAAATGTTCCCTTTTCCATTGCTACTACTAGCTTGATGGTGGCTCCTTGTACCAATTGAATGGTGTTCTTTCAAACTTGTATAGAATGTGATTTTTCCTATTTTAATGATTATACTTCTTAATTTTTTATAACTCAAATCCCTTGTTACATAAATTTAAACAAGAGTATAACGTAAATTGTTAGTGTGGACTACAAATAACTTAAAGGGGATGTTAGTAAGGTTTGAATCAAAATAGCTTTACAACATCTTTCATCTTGACAATAGGTTCTAATACTTAGTAATCGATAACTTCTTAGCTACGATTTAGTGTGAATTAAATATTACCTAAGCTGGCTATTCCAGGTATGTAGATACCATGCTTGTCATTATGCATATATAGACTAGAGTTAAATGAACATAATCAAATCTAATCCTAGTGTAATTGTGTTAAGTATGTGTGGTTGCGCCCAAGGGACGAGGAAAAACAATGATCCTAAAGTCGCACCCCGATAATCAATATGTGGCATTCTCTTAAGTGGAGTTATAAATCGAAAGGATTTAAGTAGATTCTAAGGTTAATATTTAGACTCTAGGGTGTTAGGGAGTATCCAACACCATATAATTAATTCTATATATATGTGTATGTATGCATGTGCATGTCTACACTTGTGCATGCTCATATGTGTGTGTTGCATGTAAACTTTATGAGATTTCAATAACCTAAAAGTGGAGTTGGATGGAAAAGTTTTTGGATAGTCCCTAGACCAACCCAGACTTAAAAATAAAACCTCAAGTAAGAAAATCAAACTCTAAACATTAGACCAAAACCCTAAAAGGAGTAAAACCCCAAAACCCTAACTAAACGAATAAGAATCGTAGAAACCCTAATACCTGAACAACCTTAGAACAATAACAAAATCCTAAAAAGATCATTAAGCCCTAATTAAATGATCAAATATCTCAACATGACAAATAAACACTGATAGTAAGTTTAAATCCAACAATAAAAGTGATTAATATCACTAAACAACAAAAATCCTAATTTTCAAGCTCATACACAAATCAAATTACTATAAACGAATATCAAACCCTAAATAAACCCTAAGCCTACGTGTAAGTACTCAGATTGACTAAGGTGTAATATCAAAATTAAAAAAAAAAAAACCCTAAATGTATCCTAATTACACTTAACTAGCCTAATTATGCTTAACTCCTATCAATTACCCTAATCAAACCCTAATCCATAACCAATTATCATTACATCTTAATTGACTATAAGATAAACATAATTAAAGACCAAGAAATAAAACATTAATGGCCTTAAAATAACTTGTACCCTAAGGGGATAAAATCTTCCCTAAAATGGCAATAAAGCAAGAGGGTAAATAGTCCTTACTTATGCCAAGTCCTTTTCCTAAAACACACACACTTGGTCCTTTCTCTCTCTCCTCTAGACCATTAGCCACCCACTCCCTTAGTCCCTTGTTCTTCTTCATTTTTTAAACCTTAAAACACTCTCTAAAATAACACAACCCTAAAATACTCCCAACTTATCTCAACTGGCCACCTTTACACACCACATCGTCGACTACTCCACCATCGCCACTACTACATCAAACCACCTACCACCAAGCCTCATGACATACACACATATCCTTCTTGTTGTTTAACATACACATATACCCTCACACATACATAAGCTTACGGCACAGCACTTATATGGAGGACATCCATACCTTTGCTCCTGTAAGTGACTAGGTTAGTTTTTCTTATAGGATGATGCTAGAAAGTTACATTTTAATGTTTAATATTCACCTTACAACCATGTCTTAGATGTTTTAGGGTGTTTCATGAAGAACAAACTTAATGGAAGAAAAACATACTTTAGTTAAAGTTACAATTCCAATAAGTAGGAAAGTATAGTATACTGTTGGTTTTAGGACTAAATCACTAGGTGATGTGATAAACACCACATTTCTTTAAAGCCCATATGGTTAAGTGACCAGATCTGAACCTTAGGTTGAAAGGCTTAGAATAAGTTAGTTAAGAGGCCCACTAAGTCTAAAGGCTCATTCAAGACACCTAGCATAGTCTCCTTTGTGATTTAGAGCCTTAAACTTAGAAAAAGGGCTCATTTAGGCCCATAAAAGTATCACCAAGGTCCACATTAAAAATTTAAAGTCTTGGGTAGAAAAAGCCTAATTAAAATACTTCAAAGGAAGCCTAAATTATTAGGTATAAGGCCCAAGGCCCAAATCTTAAAGTGACTTAACTCACTATTTAGGCCCATGACCGTTTAATACCCAAACCAAGAACTTGCTAACCTAAGTACTTAAAAATAACCTCACCAAATGAAGGAACATTTGAAAATGATGAAAACAACTATAAGATCATAAAAACGAAGAAAATACATTTGAATTACAAAGACAACTAAAATAGGGTTAGTAAGAAATAAGCTTAGAAAGCTAATGCAAATAGAATACTAATAGACTTTAAATGTATTCTTCAAGTGATCAAGATATTGAGTTGGACATAGTTGGGAACTATTAGGATTGCTAGGTGTCATAACTGAGTGAATATACCGCCTCTTAATTTACTTGTTGTATGCTTAGTGCACTATCTAGGTACATTTAATAATTGAATCTATTGCATGTTGGGATATATGGGATATTGTAAATCCTGCAAATTTAACTTTTTAGATATAGTGTCAAACTTGAGTACCAAAGATATTTTTCTAAGTTGAAAAAACTACATAAAATGAAAACTGATTAAAATTTTAAATTCAAAACTTAAAACGAATATGAAAGACTCTATTATACAATTTGAAAACCCTAATCACACACAAAAACCCTAAACCCTAAATCCTAAACCCTACATGTACGTACTTTTAAAAATGTGAACCTAAACTTAATAGAAACCACAAATACCAAATTGTAAAATTTTTAAACTCTATAAATTATTTTAATGCTTGAAAAACCATAAATCAATAAAATTATCATTAATTTCACAAAATCGTATGAAATTGATAATGAACGGTCAAAGATAATTTCAAATAATAATAAACCACAAAACTAAGCTAATTAAAAGAATAAATTAATAAATTTACAAAATTAATTTTACATGTGTACATAAATAACCCAACAATATGCATATATATATTACTAAGCAATTTCTTCTCTTTTCTTAATATATCATATGATATATATATATATATGTTGCATAACAAAATATATGTGTAAATGTACCTTTTTCTTGCTATTAAACTAATCAAGTATAATATATTACTATTAACCACATGTAACATATGGTGTATATCAAAATATATGTGTAAACGTACCTTTTTCTTCCTAATAGACTAACCAAGTAAAATATATTACTATTAACCACATGTAACATATAGAGTATATTATACTATACTTATACTAAGTATTATACATGTATTATACTAGATATTTTGCTCTTTTCTAAATACACTCCATCATACTCCTAAACCCCTACATTGTCCCATTTGAAATGATTAGAACCTTCTTTTCTTATAAGGCCATACCTTATCATTTTATCAAGGACAAAAGATAAGTCAAATCAAATCAACATCATTCTTTTTCCCACTATACCATTGCTTCATTTTGCTACTCTTTCCTCTCTGTTATTTATTTATTATTTTATTTTATTCACTTTGTATAAACTAAATGCACTAAAACATTCTCCCATGTCCTTCATAAACCCCATAAATTTCCCTACCTAATTCATGCTATGAAATCAGGTGTCATGAGTAAATTATCAAAACACATTCCTAAAAATAACAATCTTAAATAATTAAGCCAACTAAACCTTAAGCTCCTAAGTGTAAGTTGAATACTCCCGAATTTGTGAAAAATCCTAAAACATACTTAAACTCACTAGAACCCTTAACCCTAGGATAATTAAGGACTTATGACCCTAAATAAATAATTAAAAGTATAATTTGAACAAATTTTATTCAACTCTATAGAATTATCAAATTTCTTAAGCAAATGATAACCTACAAATTAATTTAAGAACTAAACCCTAAAAGAATTACATTTAAGTCAATTCTTTTATTTTCCCTTATAAGCTGTGTTACATATGGATAGGTAAATCGACCAATCACATTAAATAATTTATCATTTGGGAGTTATAATCACTTATCACTTAATAACTTATCAAAAGCTTGTGATAAGACCATTTCCATATCTTATCATAACTTATACTCATGAGGATAAGCTATCTCATCACATTATTTATCTAATTTTAAAACAAATCAAGAGACAAGGCTATACCCTTACAAGACAAGACATGATTGGTTGAAAAGAAAGGAAATGGGAAGCCATATCATGTCAATCATCTATCAATCCATTTGTCTTTCACATCTACTATTTGCCCTATAATGCTTACATCAGCTAATTATTACAAAGCGAGGCTTATGTAACAAGTTTAGATACATTAAAAAGAGGCTAGTTTGATGCATTACACACCCATTTTGAGCCGGCACACTCTCTCTCATCTTCTTTCATCTTTCATTTTCTTTTCTATACTCTAAACACAAAATCAAAAGGAGAAACCAAACCCTAAAAACCACACATAAATTGCCATTTCCACACTTGTATCCTTACGGTACAAAACATTTTTGCTGCCTTCACTTTGTCCTCATCAAAAGCAATTTTAGAAAACCTTAGAACATGATAAAACTGACCTTAAACATCAAGACTTTGATAACTTAAAAAGCTTGCAAAAAGGAAAAGGAAAACAAGGAGCAAAAGAAGATCCTTAGTGCATAATCACCTTTATGCTCATCTAAGACTAGTAAGTTCTTTTTCTTGCTGAGTACCTTAGTATGCTATGCTTAGGAGTTGATATTTTCATGAGGATATTAACATGCACATAAGGTAATAACATAGCTAATCTACTTTAGGTAATAAGCTTATGAATCTCCTACATGAAAGTTGAAACATGAGTATATTAAGTTTGGTATTATGTGGGATACATGTCTAGCACTTAGAATGGAAGTTTGTAAGTTGAGAAAATCATAAAATATGTATATGGAAGAGGGGATAACATGCTGGACGTGGAGTGTTTGTAAGGTACTTAAGTGTTATTTTCATTTTTATTAAGTTACATATGCTTAAATCTAGCCTTGGGTAAAGGAAAAATCTATTACATGATGTTTTATGAGGAAATTAACTTTTTGAGATGTAAACTAAGGTATAGAACTTATGATAAGTATGTGATTCATAACTTTTATTTAGTACTTACAATAAATAATCTTCTTATGGAAGAGAAGTTAAGTTGAAGTTGGAACATGAGTGGTGTAAGTTCTTGATTTATCACATAAACTTTAAGAAATAATGAAATAAGTTGAAAAATCAAGTTGGAGGCCCTTGAACTGAACCGACTAGATCTAGAAAGACAAAGAAACTCACTTAAAAATACAATAAAATAAAATAAATAAAGTAAAAAGACCAATCAAAGCAAGTATAATAAGTGTATAAAGCTTAAAATTCAAAACTAAGCCTAAAATACTCAAAACAAGCTTAGAACTCTAAGTTGAGCCTTCACCAAATTTTTGACCAGTATCTTAATCTATAAATGAAGGTTGTTTTGAAGCCCATAAAGAGTCTACATAATACTCCCTAAGCCTAACAAAGTGACTAACCTTAGTTTGGATAAAAAAATAAGCTTATTTGACCACTTAAGCCCACATAAGAGTCTAAGAAAATATTGATAGCACCAAGGGTGTAAACTAAGGATGGAAATCTAATCTTGGAGATTGTATTAAGTTTAGAATAAAGTCCTAAGCCCAAGCCTAAAATATTTCCTAAGATAACAAAAAGCCTAATAACCAAACTAAGCCCAAAAGAGTTTAAAAACTTGAGGACCATTACTCTTCTAATAAGTGGATAGGTTTACATGTCTTGTCTTGAAAATCTAATCTCACCATGTTAAAGTATACTAAAAAAAGATGAAAATCAACTATAAGATCATAAAAATTGGATTTAAAATAAGAAAGTTATATGCGATTGAAGTTTTAGTACAATAACGAAGAATTTAGGATCTAAGTTAAAAATGTAACTTAAAAGATTTTAGGAATGCTTTCTAATTTTATTTCAAATTATTATAATATCATATTTACGATGTTCAGGAGACTCTGTTGTTGGAGAAGACTTGCCCCCAAACTACTACGACTAAGCTATGGCCGAATGAATGATTTTCGATGACTTTATGCTTGGTTTTGTTTATAGTGTAGATGCACTTAAATTTATAGAATGAACTTGAATGCATGTAGGATATGGGAAATGCATGTATGCGCTATTGTGATTGAACTCCATGATGTACTAATCAGATAATGAATGAAATTATTTGTGATGATAGATACGTATTGTTGTTATGGAATGCAAGTGTTTGATCACAATGAAAAATAGATTAAGTAATTATTTGATTAAAGAATTCAATGAGTCACGCATTTCTCATATTTGCATTTTAACTATACCGATTGCTACCTCACGCGAAAGATGAGAAGGGGCTCATAGAAGTGGGGTCTCCTATTGAGATTAGGCAAATATACCATTTATATTAATGAGTCTCTATCCTGAGCTTTCGGGCTTACTAGGTGCCAAGGGACACTATCTGTTAGCGAAGAGTCATGTCTTGTGGCTTTTGTTTAAGACATGTGATGTGAATTACGGAGGCCACCACATCGCTAGATTTGGGAATTTTGACTTAAAGTTTGGTTTTAGAAAGGAAAGTGTATTTTCCATATGAAAAGTAAAGTTGTTTATATTATATATAATTTTGAGTTGTTTCAAGTACATCATATAAAAACTTAGGTGCTAGAACTCGATTGATGGTTTATGTTGGTTAATTATCTCTAACCTTAACTATAGGGAGTGTAATTTTAAGTTGCATGTAGCTCCTAGGTCGCTGTATGTATTATTTGTCATTTTGAGTGATTCTTGTATTCATATGGTTGTACATTTAAATAAATTATTTGTGTGGTATGATATAGGGATTAGCTCACTAAGCTTGTGTAGCTTACTCTATAACAGTTTTTCCTTTACAGGTTGATCGATAGCTGGGATAGGGATAGGAACCAAATGTAGAGTGCTATCATTGAATAAGTATGATGAAAACCTTGTGTAATTGATTTGGAATGCTTTTAGAAACAACTAATATGTTGATTAAGTTTAGTTTCTTTAGTAAGTTTAGAATTTTCTAGAATTATCTATCTTATATCTCTATTCTAGTAGGGGATATCGATTCTTTGTGGTTTTGAAGAACTGTGGAATATTAGATATCCATAGTTATTTATATTATACAATGAGTTATTGAACTAAAATCGAAGACCCTAGCAATTAACTATTTAAAGTCTTGCAATCTCTGACTTATAAGACAATTTTCTTATAGAAATTTTAGGCAACATTACTAACCCCCCTAATAGAGTCGTAACAGATATCATGTGTTTGCTATGATTGATATTGATTATAAAATACCTTAAGATAATTTGAATATCTATGCTTGTTGCATTAGAATTTGGAATATTGGAGTGTCTAAATATAATTGTTTGGCTACCCATGAATATGAGCTAATAAATATTCAACTTTCAATTAAACTGGACATGCATTGCACTTATAACATGAATTCAAGGGCATCAGCACCATCTAATAGAGCAGGAGATCATGCTTAGTTGGATTTGTATTTAGTATTGTGTATTGAGATTGTTATCGTACAATGTATTTCATAGGACATGTTCTTACCTCAACTTTTGGGAACTTTTCAGCTTCGAGGAGTGCCACCTTCTGCTTGAGGCCATACCATATCTATTGCTGAGAGTGATGATATTGTTAAAGGGGCTTTATATTAGACGTAGATGCCTAGGTCCTAATGTGCCAAAATACTTCCTAACCCGGATAACAGTAGGAATGAAAACTATGCTATATACAGTTACCAGTTAATTGTATGTACTGTTGCATTGCATATGTTTGTTCATGCATTCATATGCTTAACTAATAACTTGTTTGATATTGTTTGTTAGTAAGGTAGGAAAGTTACTTACTAAACACTTGCGCTTATCCTCCTATAGTTTGTTATTGCAGCAGGATCTTTGGTTGGAGTTGAGCAGTAAGATACCCAAGGTTAATTGCACCAGTATAGGGTTGATCAGTGTGTAGAAGATGAGAGCTTAAGTGAACATTTTACTTATATTTGAACTCTTTATTTTTATTCATTAAGTATCCTTAGTTTATTAAGTAGCATAGACTTCTAGTCATGACTTATCCTAGTATTATATGACTTTTATTAGGGAAAAACCTTATATTCCCTCTTATTTATGTTTGTGTTAGTTTTAAATGGATGATATGTTTCTATATGATGTGCTGAAATATTACTTAAGAGGAAGTTATAGTTGTGAAATGTCTTGTGTAATACACCAAAGGCCCTCAATCTTAGATGGTGCTTAATCTTTGGTCTTCCTATGTTATATGGCGGTATGCCATGGCGTGATCCCCCTCCAAGTTATGACAATGTGTATGTGTGTGAACTAAGGTCTTGAGCTACCTTAAGTTCTTGGACGCCAAAACTATTTTGGATATTGAACTTTAATGGAAAGATAATAAATGGTTGTTTGCTCATTAAATGTTCTATATTTGCATGTGAAATTGATTCTTATCCTTTCATTCGTATGTAGGTGTAGTACTCCATATACTAGGCACTAGCTCAAATGCAGGTATTTCAAGTAACATAGACTTCTATGATAACCTAAGCTATGATATGGTATATGACTAAGGAGATGATGTGGAGTATACTTATTATGATGAGTAGCAAGTCAAGATTCACTAATTTGTGGTTTGATATGTGTTGGTTATTTGCTGTATCATTTGGAGATTAGGCTTTTTATTTAGTGGTGAGTTTGTAAAGACACTGTAATTTATTACTTTTAGTATTCAGTTTCTATAGGAGCTATTATGACTTTGGTGTGTTATGTGTGGGTTATGTACTAATTGTGGATATCTTAAAGAGGTTTTGAGCCTTCATAAGTTGATATTTGGTATTTACATGTAGCAAACTATAGCATCTTGGTTTTATGGAATTACATGATCAATCAAACCTATCATTGATAAAATGACTATTAATCTTTCCCATTTTACTTTGTTGTGATTTGCTTAGTATTATTACTTATAATTGCCCATAAAAGTCCCGAATTCATAATGGTCAATAGAAGTTGAAGAAGTACTAATTCCTTCAATAGCACACAATGGTGAAAGAATTCTATGTCTTGAAGAATTTTTAACTTCATTTAAGTTATCTCTTGCTTAGTTATGGTACATTACAATGTAGATGAATGTTAACTTAAGGATAAGTGGTATAGTGGAATCATAGAAACACTAGATGTTTGGAGACTTTCATTGGGTTATTATATTAACTTAGTTTGCATTATTTGGTGAAGATTACAATGAAGGAGATTAACGTTTCACAAAATAGTTCAAATAAAGGATCCGATTATCATAAGACTATAATATAATAGTTATTCTATAAAATTATTTGAACTACTTTGTAAAACGTTGATCCCTTATTTAAATTTTTTAAAACATTGATCCCTTATTTAAATCACTTTATGAAATAATGATCCCTTATTTTAACATTTTTAAACGTTGATCCCCTCAGTTATAATTCTCTTGCATTGTTTGTGTATATTATAGCTAAAAGTAGAAAATTTTCTATGCATATATAAAAACAACTTACTCAAAGATGATGTATTCTTTCATTAGTCTATATTCATCTACCAAATAAATTGTGCATCTAAAATGGTCTGTCTATAACTTAAACTAGGTACTGTATAAGCATAATTGTCAAATTAAGATATATATATATATGTATATATTTATAGCAATTTAATTTCTCAGTTCTTGTTATGATGATGCATACTATTTCTTCATGATGATTCTTAGAATTTATTCTATTGTTTATAGCCATCGATGGCATGATTATTATAAGATCCATCTCTACAATATTAATGATAAATGAAACACTTTTCTTCATCAACATTGTAGGTGAGGTTATTGTTGATAACTTATCGTGTATGATGTGCATGAAGGTTAATCGTAAAGAGTACTTAATCCAGTGATACATCTATGGATGTGATGGAGAGATACATGAAAGGTGGAATAGGCGAGCTCAATATTTCGTTATGTATGTATAATGGAGGATTGTAATAAGTAGAATCATTAGCTCCTTAAATCATTCTTTGATGAATAGTTATTTAATCTTATTTAAAGAGATTTCGATAGAGCTTCCATGTTTGTCTCAAATTTCATACATTGACAAATGTGTTCCAAATGAGAGAATTAGCCTCCTATTTATAGATTTTGAAGGCTAATTTAGACTGCTAAATCAACCTAAGGTAGGTGGCTGGGATTTGTTATTGCTGGTGATCATTGGATTATTCTTGATGATCAAACAACTCATATCAATCCCTTATTTTTTATAGACTTGGGCTTTAGAACTAGACTTAAAAATGGGTCTATATAAGCCTAGAAGGCTTATAGAGAGTAAAAGCTTCTTTTGAATATGCTTTTTGCGTATAAGACAAGTGAACAAGGTTATGAGTGAGAAAACTAATCTAATGATTTCTATTTCAACCTTGCTAATGTGAATCTTACTATAGCATTTCTAGTTAGGCTTGGTTTCTTAAGCCTTATTATTAGCCTATTAAACCAATCCATATAATTAAATTGAGCTAAAAGCCAAATTATTAAAATGGCCATCTATATCATTTTGGGAAGTTGGTCAATTTAGTTTTTTTCATGGTTTCAAGGTCAAATCATGCTATTATGTTTTTTTTTTTTTCACTAAGGTTAAATGTCCTACAAATATAATATTTTATGTTAGAATAAAACAATCAGGTAACTTTAAACTTTTTGAGAAGATTGTTGTTTTTATAACTAATAATGGTATGTTACTTACTTAGTACTTTCTATTGAAAACTTATTGGAAGAGAACGTTAAAGAAGCTTGGGATGTCATGTTGATTGAGATCCAATACATAGAAATAATTGAATATAAGTAAAGTCATACTATGTAAACTCTACCTCTTAGGTCTCTTACTTCAATGTACATGAGTTATGTGGGTGTCAAAGTAACGCAAGAGTAATAAGGTGATTATGAGCTAGATAATCAAAATATAAAAGGCATAACACATATTGAACTTAAGAGTTAAGAGGAGATTAAGGAGTTTTATAACAAGAAGTAAACTAACAAAGCCATAATTATAACTATGACGGTTTGGATGTTCTGATCTCCAAAACCTCTATAGTGATTTTTATTGTTTCACATTCTTGAAAATTAAAAGGTTTTTTAAGCTATATTTTCCATGCAATTAAGATGACACCCAACCTATGATCTCCCCAACTGCTTGCTTATATATCTCTTCAGTTGTAAAAACACCAACCATTTGGTTTGCAGCTCCACTTGCCTGAATAATTAATTAACAATATCATCAATATCAAAGAATGGAACACAAAAATCTTCTTAAGAATAGCATGATTATGTTACATATGATCAAATTTGATTTTAGTAAAGAAACAACATTATAAATTTTCCAACTAATTATGAATCAAAAAATCTTTCCAATAATAATTAACTTTATAAATTTTCATTCTTTTCTTACTCTTTAGTACATTAAGAGTGTAGTAGTTAGACTTTCTTTCATCCTATAAATAGGGTAAGGGGTTGAAAGCTCAATCTCTTAGTTGAGCAAGCGACCCCCCACTCTACAAAATCCTTACCCCTTAAAACACCATTACCCCTCATTTGATTCTTTTCACTCGAAAAAAAAAGTCATTTTAGAGAAAGAAATATATAAATTTAGTTTTTACCTTCCCATAAAAGTTTAGATTCCTTGAATAATTAGAATAATTAAGAGCCATAACATCTTATTTTGGAATATAAACATGAAACCAAAAGTTTAATACAATAGAGTTTAGTACTGGAATTGAAATATTATAGCATAATGAACTTACATTAGCTAGAATCATATAAAGGCTTCGAATTCGATCCGAAGAAATATGTGCAGATATGATTTGAATCTTGTATTTCTCCAATAAGCAACAAATGGTTGAAAAAAGACCCGGTTTCTTCAAAGAGCAGACATTAATGTGGGCTTCATCACCGCATATGTTCAAGGTAACATTAGGGGAAGTCCATATTTGGAAAGTTGTAGGAGATGAACTAGGACTACAAGTTGTGCTAATAGGCATTAGGTTATAATTTGATTCACCTTGACCAACTAAAAATGCCTCTTTTGATTGATAGGATATATTTTGAGCACTAGCCGAAGATTGGCCATAGGTAAGTGTAGCAACACCTTGGATCCTTTCTAACTTTTGTTTTTCAAGTCTTTGTAGACTATGTTGTAAGTTTTTGATGTAATTGACTGCTTCATCAACTATTGTAGACTTATCCGCCTGTATAAATAACTTTACATGAGTTTAGATAGATTTGATAATTTAAACCATGTTAAATATATTTTGAGACTAGCATTAAATTATTATAAATTCATAGTGCCACTCTCAACTACCATTTGTATTTGAGACAAACTTTATGATAATGTTTCATTCTTCTAATATATATGTACATTCAATCCTTGATATCCTCTAAATCTTCTTTAATGAGGAACATTTGAAATAATTTATAAAGAAAAAACTTCCAAAGTACCATGTAAATACTCAAGTTTGAAAGAAATTAACAATAAAGTACGCTAAATATCCCTTATGATTAACTAACATTTGAAAAAAAAATAGTATATAATTGGAATGACAATGGTAGCACAAGGTAAAAAGAGAAAATCTTCAACTTATGGGACATAATGATAAACAATCAATATGAGAATTAATATATCTGTGAGAGCATTTAGTTGAACTGAATTCAACAATTAATGGTGATGATTAGCTTTAAAAGATATCAATTATCATAGGGATAGGAAGAGATGAAAAAAAAAAAAGAAGAAGAAGAAAAGGCTTAAACCTTATGACAATGTAAAAGGTATGTAATGTTGTTACTATAAGCACTTTTTTTTTTTTTGTCTTAAGAACTCAATCAAATCACAGCAGAAGGGAATGAAAATCTTGAAAAGGAAGTCATAAACAAAAAGACAAGTAAATAAATTGGATGAATTTAATAACGAAAGTTTTATTATTTTTCTTTTAGCTTTTAAAGACCTTCAAATTCTGAGATGAAGAATAAAGACATATCTTTTATGATGCTTTATTTAATTGATGTGGAAGAGACTTTACGAGCTCTGATGGAAGAAAACAAAAGTTTCATTGTTGATCTATCGTCTATGAAATAATTAGTTAGCAAAGACATGAAATTTGAGTATCTAGTGTCTAAAATTTCATCAGAAATAGATTATAAAATTAAAAACTACCAAAAACAAAGGACTACTTATTATAAAAGATTTGATGCTTTGTTTACCTTTGGTGCAAGTTGAGGAAGAAGAGCATGTAAATTTGCAAACATATTCCTCATCTTCTTTCTCCTCTCCCTTTCAGTCCAAATATGCATCTCATGATCGGATTCACCAACTTCTTTTGTTTTGGTATGGTCATCTCCTTTTTTAGTCTTTTCTATCATTAGCTTCTCATGATCCCTTTTCTTAGTTGAAACTAGTGTTGCTTCCTTTCCTATCACTGTCCCACCATTACAACTCAAATCCAAAGGTTTCTTGTTAGTGTTTTGTTCAAGATTTTCTGAGTTATCAGAATTTGAAAAATTCCATGACTCAGTTTGCCACAAGAAATTTTCTTGATTGTCCATCTCAGATATAGCCATTGTTGGTTGTATCTCAAAAAGGAAAAAAAAAATCTATATAATATAAAAAAAAATCAAAGTTTGATGATTTAGGAATAAGGATGTGGTAACCTCTAAATGTAGCAAAGCTTATATATACTAAGATTTGATTCTCTTAGCATGAAATTGTCCAAAATACAATCATATCAAATGCCGTTACTAGCTTCAAAACAAAAACGGATGGCTGGCCAAGTTGGAAAGTGGTTTCTCTCACTTGAAGTTACGAGTCCTACAAAACAAATGGCCCCCACTAGTTGTTTTTTATATTAAGTTTGAAGGCAATGTATTTAATAGTATTTCCAAACAAGGAACAAAGAAATAGAACCTCATATTTTTATATTCAATGTCTCCTCTTCTAGCAATAGTCAGGTTTTAACTATAAGACAAAGTATATTAAAAAGATGCCATTAACTTCTTTATAATTTCTATAATTAGTCGAGTGCACTTTAAACATGAGATAATTTTTAATAAGGAGTAAGTGCAATGATTCGTCTAAATCATCTAAACTAATGGATTGCTAATCATATAATCAACTATCATAGTCACTGACATAATAGTTTATGAATGAATGAGATTAAAATAACTAAAGGAAAGAGGAAGACATTAAATTATAACTATTAGGGAAATATAGTCAAAATGACCTAGCTTTCTTTCGGATAAAGAAGGGATGCGAAATTGAGTGATTATTAGTTGACTTGCTTGACTAGTAGTTATAATGTTTGAATAAATCCCATCTCACTCAAATGATTTGTCTAATGGTTAGATAAAGTGCATATACCAATTTTTAATATCCTTTAATGGGACTTCATTTGAACAAACTTCCAAAGTCATGGTATTTGAATGAAGTGTCTTAATTTGATTAACTTATTTTCATGTTCTCTTACATTTATTTTCAATTTTTTGTTGTTAGTTTCCTAATTTATCATTTTAAGGATATATTGTTATGCTAAGAGCAAGAATCTTTTGTTACCAATAAATCAAAATAATACATCAAAGTCCAATCAATGGGATTCCTTCTTTTCTTTAATCAAAGATAATGAGAACTCTAAAAAATTAAAAAAAAAAAAAACTATGAACAAGAAAAAAAAAAATTGGCAATATGATTCTTTATGTTAATATGTGGTTTGCATAAAAAGTTTAATGAATCATACATAAAAAAGACAAAGATCACATAGTGATGGGAATCAAATTTTAAAGCTAACGCAAGAACCAATTTGGTTAACTAAAGTCTTAACTAATTTGGTTTAAGGATGACCGGATCATCTTTGTTACATGAAGAGCCAAAGATCAAATTTCATGCCCTAAATCCACTAATTGTGGGACAATTAGCCATGTGTAACACTTTAGTACTATATGATAAGATGTCTTGGGTTAGAGTAGATTTCTATTCATTTTTGGATTCTTGAAATCATTTGATTAAGTTATTGAAAAAAATTAATTAAGTTTCTAAAGGTTCAAAAGTTCTAGTAGAGTGCCATCTATAAATTGGATAACCTAAAGTTTTACCAAATAGAGAAACCTATTAAGATAGCATACTCATATCCATAATACTCAACCAAAAGTCCTGAAAGTCATAGGCTCTTCAAAACAAAATAGGTGATAAGAATCAGCCCCTTGGACCGATCATACGTAGTAGAGCTAAAGGACTCTAAGGACTCACTTAGAGAATACTAGCTTGAAGCCATATCTAAGACAACGGTTTCTATTCCGAACTGATCTTCTACCAACTTAACTGTCAGACCCTTACGTGTGCCAAACCTACTCTTACCTAATAGCTATGCTATGGTAGGATATCTAAGAACATAACCCTAAGACCATCCAAGCTAACCTCTCAAGCTGACCATAAGCATCTGACACCAACTTAAGTTAACTACTCTACAACAGGACTAGCTGCCCCCTAACTTGATCTAGATCAGGTCGACCCCTGACTAAAAGCTCTCTTTTCTCTTCTTTGCCCACTTTGTACCATATTTCTAATATCCAACCACTGAGCAACACGTGTCTTTTGGTGCAACATTCTAGAAGGATTCTTACTTTTTCGTACTAAATATTCTTTATCTCATTTAACTTTTTTAGTATATATTATGTAACCTAATTATAAAATACCCTTTTATCTTTTTATACATATAAGGTAATCCTAATGGATGGATATATAAACTCTCACTTATTTGTATGCAAACAATCAATCAAACATTAATATAAGAATTTTAGTCAAATTTCCTTTGAGTAACTCTAGTGTTCTCATTACCCTCTGACTCTTATTCATTCCCTTTAACAAGGAGTAGTGGTGAGTGACCTTTCAGTTTAGACTAGTGAGTCATATCTAACGGATTGTAGGCTAAGTAGGATTGATTAATGCATCATATCCATTTGGTAGTTGTCTAGACTTTACTAGCTTTTCTTTTGTTTCTTTTGGTTTGCTTCATTGTGGTGTTGTCCAACCCTAGAGACGCATAAGCTTTGCTGGTATCAGAGTACAATTTCGAGAGGGAGTGTGTAAAGTTGCAATGAAGTTTTTGGTTAGCCTTGTTGCTAGTGGCTATCATGTTCCTTTCATAGCTGCTATAGTATGTTTGTATGGAGTAATTTTGGAATTGTGAGCTGTGTAGTGAAGATTTATGTGTTGATAAGTGTGATTTCATTGTTAGTCTATTCTTTCCCTATTTTTCACTATGAAGGTAAAGTAAGTTCATTTATATTCTATTCAAGTTGTTATTAGGTATTAAAATTGTTGGTGTGTTAGGCAAGGTTTTAAGATGTACAAAAGCATCATTTTCCTATATATCGTGTTGTTAATCTATTTTAGAGACATTGTATCATGTCAAATTCAAGTATTTAGAATGTTATTGGTGATCAGAGTAATGGTGCTTAACCTAGTCATAGTCACAATGGTAGCAACACTCCTAGGTCAGTTGATGATAAACTTGACAAACTTACTAACCTTATTGAAAGTCTAGTCATAGCAATGCAAGTTAATAGGCAACAACCTTAGGGTATGCTGTTGCATAACCCACTTAAAAATATTCAAGAGAGAGGTTATGGTCGAGGTAGCTTAGTTTGACCCCCTTAACTTGGAGGGGTTACCAACTAAGCTGCTAGACAAAGATTAGAGTTAGAGGAAATTAAGGAAGATGATGAGGAGTTTGATGCCGAGTATGGAAAGGAGGAAGAAGAGGCTGGTTATTACTGAGCACAAGAGAGAGGAACCCAAGCTCCTTGAGGACTAGACAATATTAAGGTCTAAATCCCACCCTTCGGTGGAAGTGGATATGCAAATGAATATTTATAGTAGGAAGAGAAGGGGGAGAAGGTATTCGATTGTTATGGATATACAGAAGTTATGAAAGTCTAACTTGCAGCACTTAAGTTCTTTGGGTATGCCATTATGTAGTGGAAAAATCTAAATGCCACCAGAGTAAGGGATGGAAGACGAGGTACAAGGACCTGAGATGAGATGAAAAGATTGTTAAGAGGTAGATTTGTACCCAAGACCTACTTACAAGATACATTTGCAAAGTTGTAGGAACTTTACTAAAGAGGCCAAATAGTTGATGATTATGTAAGAGAGTTCTAGATGCTTATGATCCAAGCCGACATAGAAGAACTTGAGGCTCGTACAGTATCGAGGTTCATTTTTGGACTAAGATTTGAGATTCACAACATTGTGGAAATGTAAAAGGTTTTATACCTTAGAAGAGGCTATTAAGATAGCACAAAGGGTCAAAAAGTAGAGGAAAAGTGCTCTAAGCCGACCTAAGCCAATATCCTCCCAAACACTAGTTCGGTACTGACTTGTTCAAGCCAAGCCAAGGAGGCCATACCAAGCCTAGGAAAGGAATGAACGACCTAACGATAGTTGAGTAAGCCAATGGGGTTAAACGAACTAGTCAAACAGAGCTAAGGCCAGATTGACCTTGAGGACATATGAGAGAAGACAGATCTTTAAACGAAAGACTTGTAAGGTGAAGTCTTTAAATGCTTAGGATTCAGACACATGGTTGCTAAGTATCCTAACCGACGTGTTATGGTGCTTCAAGGAGATATAGTAGATAACACCGATGAGAGTGAGCTCGAGGAGGAAAAGGATGTTAGAAAAATCGAAACTAAAGAGAAAGATGAGACTTGTGTCTATGTTAATGAGGGAGAAGTGATGACCCTAGTCTTGAGATGAGTACTAAGTTCCATGTTGAACTTTGAAGAAGATTAGAGAGAAAATTTATTCCATACAAAGTGTACTATCCAGGGACAATTGTGCATCATTATTATTGATAGAGGAAGCTATACTAATGTAGTTGCACAATCCTTTGGGCAGGTGTTATGTTTGTCAACCTCTAGGCATCTTCAACCTTACAAGCTGCATTGGCTTCATAATAAGGGTGCTTTGCATGTAATTAAGCAAGTAACAATGCCATTCAATGTTGGGAATGTGTACAAAGATGAAGAAGTTTGTGATGTCGTCCTTAAGAGAGCTTTACATCTGCTACTTAGACGACTTTGGTTGTTTGACTGACGTGTTACTCACAACGGGTATAAGAACACATACACCTTTGTTAAGGATGGAAAGAAGATTGTATTGTAGCCCATGACCTCACCCCAAGTAAATGAGACCCATAATCAGCTCACTTAAGCTAGCAAAAAGAAGACCTTAGTGATGAGCTGAAGAGAGCTTTGAGTTGTTGAGAAGGGCAAAGAGCCTATGTTCCTGTTGGTTAGAAGATTGTTAGAGACAAGAAATTTAGAGGATGTTCCTAATGAGATCTGAAGCCTGCTAAATGAGTTCTCCAATAGGTTCCCTCAATAACTACCTAAAAGATTGCCTCCAATCCTAGGCATATAGCATTGTATAGATCTACAGCCAAGTATCACCTTATCGAATTGACTAGCATACAGAATAAACCCTGAGCAAGTTGCTAAACTGAAAAGATAGGTGGATGAGCTCATGGAGTGAGGATATGTGAGGGAGAGCATGAGCCCTTATGTTGTACCAGCTCTGTTTGTCCCTAAAAAGGATGGTTCATGGCACATGTGCATTGATATCCAAGCAATTAATCGAATCACTATCAAATATAGGTACCTAATACTAAGGCTCGATGACATGTTGGATGAGATCTATGGTGCCAAAATATTTTCGAAGATTGATCTGCAAAGTAGCTACCATCAAATTTGCATGAGACCAAATGATGAGTAGAAAACTGCATTCAAAACTAAGCATGGTCTCGACAAATGTTTGGTTGTGTCGTTTGGACTTACTAATGCACTGAGCACATTCATGAGGTTAATGAACCATATGATGTACTCCCTGATTGGAAAATGTGTGGTCGTGTACTTTGATAACATATTGGAATATAGTATTCAACCTGAACAACAACGTTCAACATCTCTGAGTAGTATCAGATGAAGTGATTTTTCTTAGGTTTGTAGTGTCAGGAGAAGGAATCTAAGTAGATGAAGAGAAGATCCAAGTTGTCTTGGAATGGTTGACACTGAAAAATGCTACTAAAGTTTGAAGTTTCCATAGCCTAGCTTCTTTCTATAGGCAATTCATTAAAAACTTCAATACCATAGCTGCCCCCTTGATTGAGCTGGCAAAGAAGAGTGATGGGTTTAAATGGAACGACCAAGCTAAATAGCACTTTAGGGAGATCAGGGAGAAGCTCACCTTCACCCCTGTCCTATCACTACCAAACTTTGATAAGCCTTTTGAGTTAGAATGTGATGCATTAGGAGTTAAAATCGGCATTGTCTTAATGCAGGAGCGACGACCCGTCACCTACCATAATGAAAAGCCTAATGGTGTTACCTTAAATTATTTTGTGTACAAGAAAGAGTTATACTCTCTTTTTCAAGCCTTTATTATACGGCAATACTATTTACTGTCACGAGAGTTTGTTATTTATGTGGGCCATGAGTCTTTGAATCATCTCAGGAGTCAAAACAAACTCTCGAAGAGTCAAGCCTAATGGTTAAAGTTCATGGAAGGCTTTTCATACATAATCCAACACAAGAAGAGAAGCACAACCCTATCATAACAGCAAACCTTGCTTACCACTTTATAGATAAAATTATTGGGATTTTTGCTTATCACTGAGTAGTACGCTAATGACCCTCATTTCAGTCTAGTTATTGAGTAGTGTCGAAAAGGAATAGTTGTTGGAGGATATTATCTTAAGGATGGCTATCTATTCAAGGACAAAAGGCTATGTATACTAAATTATTCCACGTGTAAGCTATTAGTATGAGAAGCTCATAGTAGTGGATTATTTGGTCATTTTGGAGATACCAAAATAGCCAATCTATTGAAGGAAAACTTTTAGTAGCCTAGTTTGGCAAGGATGTCCATAAGGTAGTTGGTGGTTATGAAGTATGTGAGCGAGCTAAGGGGAAGAGAGAGCCACATGGAGAATACATACTCTTGCTAACGCCAACCTTAACTTAAGCCAACCTCAGCATAGACTTTATTCTAAGGTTACCCTGGACATCTAAAGGAAAAGATTTTATATTTTTTGTAGTGGACTAATTTAGTAAAATAGTAGACTTTAGTCAGTGCCATTGAACTAACAATGCTTTATACATTGTTGATCTATTTTTGCAAAAAGTTGTTTGACTACATAGAGTGTTGAAGACTATTCTTTTGGATCATGATACAAAATTCTTGAGCTATTTTTAGAAGACTATTTGGAGAAAACTTAGAACTAAACTTGTATTCAGCTCTAGTAGCCACCCTCAGATTGATGGCTAGATTGAAGTAGCTAATAGGAAACTAGGCAACTTACTTAAAGTTATTGTGGGAAAGAACTTGATAGATGGGATTTGTATCTACCAATTGTAGAATTAGCATACAACCAAATTTTCCATATCACTACTAGGAAGACCCCATTCGAGATTGTTTATGGCCTTAATCCTACTATTCCCTTAGATATGATCGGCACCCCAACAAGTGCTAAAGAGAGTCAATCCAGAGTTAACTGAGCCTAAGAATTACAACCGTTACACCATTATATAAATAGGAAGATCGCTAAGTTCAATAAGAAACAACATAGTAGCTAAGGCCACCAAACTGTCAATTTCCAGCCAAGAGACTTAGTATGGATTCATCTCAATCGAGAATGATTCCTGCACTTGAGATAGAGCAAACTATCTCCTTGAGCTAATGGTCCATTTAAGGTCCTAAAGAAAGTCAATTGCAACCCTTACCATATTGAGTTACCTAATAACTACGGTGTTTCTCTCAGCTTCAATATGTCCAATCTTATTTCACACTAACAAGAAGAAGCCCCTATAATTGCCCAAGAAGGACAACCGGAGATCTCTTTAGATTTTAGGACAAATCTTTCTAACCCCTAGGTAGATGATAGGAATCAACCCCTAGGTAGATGATAGGAATCAACCCCTTGGACTAATTACACGTAACTGTGCTAAAGGACTCTAAGGACTCACTCGAAGAATACTAGCTTAAAGCCATATCCAAGATAAGGATTCATATTCTGAACTGATCTCTTGCTAACCTAACTGCTAGACTCTCATGTTTCTTAGACCTACTCTTGCCCAGTAGCTATGCTATGGTAGGATATCTAAGAAGTAGCCCTAAAACCATCTGAGCTAAGCTCCTGAGCCGACTATAAGCATATGACACTAACTCAAGCTGACTACTCTATAACAGGACTGGTTGGCCCCTAACTTGATCCAGATTAAGTTGGCTCTTGATTGCAAGCTCTCTTTTCTCTTCTTTGACCACTTTGTACCATATTTTCGACATCTAACCATTGAGCGATACGTGTCTTTTGGCACAACATTCTAAATATTCTTTGTCTCGTTCACCCTTTTTGGTATATATTATGTAACCTAATTATAAGAATACCTTTTTGTCTTTTTATACATGTAAGGTAACCTTAGTGAATGGGTATATAAACCCCCACTTGTTTTCATGCAAACAATCAATCAAACATTAATACAAGAATTTTAGTCAAATTTCCTTTGAGCCACCATAGTGTTCTCATTACCCTCTAACTCTTATCTATTCCCTCTAGTAAGGAGTAGTGGTGAGTAACCCTTTAGTTTCGACCGGTGAGTGATATCCAGTAGATTATAGGCCGAATAGGATCGATTAGTGCATCATATCCATTCGGTAGCTACTCGAACTTTGCTAGCGCTTTTTTTTTTTTTTGTTTCTTTTGGTTCGCTTCATTGTGGTGCTTCTCTATATGTCCGACCTCGGAGACGCATGTAGGCTAACCATAAACATGACCCCTCATATGGGAAACCCAAACATAAAACAATTAGATGAAGTAGCTAGTATCATAGTCATTTAGAATCAGTTAAATACTAAGTCATAAGGATATCAAACATAGTATTGTTTTGATGTAAACTAAGTGCCTCACCTAAAATAAGCATCCACTCATAACCCTTTAGTGATTTGTAGTAACTGTCATAATTAGGTTATACAAAATTTTGATAGATTCATCCTCCTCACCTAAAATGAAATAAGAAAATGAGTTCTAAATAACCTAATACATCAGTAATAAAAAGCACATTGAGTATGTCACATGAGCTTATTCTAATGCAACAAGCAATTTCATTCAACAATGAACTTAATAATGTATAACACACAATATGGGAGTACTCATGAATTTGGACAAACCAAGGGATGGGTTATGACCTTACTACAACAAGGAGTTAAGATCCGTCACTACCACAATGTTTAACAAGAGTTGCGAGAGTGATTCTAGAATCTACATGAATAGATCCTATCTTACTAACGCTGTTCATTAAACCAAACCGAACTCAACCGTAAAATGTGATTCTTTTATATTTTGATTTGGTTTGTGGTTCGGTTCAAAGGAGGTTCAAACAATTAGCAGTTCGATTTAGGAGGTTAAACCTAATTAAATCACTTGAACCTAAACTAAACCACTTCTTATTTAAAAATAAAAAATAAGTGATATTTTTTACTTTTAAACCATATTAAAATTTCATTTTAACTTTACTTACATTTTTTTGTTGTCTCTTTACTTGCAATTAGTTTTTACTATCCATTTATTCTCTTTCACTATTATTTTTCATCTCTCAAGCAAATTTTCATACTTTTACTATTACCTAAGATACAATATTACTATGACATAATGTTATGTGGCTTTAACTTTTATATAATGTTCCCCATTTTAAATATAAACATTTGGTAAAAAGCTTCAATAAATATTAGTATTATCAAATATCATGAAGTGCTTTTAAAAGTGGTTCCAACCAAACTGAACCAAATTGAACCGTATTTGAAGCAATTCAGTTTAGAACCTCAAATCTTCAAAAGTGGTTCGGCTCATTAAGGATTTAAAACTGAACCATTTCAAATGTTGTTTGGTTTCGTTCAATCCTTGAACCAAACCATGAACACCCTTATATCTTACTTAGAGAGTCCTAAAATCCTCTCTTAGTGACTAATCTATCATATCCTATTGCAATTACAATTACAACCATAACCTAATTCAAGGGTGTTGTAACGCTAGACTAAACAACCAAGTCCAAGTAGATGGAATTATTATTAGGTCGAGCTTACACATTAATCTAGTTTGTTAATCTTAGTTGACTAGCAAGTAACATCTAAGGCTACTGCAAATATCACCAAATGTGTCTTAAATAGCAAAGAGAGGTACAAGTCATAGTCCTACTTGTGAATTGATAAAATAATTATGAAGTGTTAATATTGTACTCATGTTATTGTATAATCACATTTCGTTAATTTATGTTTATGTCTCTCTGGACATGCTTTATGTTAGTTATGGCCTACATAGGATATAAGCCTTAAGGTGGTCAGTAGGCTTAATTAACTTTAAATAAAAATTGAACCTAAATTACTTAGTTAATTTAATTGGTCTAATTAAAAGATTATTGTAAATTTCCATTCTATTAATTCATTTATTATTGCTCACTATCCTAATGCATAATTTAGCTTGAATCGACCACTTATGTCATTAGATTAGGTTACCTAAGTCCATCATGCAAAGAAATCGGCCCACAGGCCCTCTACTTACTCCTAAGCTAGGGGCTTAGCTCACATGGCCTACTAAATCCTCATCAACTGCCCAACTAATCTGGCTTACAGAAGAAGTTGACCTATGGTACTGAACTAATATGGCCATACATTTGAGTTACCATGACTTTAGCCTCCTTACACAAGAGTAACTCCAATCCGAGTTGTTGAAGACTTTCGACCTATTGAGTTAAGCTGTTCGAGAGATCTCCTTTCATACCAAGTGTAGAGTTGTCATGATGTTCCCAAGCTAACTATGATAGAATGCTTTAACTTAACCAAAGGCCCAAGTGCTACCAACCTTATCTTTGTGTGTTGAAAATCATAATGTAGTAGGTTCGCTAGCCTCTTACTTTAAGATATGTATCCCACTAACCCCGAGCGTACAACTTGATTTATAATATTCTCTTTTAAGAAGGATTACAAATTTGTCCTTTGTTTTTTTTTTTTTTATGTAAAACATTGTTTTTAGTTTTTACTTGTCTGAGTAATTGCATGTAATGTAATGTAACCCTATAAAACCCAGGTATAAATACCATGCCAAAACAAATGTTGTAATTAGATTTTCCCCATTATTGAATGAAATTTCTCTAAGTTTATTCCCTCTCTCTTCTCCATTTACGTGAGAAAACTCTAATCCAACGTATTGTAAGCCATATTGTGCTCAAGTGGTGTATCACATTCACCGAGTAACTCATGGGTTTGCTTACCTTCTACTTATACTGCTACCTAAACCTACTAATATTTCTTTGATAGTTCTTAAAGGACCCGTTCATGGTAAAATAAGACCTCTTTCAAGAAATGAACCCCTATCATCTTGGTATCAAAGCTTAAGGTTTCGAGTAGGACTAAGAGTTTGAGCAGTGTTATATGTATGTTGGTTGAATTGCAGTTGTAGTTGAGGTTTTATTATTGTTAGCTACAATGAGTATATTAGTGTAAATTCTATTATGTTTTGTCTTCATTTCTTGAAAAAAAGAAGAGGTTATTGAAGTAGAGTCATACTAGTACTGGTTGTTGAGATGAGTAGTTAGTGTTGACATATAGTGTTTAGTGTGGTGGTTTAGTCGTTGTCAAGCCATAGTTATTGAAGAAGTGGTTATTAGAAGCTGTATATTGAGATGTTGAGTGATAAAATGACCAATCTTAGTGTAACCGTAGTGGTTGGAGCTAATAAGAGTGACGGTCTAGGTTGAGGTCTACATATAGAGCAAACCCCAAGAACCACATATGAATAGATGAACTAGCTTACCAAACTTTTGGAAAATATGTTAGTTGTGATGTAAAGAGAAGCCATAGCCTATGTTGAAAGAATTTGCCAAGCTGGTGAGCATGTTGTCAATGAGACTTTCAAGGAAGTTTAAGTTCAATATTAGTATCACCGACCTACTAATGGAGTCCAACATAGAAGAGTTTACCTAGCTCACAATATTCGAGTTGGAGGAGTTAAGTAAAGAGCTAATAGAATAATGGAGGTTGTAGAAGAAGAAGAGAGTGATGATGAAGGGTTCTATGAGATCAACAAAAGATTAGAAAGAACACCTTGAGGTAAAAGGCATGAAGGTTCACTTAATAGAGTTGAGTAACTTGTGTGGTATTCTCGAAGAAGAATAAAGCGATCAACTCACTAAATGATCAATTTAGATGATGTTAGTAAAGTTGATGAGGAGATTGATGAGGATTACTATGAAGAGAAGCATACTATCTAAGCTCTTAGAAGAATTGATAATGTAAAGGTTCAAATTCTAAGCTTCTCAAGAAGTGGTGGTGTTGATGAATACCTAAATTGGGAGGAGCAAGTTGAAAACTTGTTTGAATGCTATCATTATGTTGAGAATGACAAAGTTAGAATTGCTGCACTGAAATTCACTAGGTATGCTTACATGTGGTAGAAGAAGTTACATATGATGAGAGAAAGAGAAGATCAACGAGGTATAAGAACATAGGAAGAAATGAGGAAGGTCATGTGAGGAAGATTTGTGCTTAATTCCTATTATTAGGACACTTTTGCAAAGTTATAAAAGCCAAAACAAGGGAACCAATCTATTGATGAATATGTATAGGAGTTCTAAACATTGATGCATCGATGTGAAGTAAAGAGCCTAAACGCCAAACTATTTTAAGATTTGTTACTAACCTAAAATATGAGCTAATAGATGTTGTCAAGGTACAATCTTTTTAGACCTTCAAAGAAGCCATCATGATAGGAATCAAGCTACTAGAACTCTAACTCGCAGTTAAGCCCGAAGCCTTGAAGATCTAATGCGACGAATTCTTCTACTCTAACTGACTTCTGCTGAGGCTAAGCTAATCATAGTTGCCAACTAATTCTTAATGCCAAGCTGAGTGACTTCATGTCTCTCTGAAGTTGTTTGTTGAATAGATGATTGCACTGCTGACAGACCAACCCTCTTACTCATTCCTACTTAACATGTCCGAACCATCCCATAGCTCAGCAACATTGATGCTGATAAGATGAGAGATCCTGCATGAACCCTTAACCACTCCTTTTCTGATGAGTCTACATCTGCTTAGCACCCTTACTTAGCCACCCATCCTAATTGTATTGATTCATCTACATCTTTCAAGGCATCGCCAATACATTGCTACCATGTATCCAAGCCCACTTAGAGAATCTGTCGCACTTAATCTTACTTTCCCTTAAATATTTGTTTTTACCCTTTTGTATTCCTAGTACATTACTTCTTTAGGACAATACTCTTTTGTCTTGTCCATCATTAGGCAAGTTGCCTTAATTTCGTAGGTATAAATATCCACTATACATGTAGCCATACATCATCTTATCATCATTAATATACTAAATATTTTCCCTTATGAACATTGCTTTCATCAGTTTGTTTGCTCTTTCATCACTCTTATCCTAACTCTTAAGCAAGGCTAAGTGGTGAGTAATCTCACCAAGCTAACATGCGCGTCATATCGAGTTATGCCATGAGTCCTCAAAAGTTCCTCTAGTACATCATATCCTTTGGAGCTGCTCTTGGGTTGCTTATTTTCCTTCCTTTTTGTTCTCTCGTATGTTTCTCATCACTTATTTCAAGCTTTCAACAAGCTTGGACCCATCCCTATGGCCGTCCCTGTCTGTTCTTGGTCTCAGTCCACATCATCTTGGTATCAAAGTAGAGGTTTCATTTGGGTAAGTTGTGTTTGTTTTCTGTAAAGTAGTGCTTGTGGTAATAGTGTATGTCAAGGTTGTGAAGAGAGTAACTAAAGTATTTGAGAGTAATAGAGTGTAGTGGTTGTTCTTGAGTATATTTTGTTTTGCCCTATTTTGTAGATCCAAAAGCAAAGCAAGTTTCTAGTAGTTTGATCATTTGTATAGTTGCTGTGTTTACAGGTTAACTGGACATCTGTGTAAAGAGTATACGTATTGTTTAATTCAGTGGCATAGTGTTAGTTGTGTCTAAGATTCGATGTTTGAAACCAAATTTGTTGAAGAAAATGGTAGACCTAAGTGTTAAAGTTGGTATTGGGGATGACAATAATGGTGTTATCTATGATGGCCAACAATCCTAGGGTACCCTTAGAAGTATGGACGAGAGAATTAATGAGGTAACCAACCTCCTAGTTGATTAAAGTAGAGTTGTTCATGCGATGGCCTATCGACCTACTGAAGCTATGCAAAACACTCCACAAGTTGCTCAACCTGCTAGAGGACAAAACCCAACGTGAGAAGGTTAAGGTAGAGACGTAAGAGGACGGGCATGATGAAGGATTGACTTGGGAGATATGGATGATGTTGAAGAAGGAGAGTACGAAGAAGAAGAAGAGAGAATTAGAGCACCCCAAGCTACTGACCATGTAAAGCTTCAAATTCTAAGCTTCAGTGGTTCTAGGAGTACATATGATTATTTGGATTGGGAGAAGAAGGTTAAGTGTATATTTGACTACTACTAGTATGAGGACCGAGAGAAGGTAAGGACTGTTGCTGCCGAGTTCTTGAGATATGCTACCATGTTGTGGAAGAGCTTTTAGGTCATGAGAAGATGAGAAGGATATTGAGTGATTAATACTTAGCCTGAGATGAAGAGAATACTCCAAAACAGATTTGTACTGGATAATTATCTACAAGACACTTTTGCTAGACTTCAAGAGCTAAGATAAGAAGGTTGAACTGTTGATGAGTATGTTTAAGAATTTCAAATGCTCATGATTTGTTGTGAAATAGAAGAGCTATCAGTGTGGATAGTCTCTAAGTTCCTTACTAGTTTGAGAAATGATATAAGAGACATTGTAGAACTCCAGCTATTTACTCCAATGGAAGAGGCTATAAGAATAACCCAATAAGTAGAAAGGCAAGGAAGAAACAGAATGCCAACTCCACCACCCACAAGCTGTCTTGGTTAATCGAGCTAACTTGGTTAAGGAAGTTATCGAGCTTAATCAAGTACCGAATCGAACAAGAAGGTAGATGTCCGAATAGAATAGAAGGGCCAGCCTAACAGTAACGTGTTGACCCGAACACACGAGAAAGGACAAGGATTAAGAAGGAAGATGAGCCAGATCAAATGCTAAGGGTTTGGGCATATGGTTACTTTATGTCTGAACCAACAAACTATGGTCATCAAGGGAGACGTCTTGAAGCTTAAAGTAGATAGTACTGATGAAGAACTTAAGGAAGAAACTATTTTCGAGAAAGAGACCACTCAGTAAAATGAACTGGTCGTGGAAGATGTGTTTGCTAAGGACTTAGATTAATTGTTTCTAGTTTTTTGACATATAATGAGTTTGGAACTCTTACACGAGGAGGACCAGAGAGAGAACTTGTTCCACATCACTTGCAAAGTGAATGATTAGGTATGTACGCTTATAGTAGATAGTGGGAGTTGCACTAATGTGACATCTACCGACTTGATTAAGAAGCTTAAGCTACTGACCACTTTACATCCCAAGTCATATAAGCTCTATTAGCTAAATGAGTAAGGGGCGTTGCATGTGACTCAATGAGTACTGTTACCGATCACAATTGGAAATTACTCCGATAAGATTCTTTATGATGTCTTGCCCATGTGAGCATCACATGTGCTATTAGGTCAACCTTGGCTTTATGATTGAAGAGTTATCCATGATGGGTATAGGAACACTTATGTGTTCAAGAAGGATGGAAGGAAGGTTTCTATGAACCTAATGACACCGAGTCAAGTTAACAAACTGCAGGCTAAGCTTTCTTGAAGATCGAAGGCTTTAATGCTAAGTAGAGCCAAACCCTAAGAGGCTATTAAAGATGACGCACTGACCTTCTTGTTAGTCAGGCGATTATTAGAGTTAAAGGAATGGGGTAAATTACCCCTAGAGGTTAAGGAGCTGTTGAATGAATATGCCAACTTATTCTTAAAACAATTGTTGGAAGGATTATTACATTTAGAGGCATTGAGCACTACATTGACTTGATAACCAACACTACCTTACCGAACAAACCAACTAATTGGATGAATCCCAAACAAGCTGCTAAGCTCTAGAAGCAAGTCAATGAACTATTAGAGAAAGGGTATGTAAGGGAAAACCTCAGCCCTTGTATTATGCTGGTGCTCCTTATACCCAAAAAGGATGGAGCTTAGTGAATGTGTGTCGATAGCTAGGCCATGAACAAGATTACCATTGAGCAGACATGCTAAGTCATTCAAAACATCTCTGCATTGTCCTTAATGTACTCTTGACCGAGAGATTATTTGGCAACCTTAAGAAGTGTTGTTTCTGTCGGGAGGAAATGGTGTTTCTAGGCTATGTAGTTGGTAAAGGAGGCTTACGAGTAGATGATGAGAAGATTTGACCCATTATAAAGTGGCTAACTCTGATCACTTGTGCCGAGGTGAGAAGTTTCCATGGACCAACATCCTTTTATAGAAGGTTTATCAAGAGTTTCTGTACCATAGCTATAACCCTTATCGAGCAAACGAAGAAGAACATCAAATTTAAATGGGAAGAAAAGAGGAAAGAAGTTTTATGAAAGTGAAGGAACGATTGACTTTGGTACCTATACTAGCTTTACTGACTTTGAGAAGATATTTGAGTTGGAATGTGACACATCAGGCATTGGTATAGGCGTTATCTTAATGCAAGAAAACCGACCAATTACCTACCATAGCAAGAAACTTAAAGGACCTCAACTAAACAACTTCGTATATGATAAAGAACCGTTAGCTCTTATTCGAGCGTTCTAAGTGTAGTAGCATTACCTATTGTCAAGAGAGCTTGTGATCTACATTAACCATGAGTCTCTAAGGTACTTTCAAAGTCAGACCAAATTATTGAAGTGGCAAGCAAGGTGGGTTGAATTCCTTAAGGGATTTAACTTTGTGATTAAGTATAAACAAGGAATGAGCAACGTAGTTGCATATGCTCTTTCACGAAGCCATGTGCTCTTGAACAAACTGTAGACCAGGTTGTTTGGGTTTGCAAGTATCAAAGAACAATATTCCTAAGACCTACATTTCAAACCCATACTTAGACGTTGTATTAATGGAAGAGTGGTGGATGAGTATCATGTGGAAGGTGGATACTTATTTCTAAGTGGAAAGTTGTGTATGCTAACCTATTCGATAAGAGAGTTACTTATTAGAGAAGCCAATAGTGGAAGACTCTTCAAACATTTTAGGGAGAGAAGAACTTATGAGCTATTGAGTAGATGATTCTTTTGGTTGAGAATGAGGCTAGACGTACATCGAATTGTTAAGGGCTATGTCATGTGTAAGAGAGCCAAATGGTGAGCCGAGCAAGGGAAAGCAATGCCTTTGCCTGGCCCGACTAAACCTTGGACCGAGTTAAGCATGGACTTTGTTCTTAGATTACTTAGAACTACCCAAATCAAAGATTCTATAATGGTGGTCATGGATAGATTCAATAAAATGGCACACTTTGTACCTTACTCTAAGACTAACGTTGCTTCAGCTATTGTTTCTCTCTTTTTGCAAGAAATTTTTTGGTTACATGGTATGCCGAGAAGTGTAGTCTCAAATAGAGATCTAAAGTTTTTGAGCCATTTTTAAAGAACTCTATGGAGATGGATGGGGACTAAACTACTATTCAACACTTCCTTTCACCCCTAAATTGGTAGCTAAGCAGAGGTGGTCAATCACACTTTGGGATCATTACTTCAAGCTATAGTAGGAAAGAACTTAACTAATTGGGATATCTATTTGCTTGTAGTAGAATTTGGCTACAACTAAAAAAAGTATGACACAACCAAATAGACCACCTTTGAGTTTGTCTATGGCTTTAATCCCAAACTGCCTCTCGATCATACCTATGTACCCCCATTCGAGCAAGAGGATCTTGATGCAAGAGCCTAAGCCCAGTCCTTGTAGTACATCTACGAGAAGGTTACTTAGCAAATCGACCAAGCTACTAAGAGAATGTGAAAAAAGGCTAGGGAAGGAAGTCAGCACAGTCTCAACCTAAAGACCTAGTATGGCTACACTTAAGTAAGGAGAGGTTCTTGAACAGGAGAAAGAAGAAGCTATCTACCTAAGCTAAAGGCCCCTTCAAAATCCTCTAGAAGGTCAACAACAATGGTTATAGACTAGAATTACCTAAAGATTATGGGATTTCTGGAACTTTTAACATTACCGATCTTAATCCTTGTTATCCTAAAGGAACACTAATTGAAGACCAGTCGAATTTGATCTTAAATCCAAATCAATCAAGAAGGAATGATAGGAATCAGGTTATTGGACCTCTAATTCCATAGCCGAGCTCAAGACCATGAAGGTCTGATACGGCAAATTCTCCTACTCTAGCTAACTACTATCGAGGCCAAGCTAATCATAGCTACCAACCAATTCCTAATGCCAAGCTAAGTGACTTCATGTCTCTTGAAAGTTATTTACCAAATGGACAATTGCTCTACTGATAGATCGACCCTCTCACTTACTCCTACCTAACATGTTCGAACCATCCTACAGCTCGATAACATTGATGTTGATATGCCAAGAGATCTCGTACGAACGCTTAACCACTCTTTCTCAAACAAGTCCACATTTGCTCAGTACCCTTGCTTAACCACCCATCCTGACCATACTAATTTGTCTACATCTTCTAAGGGCATTGCTAATACATTACTACCACATGTCCACACCCGCTTAGAGAATTTGTCACACTTAATCTTACTTTCCCTTAAATATTCGTTTTTAACCTTTTGTAGTCCTTATATATTACTTCTTTGGGACAATACCCTTTTTGTATTTTCCATCTTTAGGTAAGTTGCCCTAATTTCTTGAGTATAAATACCCACTATATGTGTAGCCGCACATTGTCTTATCATCATTAATATACTAAATATTTCCCTTGGTAAACATTGCTTTCATTAACCTGTTTGCTCTTTCTTCAATCTTATCAGAACCCTTAAGCAAAGCTAGGTGGTGAGTAACCTCAATGGACCAACTTTTACATCATATCGTACTATGCTATGAGTCCTCAAAAGTTCCTTTGATGCGTCATATCCTTTAGAGCTGTTCATCCATTGCTTATCTTCCTTGTTTTCTATTCTCTCATGCATTTCCCATAACTCATTTCAAGCTTTCGGCAAGCTTAGACCCATCCTTATGACCAGCCTTGTCTACTCTTGGCCTCAATTTGCATCACATAAGGTAGCTCAACATGTTAAGAGATAGAGGAAAAACCAACCTTATCGAGTTTCTAATGTCCAACCTATTCAATTTGTCTAACCAATCTAAGGAAGTAGTAAGAAGCCTATTAGCTCAATGTCGAGCAAGAAAGAAGGATAGTTTTTGCATAAAAAGGGAGTAAGGATAGAGCAAAAAGGGAAAGAGAATGAATTTTACAAAGGGCAAGCCTTAAGAAGAAAAACAAGCGAGATAAAGTACTATAAATGTAAAAATTTTGGACATATGGCTACCTAATGTTTGAATTGACAAACTATTGTCATTAAGGGTAATGTCTTAACCTTTGAAGTGCACAGTATCGATAAAGAAATTAGTGAAGTTGTGGAAGAAATGGAAGATGGAGTGACAGTGGAAGTTAAGGGAGATAACATTTATTTAGAGGAAGGCAACATACTAACATTGGTTGTTTACTGAACTTTGAGTGTAGAACTTGATGAAGAGAACAAGTAGTTAGAGAATTTGTTTCATACTATATGCAAGGTAAGAGATAGGGTTTGTGTTTCAATTATTGATAGTAGTAGTTGCACGAATGTTGCAATCTATGAGATTAATCAAGTAGTTAAACTTCCCAACCTCTATACATCATAGTTTGTACAAACTATATTGACAAAATGAGAAGGGATCATTGCATGTTACAAAACAAGTGTTGTTACCAATTTTTATTAGGAGTAATAAGGATGAGATATTGTACATTGTGTTATTGATGTGTGCTTCGCATATTTTATTTGCCTAACCTTAGTTATTCAATAGGAGAGTTATGTATGATACCTATAGGAATACTTATACATTTGAGAAAGATGGCTAACCTATCACATTTTTCCTAATGACACAAGTCAAGTCAATAGTTTGCAGTCCTAATTAAGCTAACGAACCAACAAGTCATCAGTAATGAGTTGACCTTTTTATTAATATAAAGATTATTAGAATTATGAAAGTGGGCCAACCTACTTAAAGAGGTTGAGAAATTGTTATATGAGTTTGCTAACCTATTCCTTGAAGAATTGCTAAGAAGATTGCCACCAAAGCAAGGAATAAAGCATAGCATTGACTTGCAACTAAAAGCCACATCACCAAATCAACCAGCCCATCAGATGAATCCTGAGCAAGCAACCGAATTGTAGAGACAAGTAAACGAACTCACTAAAAGATGGTATGTCTAAGAGAGTATGAGTCCATGTATTGTACCCGTACTATTGGTTCCTAAGAAGGATAAGAATTGGAAGATGTGTATGAACAACCAAGATATTAACAAGATCACCTTATAGTACAAATATTTGATCCCCATACTAAATGATATGTTAGGTAAGTTATATGGTGCAAGGATATTCTCCAAGATTGACCTAAAGTTTAGATGTCATCAAATCTATATGTGAGAAGGAGATAAGTGGAAAACAACCTTCAAGATGATGCACACGTTGCATGAGTGGCTTGTGATGCCATTTGGCCTGTCAAATGCTCCAAGCACTTTTATGAGACTGGTGAACCATGCACAAAGTAATTAGATAAAAAAATTTGTTGTGGTATATTTTGATGGTATTCTAATGTATAGTTTTGACTTGCCCAACCATGTCAGTCATCTCCAAACTATTTTCGAAGTATTACGAGCTAAGCAACTGTTTGGCAATTTGAAGAAGTGTTGTTTCTATCAAGAGGAGATTATATTTCTTGGATATGTAATAAGTGGTAGAGGCCCTAGAATGGGTGAGGAAAAGATCCAAGCTATAGTGGAATGGCCTACCCCGACCTCTTATGTTGACGTATGCAGTTTTCAAGGCTTTATCATGGGTTCATTTAAAATTTTAGTTCTATTGTTGTACCCTTTACTTAGCTCACAAAGAAGAATGTCAAATTTCATTAGGAAAGTACAGAGGACAAAAGCTTTTCTAAGGTAAAGAAAAGACTAACTTCAACGTTAATGCTATCTTTGCTCGACTTTAACAAGATTTTTGAGTTAGAATGTGAGATATCTGGCATTAGCATTGGTGCATTTCTCATGCAAGATTGCTAACCTATTGCCTATTTTAATGATAAACTCAAAGGATCTACTTTGAACTATTTCATGTATGAGAAAGAGTTGTATGCATTAGTCTGAGCTTTACAGACTTAGTAACATTATATGTTGCTTAAGGGACTTGTTGTACACTCTGATAACCAAACCATGATGTATTTGAAGACCTAACTAAAGCTATCTAAGCAACAAATTAAATGGGTTGAGTTTCTATAGATTTGTTCATTTGTGATGAAGTACAAGCAGGGGAAAGCAAATGTAGTTACAGATGCCCTATTAAATGGCATGTGGTGTTATTTGAGCTTTAGGTAAGATTGTTAACATTTATAAACATCAAGGAGTATTATTCCCGAGACCCACATTTTGGACTGACCTATGTCTAGTGTAATGATGGGAGAACTTTAGATGACCACTTTGTAAAAGGACATCTCTTCCAAGCTAGAAAACTATACGTATCGACTTGTTTTATATGAGACTTGCTTGTTAATGAATTACACATTAGAGGATTGTTAGGGCATTTTGGCAAAAGGAGGACCTATGAGTTGTTGAGGTCGAGGTTTTATTGTCCTAAGATGTTGAAGGATGTATGTTGAATTGTTAAAAGATGTGGTACTATAAAGAGGCCAAGAGCTAAGCTATTTAAGGGAAGGTAATGCCATTGCCTATGTCAACCAAACCATAGGTTGACCTAAGCATTGATTTTGTTCTTAGTTTGTAAAGAATAACATGAAGGAAGGATTTTGTGATGGTTATGGTCGATAGGTTTAGCAAAATGGCACACTTTGTATGCTACAACAAGAATAATGATGCTTCAACTATTTCTTTTTTATTTTTATAGAAGATCGTAAAACTTCATGGAGTCCCAAGGAGTATAGTGTTAGATAGAGACCTAAAATTTCTAAGCAATTTTCAAAATACCCTATGCCATTAGCTAAAGACCAAGTTACTATTCAACATATAATGCCATGTACAAACTAATGGTTAGACAAAGGTCATCAACAAAACATTGGGTTCTCTTCTTTAAGCTATTATAGGAAGGAATCAAGATGATTAGGATGGTTGCCTACCTATTATAGAGTTCGCCTACAACCAATCTATTCATAGTACAACAGGCAAGACTTCATTCGAAGTTGCTTATGGTTTTGATCCTAAGCTACCCCTTAATCATATGCCAGTACCTTGGACTAAGCAAGGTGACCCAAACACTAAAGACCAAGCTAAAACTTTGCTATAGATCTATTAAAAGGCTACTAAGCAATTAGCTTGAGCTGTCAAGCAATTAGTCCACAGAAACTAAGGATAGAGAGAAAAAAAGTTGTTCCAACTAGGAGACCTTATATAACTACATAGCTCCATCCTATGTTGTATGACCTTTCCAAGTACTTTAAAAGATGAATGACAATGCCTACAAACTTGAGCTCCTTAAAGGGGTTGGAGTTTCTAAGGTCTTTAATGTTGCCAATCTAAGTTAGTAAGTGCCTAAGGAAGATACCCAAATAGAAAGCTTTGAAGATTTGATCCCAAATCCTAAACAACTTAGAGAGAATGATGGGAATTAACCTCTAGGCACTCTCACTTGCTCCCAACTAGGGGCCTGACTTACATGGTCTAGTGAATCCTCACTTACTTCCTAACTCTAGAAGAAGCCAACCTATTGTCATAAGCTAATCTGGCCATACATCCAAGTTATCATGAGTTTAGCTTCCTTACATAAGAGCAACTTGAGTTCGAGCTACTAAAGACCCTCAACCTACTAAGCTGACCTATCTTAGAGATCTCTTTCATTCTAAGTAGGGAGCTGTCATGATATTCTTGAGTTAATCACGAGAGAATGCTCTAATCTAACTAAAGACCCAAGTGTTATCGAACTTATCTGCATATGTCAAAAGCCGTGATGCAGCAAGTCGGTTAACCGCTCGCTATACATGTCCTACTAACCTTAGATGTGCAACTTGATTCAAAATATTCTCTCTATAGATGAATTACAAATTTTTCCTTTCTCTTTTGCATATATCATTGTATTTAGTTTTTACCCTTTCGGGTAATTACATGTAATGTAATGTAATCCTAGAAACTTAGATATAAATACCCTACTAAAACAAATCCTAAATTGGATTCCAAGTTAATGTGTTAGTGTGAGCTTATCCATATGGGTAAGAAAGAGATAACTTTGAACAAAAGTAGTTTACTCATATACTAATTTGATACATTAACAGAGGTCAATCTTGAGGATGATAGATCATTTCTTTTTCTTCTAATTAGAGTTTTCCCATTAGTGAATGAAATCTCTCTAAGTTTGATGCAGACAGAGGCCAAGGGTAGATAAGGACAGTCATAGGTATGGGTTTAAGTTTACTAAAAGCATGAAATGAGTAATGGAAAATGCATGAGAGAACAAAAAAGAAGGAAGATAAATAACCTATGAATAGCTCTAAGGGATATGATGCATTGGAGGAACTTCTAAGGACTCATAGCATAGTTCGATATGATACACGAGTTAATCTGATGAGGTTACTCACCACTTAGCCTTATTTAAGGGTTAGGATAAGAGTGAAAAAAGAGCAAATAAGCTAACAAAAGCAATGTTCAAAGAGATCATGTGCGACTACATGTACATTGGGTATTTATACTTGAGAAATTAAGGCAACTTACCTAAAGATGGAAAAGATAAAAAGGGTATTGTCCTAAAGAAGTAATGTACAAGAAATACAAAAGAGTAAAAATGAACATTCAAGGGAAAGTAAGATTAAGTGCAACAGATTCTCTAAGCGAGCATGGACACATGACAGCAATGTATTGGAGTACCCTTAGAAGATGCAGACAAATCAATATGATCAAGATGAGTGGCTAAATAAGGGCACTGAGTAAATGTTGACTCATCCAAGGAGTGTTCAAGGGTTCATGTGGGATCTCTCGACTTATCGGCATTAATGTTGCCGAGTTGTGGGATAATTTGGACATGTTTGGTAAGAGTAAGTGAGAAGGCCGATCTTTCAATAGAGCAATCATCCATTTAGCAAATAACTTCCAAGAGACATCAAGTCACTCGACTTAACATTGGGAATTTGTCGATGGCTATGATCAGCTTAGCTTTGGCAAAAGCAGAAGAATTCACGCATCAAACCTTTGAAGTAGTTCGATTGAGGTTCTTTGAGTTTTTCACTATGGTAAGCAATTGGTCGACCTTCTTGCATTAAGACAGCACCTATACCAATGCTTGATGTGTCACATTCTAACTCAAATATCTTCTCAAAGTTAGGTAAAGCTAGTATAGGTGCAGAAGTCAATCTTTGCTTCACTTCAACAAAACTTCTTTCATCTTTTTCTCCCCATTTAAATTCGATGTTCTTCTTCATTAGCTCGGTAAAGGGGTAGCTATGGTGCTAAAACCCCTGATAAACCTTCTATAAAAGGATGTTAGTCTATGGAAACTTCTCACCTCAATATAAGTGGTTGGAGTCAACCACTCTATAATGGTTCGGATCTTCTCATCATCCACTCGTAAGCCTCCTCCACCAAATACATAGTCTAGAAACACCACTTCCTCTTGACAGAAACAATACTTCTTAAGATTGTTGAATAATCTCTTGACTTGAAGTACATTGAGGACTATGTGGAGATGTTCTGAATGACTTGGCATGTCGGCATTATAAACAGGATGTCTTCAAAGTATACAATGATACACTTCCCGATCAGGTGTTTGAGTACATGGTTCGTCAATTGTATGAAAGTGCTTGGGGCATTCGAAAAACCAAAAGGCATTACCATCCACTCGTAGTATCCGTACAGAGTTTTAAATGCAATTTTCCACTTGTCCCCTGGCTTCATATGAATTTGATGGTAGCCATACTTCATATCAATCTTCCTTAAGACCTTAGCTTTACTCTATTCATCCAACATGTCATCCAACCTAAGGATAGGATATTGGTATTTAATGGTAATCTTTTTCACAGTTCAACTATCGACGTACATTTGCTAAGTTCCATCCTTTTATGGCATAAGGAGCACTAGCATAACATAGAGGCTAAGGCTCTCCCTAACATACCCTTTCTCTAATAGTCTATTGACTTGCTTCTAAAGCTCAACAGCTTGTTTGAGATTCATCCAATAAGCTGGTTTGCTTAGCAAGGCAGTTCTAGGTATTAAGTCAATGTAGTGCTCAATGCCTCTAAATGATAGCAATCCTTTCAGTAACTATTCTAAGAACAGGTCAGCATATTCATTCAACAGCTCCTTAACCTCCGGGGGTAGTTCATCTCGTTCCTTCAACTCTAATAATTACCTAACTAATAAGAAGGCAGGCTTATTGGCTTTAATACCCTCTCAAAGTTTGGCTCTACTTAGTATTAAAGCCTTAGATCCTTAAGCAAGCTTAGCTTGCAGTTTGTTAACTTAACTCGACGTCATTGGGTTTAAAGGAACCTTCCTTCCATCCTTTTCAAACACATAAGTGTTCTTATACCCATTATGGATAACTCTTTGATCATAAAGCTAAGGTTGGCCTAATAACACATGTGATGTGCACATGGGTATCATGTCACAAAAAATCTTGTCAAAGTAATTTTCAATCGTGATAGGTAGTAGTACTTACTGAGTCACATGTAGCATCCCCTTCTCATTCAGCCAATGCAGCTTATACAGCTTAGGATGTAAAGTGGTTGGTAGCTTAAGCTTCGTAATCAAGTCGATAGATTCCACATAGGTACAACTCCCACTATAAGCATATATACTTAATCATTCACTTTGCAAGTGATGTGGAACAAGTTCTCTCTTTGCTCCTTTTCGTATGAGGGTTTCAAACTCATTGTACATTGGACAACTAAGATCAATTGATCCAAGTCCTTAGTAAACACATCTTCCCTGCCAGTTCATTTTCCTAAGAGGTCTCTTTCTCGAAAACAGTTTCTTCTTCAGGTCCTACATCAGTATTATCCACTTTAAGCTTCAAGACATCTCCCTTGATAACCATAGTTTGTTGGTTCGGACACTAAGCAATCATATGCCCAAACCCCTAGCATTCGAAAAATTTCATTTAGCTCGTCTTCCTTCCTAATCCTTATCCTTTCTCACATGTGTGGGTCAGTACGTCATTGTCAGGTCGGCCCTTTTATTTGGCTCAAACATCTACCTTCTTATTCACCTCAGTACTTGGTTAAGCTCAGTAACTTCTCGAACCAAGTCAGTTTAGTTAACCAAGATAGCTTGCGGGTGATCAAGTCAACATTCTATTTCTTCTCTACCTTTCTACTCATTACGTTATCCATATAGCCTCACCCATTATAGTAAATGGCTGGAGTTCTACAATGTCTCCGATATCACTTCTCAAACCAGTAAAGAACCTAAAGACTATTTGAGCTGATGGCTCCTTTACTTCATAGCAAATCATAAGCATTTGAAATTCTTAAACATACTTGTCAACAATTTGACCTCCTTGTCTTAACTCTTGAAGCCAAGCAAAAGTGTCTTGTAGATAGATATCCAGAACAAATCTATTCCAAAGTATTCTCTTCATCTCAAGCCAAGTATTAATCCATCGGTATCCTTCTCGTCTTCTCATGATCTGAAAGTTCTTCCACTACATGGTGGCATATCTTAAGAACTCGATTGCAGCAGTCCTTGCCTTCTCTCGGTCTCCATATTGGTAGTAGTCAAATATATGCTCAACCTTCTCCTTCTAGTCTAAATAATCATCTACACCCCTAGAACCATTGAAGCTCGGAATCTAAAGCTTTACATGGTCGGTAGCTCAAGGTGTTCTAACTTACTCTTCTTCTTCTTCTTTAACATCATCTAATCTCCTAAGTCAATCCTTCATCGTGCTCATCCTCTTATGTCTCCACCATGAGCTTACTGAGTTGGGTTCTGACCTCTAGTAGGTTAAGTAGCTTGTAAGGTGTTATATACAGCCTCAGTAGGTTGATAAGCCATCGCACGAACAACTTTGCTTAAATCAATTAAGAGGTTGGCTATCTCATCAAGTCTTTTGTCTATAATTCTAAGCATGCCTTAGGATTGTTACCCATGTAGGGCAACACCACTGTTGTCATCCCCAATACCAGCATTAAAACTTAGGTCTATCATTTTCTTCAACAAATTTGGTTTCATACGTCAAATCTTGACACAACTGACACTATGCCTCTGAATTAAACAATATGTACACTCTCCATACAAATGTTCGGCTAACCCATAGACACAACAACTATACAGATGAACAAACTACTTCAGAAAAACTTGCTCTATTTTCAAATGTGTGAAATAGGGCAAAATAGAGTATGCTTGAGAACAACCACCACACTCTATTACTTACTTAAATACTTTAGTTACTCTATTCACAACCTTGATACAATCTACTACAACAAGCACTACTTCACAGAGCACAAACACAACTTACCTAACTGAAACCTTCGCTTTGGTACCAAGATGATGTGGATCGAAGCCAAGAAAAGACAAGACTGGTCACAAGGATGGGTCCAAGCTTACCAAAAGCTTGAAATGAGTGATGGGAAATGCGCAAGAGAATAGAAAAGAAGGAAAATAAGCAACATACGAACAGCTCTAAAGGATATGATGCACCAAAGGAACTTCCAAGGACTCATGACACAGCTTAATATGATGCACAAGTTGGTTCGATGAGATTACTTACCACCTGGCCTTACTTAAGGATTAAGATAAGAGTGAAGAAGGAGAAAATAAGCTAATGAAAACATTGTTCATAAAGGGAATATTCAATATATTAATGATAATAAGATGATGTGTGGCTACATATACAGTGGGTTTTTATACCTAAGAAATTAGAGCAATTTGCCTAAAGATGGAAAAGGCAAAAAGGGTATTGTCTTAAAGAAGTAATGTATTAGGAATACAAAAAGATAAAAATGAATATTTAAGGGAAAGTAAGATTAAGTGCAATAGATTCTCTAAGTGGGCCTAGACACGTAACAACAACGTATTGGCGATGCCCTTGGAAGATGTAGACAAATCAATGCAATCAGGATAGGTGGCCGAGTAGGGGCACTGAGCAAGAGTGCTGAGTAGATGTGGACTCATCTGAGAAGGAGTGGTTAAGGGTTCATGTGGGATCTCTCGGCTTATCGATATCAATGTTGCCGAACTGTGGGATGGTTCAGACATGTCAGGCAAGAGTGAGTGAGAGGGCCAGTCTATCAGCAAAGCAATCATTGATTTGGCAAATAACTTCTGAGAGACATGAAGTCACTCAACTTAGCATTGGGAATTGGTTAACAACTATGATTAGCTTGGCCTCGATAAGAGTCGATTAGAGCAAGAGAATTCACTACATCAAACCTTTAAGGCCTTAAGCTCAGCTGCGAGTTAGAGTTCCAGTAGTCTAATTCCTATTAGAGTTTATTCCCTTTTGCTTCTCCATTTACATGAGAGAACACTAACCAGCTCATATCAACCCTTAAGCAAGGGTATGCAACAAGCAACCCTTCAACACAAACTAATGAGTCACATTCGACATGTTGTAGCCAATGTTGTGCTCGAGTGGTACATCACATCCACTGAGTAGCTCATGGTTTTGCTTACCTTCTACAGTCATTTCTACCCAAACCACTAATATTTCTTCCATAATTCTCAAAGGACTCATTTACGCTATAGTAAGACCTCTTTCGAGGCGTGAACCCCTTTTAATCATCATATAAAGTCTATATCTTTACATCTTATTAGGTTTAACTCTAAATAAAATTCACATCTTTATGTCTCATTAGGTTTGCATCATTATGCCTATTACGTACAATTCCATTTAAAGCTTGCCCCTTTACATCAAAATTAATGTTATGGCTCGATTTAGCAATCAAATCAAGACAAGTTATATGCACTATTAGACCCTAAATTCATTTTTATAAAACAAATTTTTATAGGTTTATTCCTAATCTAAACATACAAGTGACAACATGGAAGGTTGGATAGAAGCAAGTCTTCCAACATCTATTTCATCATTTTAGTACCTTAATTTCCTAGTTCAACTTAGCTAACCATAAAGAGGTAAATCCTATAATTAAGAGCCAATTCTGTACAATTAGCATGTCCTACTTAAAAATCATATCATGAGAGGATTTTTTAAATTCTATCATTAAACATCCATGAAACAAGTCTTGTATCAAGGCATCCAAATTTAACATTCTAAACACTATATGTGCCTTGATTAGTGTCTAAATTATTATGTAACGCAAATTTCATTACTCAAATCATGCTATTGATATATCATTGTTCCAAAATCACAATTACATGAGGAAAATCACACATGAGCACATCATGTGTTGGTAAATAAAGGTCCTTGGAGTAATTTCACTAGTTTACTCTTAGATCGTCTTCTAATCCATCAAACGAGTATCTATCCGCAAAGTTGACACAATGACTAGTTAAGCAACATGTAACTCAAAGCAATTTATTCCCATAGTTGCTCAAAATTTTAGGCCTTAAACTTCGAGATTATCACTCTAAACATTCCATTTCGTCAAATGTGAGCATAATGCCAATAAACCAAGTATGCCATGTTTAGCTCTTAATTATCACATATTACTTATTTTAACTTCTTAACTCATCATAAACATATCATAGCATCATAAGCTATTAAATTTAATGTGCCAAGCAATCACATGGCATTAGAGACAAGAAATTCACTATGAACCTCCCATATATGTCACAACCTAGAGAATGAGATGAGTATTCCATGCTTCAAACATCTTAAATCATTGATTCATTCACCAAATGTTGCTAAATCCTTAAGTCAAACATTGGTTCCAACATTATATCTTCTAACTCACTAATCCTATAATGTATGCAAGTTCTTCCATTTGGCATTTAAGTGTGTTCATTCAACTAAAAAGGCCATTGATTCATATTATGTTATCTTAACATTCCAACTCTTCACTTATCCATCTAATCAACTAAAATCACCTCGAATTCATCATAGTATTAAAATTACCTATTGAAGAAAGTCCTTAAGTTCCAAATACCTAGCTGATTAAAACTTTAGAGAGCAAATGAAGATGTTTTTCCTTACTTTATAATTGAAAATCCAAGTATAAAACCACTAATGAGTAGGTAAGTCCTAAGACTAACCACTAATAAATTAATCTAGCTTATTGAAGTTGAAGAACTCTCTCAACTCTTAGGGATAATCAACACATTGCAACCCTTATACCTTCCATAATGTGCTCTCAATTCTTCATTTCCTAGTTTAATCACAAGAATTGAGCCTAGATAAAGAGATGATTAGGATAACCCTTAAGTTTAAAGATAAAAAGATAGGGTTTTAGGAAGACAAGAAAATAAATGTCATGGAACCTTAGTAGCACAATGGAGTCCTTGTTGCTTGCCTCACATATCCTAGCTGAGCCATGTGCTTGTCACATGACCTAACTTATCTCTTATTTTACAATAGTGCCCCTAAGCACATAAACTAACCCTTTTTGCTTCTAATTGGTTTCTAACCTATCTAAACCTCATGTTAAGCATTGTTATCGGTCAAATTACTCTAAAACACATAATAAATTATCTTTGCTTAATTTTAATTTTTTTTTTTAATTTGAGTGTAGGGGCATTTTGGTTATTTCTAAAAATCTTGCCCTAAGACTTAGATTTTTCCCTCTTACTTAACCTTGATGACTTCCAAGTGATTATAATAATTGAATTTATGATTTTGGATTATTTCATTTTTCCTACCTTAAAAGAAATTTTTTACTTATAGATAGTCTTTCACTTTGTCTAGCTACTCCACTGTACCCATATATATCTGATCACCTTGCTCCTTAATACTTTTTCCTATTAATCCATTATCTTAATCGAGTATCCTGTAGATTGTTAAGTTTAGCTAGACATCTAGTTGTGTCAACTCAACCATTGAATTAGGATTAGGTACATATTTCCTTAACGTTAATACATGAAACACATTTATAGATACCTACTATGCTTAAGGGTAAGGTTAACCTGTATGCTAGTAAGCCAACTCTTTAGAGAATCTTGAATGACCAGATATACAATAGGTTCAACTTTCCTCTTACTCCAAATATCAAACCCCTAAAGTTGGAAATACTCTCAAGAAAACATGATTGTCTACCTCAAACTCCAAAGGTCGCCTCCTTTTGCCTACATAACTCCTATATCAATCTTCTATAGCTTTCATCCCTTTTTTAATTACTTAAACCTTGTTAATAATCAAATCTATCCCTAAAAGTGCTCTCTCCTAAACCTTATCCCAATACAATGAGGACAAGGACCTACATTTTCTTCCATGGAGTACCTTATAGGGAACCATCGGATTAAAACATAAAAATTGTTGTTATAAGCAAACTTTGCAAGGGATAGGTAGTCATCCAAATTTCCACCAAAGTCCAAAGCATAGGCCCTCAGCATATCCTCTAGAATATGTATTGCCCTCTTAAATTAACCATCTATCTATGGGTAGAGGTGCTAAAATATAACTTAGTACCTAGGGTGTCATGCAAACTCCTCCTAAATTGGCTATTGATAGCCATTAGTTAGCCTTTATGTTGAAGTTTTTGTCTAATTCAACATGGACAACTAGACTAAGGAGCTTAAGGGAATGTTTAATGGGTTAAGCATCTTTTCAAGCTAAATATCCCTATTTTCTCCCTTTAAACTTTATTGTTCATAGATTTTACATATGTTTCATGCCAGTACTTATTTACATGTTTTAGATTGTCATTAGATATTCTTGAGGGCCACAACGCAACTTTTGCATTTTAATTTTAACAGTTTATACCCCTTGATGTTAGTTTATGTTGCTATAGAATTTACTCTTGTCAAATGTAGTTGATATTGAGAGATAATTTTGCAATTAAGCACTAGAACAAGTATCTAAATTTGAAGAGGATAAGAAAACATAATTGGGTTCCACACTTACATAGATTCTTATAAGAGCTAATTCTTTAATTGTTGTTAATTATTATGTTTAATTAACATAGGTGCTTGAATCAATTGTAGTAGATTCTTAATTGCACAAATGTAGGTGGGAAATATTATAGTGAATCAACTAGAATCAACAAACAACAAGACTTGCAATATATATGTAGAAAAAATTCAATAGATTTATAGTATGTCGCTTTTGACTACTTGCCTACTCTCTCCTTCCTAGGCCTAAGCCCCTCTCAATGGGTTCTAAGAATGAAGGTGCCATCTTAAATCAATCAAAGAAGAGTTTATTGATTTGAAGAAGGGAACTAATACTATAAATTTATCGATTCTTTATATAGATGGCATTGTGAGCCCTTAACTAAAGCAAGAGTAACTTAACTAAATTTTCTTTACTTGGCTGGATAAATTTATAGTTGAATTACTAGTTCACCAAAAAAAATTAAGTTTGAAAGGTGATAAGCAAGCCTTCCACCATAAGGCTCATTCTTGGGGATTGATAACTCTGATTTTAAACATATTTCATATGGTGATTTTATAGCATTTCCCTTACATTTTTGGTTTTCTTTAAAGAAATTGATACTTAATTGAGTAAAATGTTGATTTCAGGGTTTAAACACGTTTTAGGCTCGAAAACGAAGAAAAGGAATCAAGTTTCACTCAATTCCGAGTTCAAACGAAGAAGTTATGAAATTTTGAAGTTGTGCAGAAATTTTGCCTTAGTGCAGAAAGTTACATGACTTGGGGACACGACCGTGTCCCAGGCCGTGTCTGGTGACGAAAATAAAATCCGTGTAATACACATATATAAGGGGATCTTAGGGTTTAAAAGAGGGAGAGACATTACAGAAATGGAAAGACACAAGAGACGAGAGGAGACTTAAGGAGAAACAACATCAAGAAGCAAGAACAACATCGATTTCAAGATTAGAGATTGTTCATCAAATCAAGAGGGGTTTTCATGCTTTATTTTATGTTTTTGATAGAACTCGTTTTTAGATTCGTTATGATAGCTTAGAATTCAAGTATTTAGGATTATGGAACCTAAGGTTTCATGTAGCCCTTGGATTGAATTATAATTTCAAGAAAGTTTCTATCTTTTCTTGATTCAATTATGTCGTTTAGTTGTGGATTGATAATTCTAGAGTGTCAATATATGATATTATGCATGTTGATTGAGAAATTGCATGTGTAATTAGATCTAAACATAATTGGAGAGAATTACATGTATACTTAGAGATAAGATACATGTTTCTTCCGGAAAGTTGATTTTTTGTGTGGGAATTCATTATACATTAATGCAATTCTAAATTATATTACTAAGTGAAGAGATTCCGGTAAATAATTTAAGATTAGGGTTAATATGCTTGAGAAAGATATTAGCTTTAATTGTGAATCCCTCCGATCAAGAATTATAGAAACTAAATTGAATATATTTTAAAAGGTTACATGTTAAACACTAGGGGAAATAATTCCTAAATACATTATTGCATACTTGAAGTCGTTTGTAGTTTTATTGCTTTCTAATTTGCGTAATCAAGTCTCATAAGTAGTTTAGTTATTAATTGCAGTATTTTTAATTCATTCAACTCATCACAATTTTCCGGTTAGATAATAAAGCTAAAGTTAATATTAGTACTCAAAATCTCTGAGGGATCGACTCGGACTCACATCCGCTATATTAAAATTGATAGGTACGCTTGCCTCGTATCAAGTTTTTAGCGCCGTTGCCGGGGATTTTTGATATTAAGAACGCTAGTTGTTTTATTACTTTAACCATTTTTTCTTTATTTTCTTTTGTTTTCATTGTTTATTTGTATTATCTAGAGCTGCAATTGATTTTATATTTCTTGTCTTTGTAGTGCATGACCTGCAGTAATCTGGAAGATTTGGTAGAACTCAATCCTGAAATTGAGAGAATTGCCCTTCAAAATTTGTGATCGCGACCTAGACAAATTGTGGCGACCATAGACGACGAGTCAATCGTTGGAATCAAGGAAGAAGGTCAAGAGGCCAACACTCAATTCATCAAGCAAGAAGATCCACCATACATGGCTAACAACGGGAATGAAGCAAATCGGACCATGTCCGATTATTCAAGGCTTACACTCATTGGAGCTGACTCCAGTATTGCAAGGCCAACCGTCGCGGCTAATAATTTCCAAATTTCACCTAACATCATACAAATGGTGCAACAATATGTTCAGTTTAACGGTCTCCAAGATGAAGATCCTAATGCCCACATCTCTAGCTTACTAGAGATTTGTGATACGTTTAAAATCAACGGAGCCACGGATGATGCCATTTGACTGCGACTATTCCCTTTCTCCTTGAAGGGAAGAACAAAACAGTGGTTGAACTCCCTACCAAGAAATTCAATCACAACTTGGAATGAATTGGTAGAGAAATTTTTGGAGAAATATTTCCCACCTGCAAAGACCGCTAAACTTTGGAATGATATTTCGTGTTTTGCTCAATTGGAAGTGGAGACGCTTTATGACACATGGGAGCGGTTCAAGGACTTGCTCAGGAGGTGCCCACATCATGGCCTCTCACTATGGATGCAGATTCAAACCTTCTACAATGGTCTCAATCTATCTACTAGACAGATGATTGATGCATCCGCAGGAGGTACTTTGAACACTAAGACACCTGAGCAAGCCCAAAATTTGATTGAAGGAATAGCGATGAACAACTATCAGTAGGAAAGCACTAGAGCCAAGCAAAAGGCCATGGGAGTTTATGATGTGGACTTGACTACTGCTCTGGCAGCCAAGGTGGACTTGTTGAGTAAAAAGATTGACGCACTCTCAATTGGCCTTCAACAAGTGCAATCGGATGTAAGTGATTTTGGTATGCAGGGGTATGGAACACAAGAACAACTGGAACAAGTGGATTATCTAAGAAATCCACCTAAGCAACAAAATAACACCTATAGCAACACTTACAATCCAGGATGGAGGAATCACCGCAATTTCTCTTGGGAAACCAAAACCAAAACCAAGGCTAGCAGAAGACCAACTTTGGCCCATTTGGATTTCAACGACCATTCCCACCGCCTCTCCCTCAAGAAAAGAAGCCCAGTGTGGAAGAACTTCTTACAAAATACATTCAAGGCAATGAGGCTCGTTTATCCAACATTGAATCCTCGCTGAGGAATCAAGAGGCTTCAAATCGCAACCTTGAGAACCAAATTGGTCAACTTGCGAAGCTAATCTCTAAAAGACCACAGGGAACACTCCCAGGGAATACTGAGGTCAATCCTAGGGAACATGTTAATGCTGTGACCTTGAGAAGTGATAGAAAATTGCAAGTAGAGAAGAAGGATGGTGAGGAAGTAGTTGAGAAAGAAGTGGAAGTCAACCGTAAGGAAGATGAAGAGCCACTAAAATCAAACGAAAGTATGGAATCACCGAAAGTGAAGGACTACAAGCCTCCCATCCCTTACCCACAGAGCCTTAAGCAAAGTTACACTGATCCGAATAAGGAATTTGGTAAATTTCTTGATATTTTCAAACAATTACACATTAACTTACCGCTTGTTGATGTTATCTTGCAGATGCCAAAGTATGCGAAATTTCTCAAGGATCTTCTATTGAACAAGAGGAAGTTGGAGGAGCTTACAACTGTCACATTGAACGAGGAATGCTCGGTACTTCTCCAGAAAAAGCTGCCACAAAAATTAAACGATCCAGGGAGTTTCACTATTCCTTGTATGCTTGGCAATTTGTTAGTAGATAATGTTTTGGCAGACTTAGGAGCCAGTATAAATTTGTTGCCGTATAAATTGTTCAAAAAGCTAGGGTTAGGAGAACCTAAACCAACGCGCATGAGTCTTCAACTAGCTGATAGGTCTATCACATACCCTAGAGGCATCATAGAGGATGTTTTAGTACAAGTAGACAAATTCATCTTTCCCATGGATTTCGTTATACTTGATATAGATGAAGCTATTGAGGTGCCAATCATTTTACGTCGACCCTTCCTAGCCACTGTTAGGGCTGTTTTTGATGTTGGTGAGCATAAGTTGATATTACGGGTTGGGGATGATGAAATAGTTTTTAAAACTCCAGAGGCAATAAACAAATTTCTTGACCCAGAGGACATAGGTCACAATGTTAATGCCACTAATGTTGTTATATCTACATGTGTACAGGAAACGCTTGCCAAGGATTCCTCAAGTTATTGCTTGCAAAAGGGAGATGAAAATTTGGTGACCAACCCCAATTGTGCAGAAATGGTATCCCAAATAAAAGTTCATGAATCTATTGTGGACAAGAAGGGGATTGATCAACTCCATAAGTCAAAGGATCCTAGGTTAAAATCTTTCAAAGAGAAGCTACCATCTTTGGAACCAAAACTATCAAGAAATCATTTGGAACATGCCTTTGTGGTGAAAAGTTCAAAACTTCCAATGACAACCGTATCAAATGTAAAAGCGGACAAGATAAGGAAGTTTTAGCTATATGAATTTGATAAGTGGCATGATAAGGAGAGAAACTATGGAAGTTATGCACCAATGAAATGGAATTGGCAAGGTCGATGGCCTAAAGGTAAATTTACGCTCGAATGGAGGGTTCGAAAGCGAGATATAGGAGGAGTCCTATCTCCAACTGAATGAAGAATCATGAGAAGACGTATCCCATCGAGCTATCGACGTTAACTAAAGCGCTTCTTGAGAGGCAATCCATGTCTAACTTTGCTCATATTTTAGTTTATTTCAATTTATTTATTTTTTCATTTATTTATTTTTCTCTTTGATCTAGTTTTGCTTTGTTTCTTTTATTTGTTTCAATTTTAGTCATAGGCTTTTCCCTTTTTAGTTTCATATTTTTTTTCTCTCTTTAGTTTTATTTGTCTTATTTTTCTAGTTTAAGTATTTTTATTTATTTATTTATTCTTTATTGATTTATTTATTTTAAGTTTCTTGTATTTGTAAATCCATGAATTTAGGTAAAAAAAAAATTAAAATTATTACACGGGCGAGGGACACGGTCGTGTCCTAGCCCGTGTCCATCCAGACGTTCAAAAATGTCCACCCACAGAAAGTTACACGGTTGTGTCCCAACCCATGTGCGCCCAGAATTTTCCACCCGCGAACAGATTGTTACACGGGCATGGGACACTGTTGTGTCCCAGCCCGTGTGCGTCCAGACACCACCCGAGAACAGAAAGTTACACGGGTGTGGGACACGGTCGTGTCCCAGCCCGTGTCCGTCCAGTATTCATACACGGGAAGCAAAAGTCACACGGGAAGGGGACACGGTCGTGTCCCTCGCCCATGTCAACCCAAATAACACGTTTTTCACACACGACCGGTTTATTTAAATTACACACATCCTCTCAACACTCACAATCAAACATATCTCTCTCATATTCTCTCTTATTCTCTCTCTTCTCTCCACAATTCTTGCATTCCGCATTTTGATCCAAGTAAGTTTTCCTCACTGATTTTACTCTCTCTTCCTCATGCTTATGCGGTTTGGTTATTTGCATTTTTACTCTTGTGTATATTAGTTTTTCCATTTGGCCTGTAAATTTCTGTTGATTATTCATAAATGTCATGCCTCATTGCTTTGAGTTTATTGCAATAATGCTGCCTCATCTAGTTAGATTTCATTATGCTCTCTCAATTCCGAATGTTATTGGCTAATTTGTTTTTTGTTGATCAAGGCTTGTGAACTCTGCTATATATAATGATGCTGCTTCTTCATTTTGCACTTCTTTTCGACTGGCAGGGAAGTATTAGTTTCTTTTTCAATACATGTATTTCCTTTTTCCCTATGATGGTTTTTATTGTTTCATATCTTGATGTTATGCTTTCTTAGTGGTACATTGGGGACAATGTACATTATTAAGTGTGGGGCATATGAATTTATTACTGTTTAGGAGACCAATTATTCATATTTGACCCTATAATTTTTAAGTTCACTTGCAATAGGTGATTAACTGGTATTGAGCCAAATCAACTATGTCATCTTGATTATTATTGACCTTATGATACTTTACTAGAATTGATTAGCTAAATTTTTGGAAGGCAATGTTACGAGTTATTTAGCTTAGGATTTTAAAACTTGAGATTGGAGCAACATCACTAGTTGAGAGTTAGTCATGGTTATTTTTAAATTTACTTTTGTGTATACCTTTTTCTTAGAAATTTTTAAGAACCCTATAATTTTTAGCAAACAAACAAATGAAATTCTTCTTTTGAGAAACCCCTGAAATATCATAATGATTGGAGGTCAAAAGTAATAATAAGTGTATGAATAGAAAAAAATTGGTAAGGATTCGTCTTGGTCCGTCAGAAGAGCGAGATTGAGCCTTAATGCCAATTCTAATGAAAAAAATTGATATGGATCGGCCTTAGTCCGTCAGAAGAGCAAGGTTCTTTCCCGCTATCAATATAAAGAATAAGTTGGTATGGATCGGTCTTAGTCCGTCAGAAGAGCGAGATTCTTTCCCGCTACCAACACAATTGTGCTTATATAAAGTAAATTCAAAAGACCTCTCAACAAAAATCATGAGCTAGGGGGATGATCAAAGGAAGAGTGGATGTAAAATGTGTTTGTTTTAGATTATGGTGCTTGGTGAGATGGAAGAGAGAATTGTATACATTTTAGTCGAATGGATAAAATTTTTATGACTCTTTCTCGGTTGGCGAGATGTTAAATCTAATTTTTAGTTTAAGAATCCTTGGTTAAATGGTTCGGGTAAACTTTGATTTTCATAAATTAACTAGTGAACTCTAGTATTAAGTATTGTTGGAGCATTCGAATATGGTCAGATGAAATTGGTTGACTTTATTATTGCAAGTTAGTTGAGAATGATTTTCTTACTTTTCTTCGGGTCAAGTGTATTCTTTCACCGGTTTCCTAAACAGTGATAAATTTTGTTTAGTGTTTCTTGTCTCGAAAGTTTGTTTTGATTTATTTGCTTGAGGATAAGCAAATGCTTAAGTGTAGGGAAATTTGATAACTCTGATTTTAAACATATTTCATATGGTGATTTTATAGCATTTCCCTTACATTTTTGGTTTTCTTTAAAGAAATTGATACTTAATTGAGTAAAATGTTGATTTCAGGGTTTAAACGCGTTTTAGGCTCGAAAACGAAGAAAAGGAATCAAGTTTCACACAATTCCGAGTTTAAACGAAGAAGTTATGAAATTTTGAAGTTGTGCAGAAATTTTGCCTTAGTGCAGAAAGTTATACGACTTGGGGACACGGCCGTGTCTGGTGACGAAAATAAAATCCGTGTAATACATATATATAAGGGGATCTTAGGGTTTAAAACAGGGAGAGACATTACAAAAACGGAAAGACACAAGAGATGAGAGGAGACTTAAGGAGAAACAACATCAAGAAGCAAGAACAACATCGATTTCAAGATTAGAGATTGTTCATCAAATCAAGAGGGGTTTTCATGCTTTATTTTATGTTTTTGATAGAACTCGTTTTTAGATTCGTTATGATAGCTTAGAATTCAAGTATTTAGGATTATGGAACCTAGGGTTTCATGTAACCCTTGGATTGAATTATAATTTCAAGAAAGTTTCTATCTTTTCTTGATTCAATTATGTCGTTTAGTTGTGGATTGATAATTCTAGAGTGTCAATATATGATATTATGCATGTTGATTGAGAAATTGCATGTGTAATTAGATCTAAACATAATTGGAGAGAATTACATGTATACTTAGAGATAAGATACATGTTTCTTCCGGAAAGTTGATTTTTTGTGTGGGAATTCATTATACATTAATGCAATTCTAAATTATATTACTAAGTGAAGAGATTCCGGTAAATAATTTAAGATTAGGGTTAATATGCTTGAGAAAGATATTAGCTTTAATTGTGAATCCCTCCGGTCAAGAATTATAGAAACTAAATTGAATATATTTTAAAAGGTTACATGTTAAACACTAGGGGAAATAATTCCTAAATACATTATTGCATACTTGAAGTCGTTTGTAGTTTTATTGCTTTCTAATTTGCGTAATCAAGTCTCATAAGTAGTTTAGTTATTAATTGCAGTATTTTTAATTCATTCAACTCATCACAATTTTTCGGTTAGATAATAAAGCTAAAGTTAATATTAGTACTCAAAATCTCTGAGGGGTCGACTCGGACTCACATCCGCTATATTAAAATTGATAGGTGCACTTGCCTCATATCAGGGATCACTATAGTGAAAACTCTTTGAGAGCATATTTTCTTTTCAGCAGCAAAATCCATTAAACATTGGCTAATTAGGGAGAACAAGATAATTTGATCTTATATCTCATAATTTCTTTATTAGTAGTAAGAAGAGAAGCTATACAAGGTAGTGAAACTGGAAAAAATCATGCCTAAACTTGAGCCTTAGAGTCTAAAGAGGAACATCTATTGCCAGAGAAAAGGGGGATTTATGAATGGTGGGCCACAAACGTTTTTGCATCCTTCTTAACTTCCTTAACAAGCTAAAAGGCAAATAATGTGGGAACACTAGTCTTCACGTTAAAACTTAGAATCATGCTTAGTCTTCCTTCTCGTTTGGATGAATGAGGTGGCTTATAAGGCGCTTTTTCGATCTAAGGTCACTCAAAATGAAGGGATAAATGGGTAGTATGGGCCTTCTAACTTCCAGCTATGTACTATGTGGCTCTTATGAAGTGAATGAAGGGAGACATTATAGACTGACTACAAGAAGAAAAGCTTCTTTTACTTTGCTTGCATCTTTTGCTCTTGCTTGGATGAAGGCTAAAAGTCCTTTTGGCTAAGTCCAAAAGCTTCCTCAAAGTGAAAGATTTAATCTACCCTACATATTGAGGGCAATTAATATGTGACTACGGCTAAGTGATCATATCCTACCATAAAACATTTTTTTCTTTGTATAAAGAGATCCTTAGATATATAGATAGAATAGATGCTTATGGATATACAAACATTCCATTGATTCATTAGTTTTGGGGCTAAAAAAGCTTATCAATCCAATTAAATCATTCTTCTAGTCTCTCTTCGCCCCTTGCCATGAATCTGACCCACAACATAGTGCCTATTAGCTTCACCTGCAAAGAGGCAATGAATTTTAGCTCATGAGACCGCAGTACAGAGTAGAGTAGCTATGATACGAAGTTCCTTACCTTAGCTGGATATCGTTAGTGTTACCTAAATAATAGGTAACTAGCGAATATGTGACACTTAGAGTTGTTGTTTATACACCTATCCCTAATGGAAGAATGAGTGATCCATTCCCTTGAAAATCATAGCCTTACTATATGGTCCTCGATGGCTAATGAGAGATTCAGTATAGCAACTCACGTTGGTTTGGGCTACACAATCCCATTGGACTAGATACATGTCAACTGTAGCAAGTATGGTTTCGAAAGTGACTTTGGTCTACTAGTTCAAGTTGAACTCCTACTTTACATTAGTAGACCGAGAGGTCAATGCTCTTTCTTTTTGTATGGGATGATGTTAGGGGAAAGGGAATGCATTGAGGCGGCCAACAACAATAAGATAACTAAATTTTTTCTTTTCCCTTTATGAGATTAACCTAGTGCATTGGACTAATGGATAAGAGAACTAAGCTAGACTAAAAAATGCTTGGGTACTCTATGTTCGATGTAGACTCCATTAGATACATATCAATTTCCTTCTAATGGATCAAAAATAGATAGTTGTCTCATTAATAGATTGAAAGAGATTTCTCCTTATTATTGAGAAATTCCCTTTCTATCCATTCATTCCTACTCTTTCTATCTATCAAGAATAGATCAAGCTATTTATCAATCCATTTGAAAATAACACATTCATCTCAATTTTTGTTCATTTCATTTCTTCTATGCCAACATAGACAGCTATCATAACAATAAGCAAGTAGGCGAAGTAGCTAAAAGCGCTTACTTATAGCCCTTGAATTCTTATTCACAAATGAATTGGGAAAGTCAACAAAAAGATTTGATTCTTTCTTCTTAGGGCCAATGGTGCTACTATTGCTTGCATGTAAGACTATCCTCTATTCTTGTCTTAGGGTGCTAAGGGGCTTTTGTTTTTAGACTAGACGATAGTGTTTTGCTAATACCTCGAATCAAGCTTTTATTGCAAAACATGGTATGTTTTCTCCCCCATTGCTAGTAGGTTGATGGGTTACATGCCTGGCACACATACTTTAGCCTTATGTGTCTATAACTTAAAATAGGTGACTTAACAATCGTCATCCGACAAAACATACCAATGATCACCAGATTCATATGGGCTATTAAGGAGTAAGCAATGATCTTCTTAAGATCGATTTATATTGAAGAAGTCAAGGAAGTATATGTTATAGCAATCATGCTTAGAGTATAAACGAAAGGAGTAGAACAAAGTATCCCTTCGATAAACATGGGTATTGAAAATCTTAAAAAGTTAGAGGTTCCTAATTTTAAAGGAATTCCTGCCAAGATGACATATCCTATTATAGGTGCCTTTACATGAGCTTTAGGTAACCAAATATAAACTAGTACCATAAGTACTTTGGAGGAGAATGAAGCAATCTATAAAAAGATTTGGTGCCACTCACTAAATTTTGTGGTTAATAAGATATATAAACTGGTAACTTTTGTTTGAAGAAGAATCAATAGAATAGATAATAACATGTAAAAAGATCCAAGTAAAGTATAAAGGAAAAACTAATACATTGCCTTGATCTTTCTTTATCTCGAGCCCATAACCCTATAATAATGGTGGAGTAAGGGGTGGCCTTAAAGCAGAATTGATCAGCAGTGGTTAGTTAAAGCTCTTATTGGCAGCTACTCCCTTCTTAGGGAGCCATACATAAGAGTTCTACATCATAAAACTCCATCCAAGCTTCCATTGTTGGCCCTTGTCATCATTAGACCACTCTCTATGCATGTATTTTCAAAGTAGACTCTCAAATCTTTTTCTTCTTAGGTGGTGGTGAATAATGTAGCTTGCATTGCAGGAGATGTTAGCCCATGAGGCCTGGCTTACTTCTCGCTCGAAAGAAGCAATAGGGGTACTAACTAACAATTGAGTCCTCTTTGAACCGTAGGAGATAACTTCCCATCATACGACTCACCAACTTCACTTACCTCTATGGGAGGCTCGCCTTGAGCAAGTTCAAATCACCTACAATATATGACTCTACGAAGGAAGGGGTTGCATTAGGAGTGTTTTCAATATGATTCTTTTCCTATTCGATAAGAATTACGAGATGAAAAAGGAAAAGAATCTTTTTTACTGGGGAATGCGAGTTTGTTTTGTTCGCTTTATCCACTTCCCTTTATCAAAATTATCAAAAAGGAAGGTAAGCTTGCTTCTTATTCCTATGTTCGATCTCTTCTACCTCTGCCCCGCTCCTTGTCACCTATGTTGAAGAAAGGTTTGAAACCCATAGAGAATGACAAGGGGCTAAGGATCTTCCTCTCAACAACACTTCTCAAGGCTCTACTCTACCCCCCTGAATAAGTAAGGCCTCATTAACCTAAGCAAATAAAGGGATAAAGAATAAGGATTAAAGACCCTTAACTCTGTCAGGCATAGAACGAGGGTTAGCTCTACAAATGAAGAGCCAAGTGTAGTGTAGTGTAGTAATAAGTACTTCTAGTGATAGGAATCAAGGACCGATTATATGCTCCCAAGCCCGAAGGCTCTCTTTGATTATTCATTGAGCTGTACGAGATGAGTTAAGCAACGAAGAGTAGTGCTTATCCCAATCCAATCTACCAAGCTACTTTACTCTCCATGCCATCTAAGATGTTGTTGAAGTGATCAACTAACATGCCGAGCCAAACCCTCTACTTAACCATACTCTAAGCACCAAATCTGAATGTATCAATCTCCATTGTGTCGAGGCCGAGCAAAACTATTAAGAGCCAACCATTCGTGGTCAACCCCAATATGAGCCATCCTTAAACCAACCACTATCCAGCCCCTTTTGACGTCGAACAGGCTTGAACCGAGGTTCATCCCTGCCCAAACCACAATACTATCAGGATTACAGTAAAAACGCACGCATACTATCCTTTATTGACATCCATACTGTCCTTTTTGACAAAGGACGTCTGCGTTCCTTCTTTTGCACGATTTCATATATTCCTTATAAATTATTCTTCTCTTTTTAGCAAATAAGGACTATTCTTTTATAATTTCTGTAACTTAGGATTTACCCTAACGGGATTATATAAATACTGTCATATCATAAAAGTCAAGGATATAAAAAATACAAAGAATACACTGAACTTTTTCACTATTGAGCCAAGTGTCCCTTTGACTCTTAAGCTACTCTTATCTAGCCCATTCGAGCATAGACTAGTGGCAAGTGACCTCCAACCATACTTGTGCATCATATCAAGTGTGACCTGAGCTCATGTGAAGCATTAGTGCGTCATATCCTTCGTCGGTGCACGAGAACCCCCTACTCAACCTTTGACTATCATTTACCTTTTAAGCCATCTTGTGGCTTAGACCCATCCCTTTGGTTACCCATGATATCGGGTTCGTGTGTTCATCTACGAGTCTGTATTATCTTAGTATCAAAGTGCTTGGCTGCATTCAAAGCTAGATTCTGCTACTATGTTCCTTTACTAGTTTATTACTACTCTCGTATGATAGTGGTTCTATTGTTAACTTCAAAGTTTAGTAGTGAAAAATGTTTTGTACTTTGTTTTTCCCCTGTTTTCGATATGCCCAAAACAATGTGGTTGATTGTATGTTTGTTGAGAAATTGTCAATGTGAAGTAAACAACAATGTCAGATTCAAGTAAACAAGGGACTTTAGGAAACCAAGAGAGTGGTACTTGATATGGTTAAGGGCAAGAAGGAAGCTTTTCACCTCAATCAGTAGGTGACCGCTTGAATAGGCTTACCAACTTAGTAGTTAGCCTGGTGACTATTATCCAAGAAGACAGACAACGAGCTAGAAATAGCCTCACTAGAGAACATGAGCTGGGATAATGCCCCAGCTCGCTTACCCCGAGTTAAAGGAGTTGGTAGGGATGGCAGAAGGAGTTGATGAGGCAGAGGAATACTACGAGCTTGAGGAAAGAAATGTAGGAGCCCTTAGAGTTAAAGGACATAAGATGCGTATCCTAAGTTTTTCTAAAAGTAGTGATGCCGAAGACTATCTAGATTGGGTAAACAAGATTGAAAAGCAGTTTGAATACCATGAAATGCCTGAAATGCAAAGGTTAGACTTGTTGTATTGGAGTTCACTGGTTATGCCACCTTATGGTGAAAGAACTTGCAAACCACTAAAAGAAGGGAAGGAGAATGAGAGATTAGGAGTTGGGATGATATGAAGAGAAGGTTTGTGTTGAGTTATTATCTGTAGGATGCCTTTAAGAGACTACAAGAACTAAGATAAGGAGCATCAAGTGTGGATGCTTACGTTAAAGAGTTCCAAATGCTAATGATCTAATGCAAAGTTATGGAGCCAAAAGACCGAACTATATCTTGACTCATTAGTGGATTGAAGTATGAGATTGGGGATGTCCTGGAAACCCTAGAAATTAGAACTCTCGATGATGCAATCCAAACTACCCAAAGGATAAAAAGGCACCGACCAAGAAGATTCTAACCAAGTGTCAACAGTCCTGGCAGTAACCGACCTATTCTGAGTAAACCTATGTGAACAGAACCGAGCAAGGTTACTGAAACTCAACCTGCTTAGACTGGTTAAATGGAGGAGAAAGAACCCCCAAGGAAGTTTGAGAAGGGCAAAGTTCAGGGAGGAAGATGAGTGAGATCAAGTATTTCAAATGCTAAGGATTTAGATACATGGCTGCTCAATGTCCGAATAAGTGAATGATGGTGATTAAAGGTGAGGTGTCAACTATAGAAGTCGATAGTATAGATGAAGAAGTGGAGGAGCTAAGAGAGGACGGATAAGTCGAGCTGTCCAATGAGAAGTCATCTACAATGAGGAAGGCAACTTCATGTCGACCACTCTAGTATTGAGGAGGACGATGAGTATCAATCATGTACCTAAAGACGAACAAAGAGAAAATATCTTTCATATTAGTGTAAGGTAAATGAATCACTATGCGCATTAATTGTAGACAATAGGAGCCACACCAATGCAGCCTCCGCATTTATGGTCTAGCAGCTGAAATTACTGACCATGCCCTACCCAAAACCTTACAAGCTTCATAATAAGCAGGTGTCTATGCTGATTTGCATTGGTAAGTATCGAGATGAAGTGCCTTGTGATGTACTACCCATGAGTGCGTCCTACATTCTACTTATATGACCATGGATGTTTGATCGAGCAGTTATGTATGACGGCAGGAAGAACACATGTTCTGTAGAGCATGAAGGAAGACGGATGAAATTGAGCCCTATGACTACCGATCAAGTAAAAATCATGCAGTCCTAGCTTAGCTAAACCTTGAAGAAGGAGGCTTTAGTACTAACCCCAGCCAAATTGAAAAGAGAAATAGAGCAGGAGGGACCTACCCATCTGCTTGTCAAGAGGCTTCTAAAGATGAGACCTGGGGAGGAAGAGCTACCGATTGAGGTAAAAACCTTACTGGAGAACTTTATCAATCTATTTTCGGAGGAGGAGCTATCGAAAGGTCTACCCCCAATCCAAGGCATTGATCGTACGATTGACCTATAACTAGGGGTCGTCTTACCGAACAAGCCTACCGATAGACTGAACCCTAAACAAGTTACTAAGCTATGGAGGCAAGTAGACAACCTCATGAAGAAAGGGTATGTATGTAAGTCCCTGAGCCCTGAACCCTAAACAAGTTACCAAGCTATAGAGGTAAGTAGACGACCTCATGAAGAAAGGGTATGTATGTGAGTCCCTGAGCCCCTGTGTTGTACCAGCCTTATTAGTGCCAAAGAAAGATAGGTCTTGGAGGATGTGTATAGATAGCCGAGCCATCAATCGAATCACCATCAAGTACAGGTATCCCATACCCAAGCGTGATGACATGCTAGACAAGTTAAATGGAGCAAGAGTGTTCTCTAAAATCGATCTCAAATCTGGATACCGTCAGATTCAAATGCATGAAGGCAATGAGTGGAAGACCACCATCACGACACGACATAGTTTGTATAAATGGCTTGTAATGTCATTTAGGTTTTCCAACGCGCTGAGCACATTCATGCGACTTCTGAATCACGTGCTCCAAGAGTTGTTAGAAAGGTTTGTCATGGTTTATTTTGATGACATTCTAGTATACAGTCTCGACCTGGAGATGCACCGACAGCATCTCCGATAAGTGCTTACAAAACTCCAAGCTGAACAGCTCTGCACCAATATGAAAAAGTACGATTTCTACTGATATAAGGTGATCTTCTTGGGATTTTTTATGAGTGGAGGTGGCATCTGAGTTGATGAGGAGAAGGTAAGAGAAATTATAGAATGGCCCGAGCCAACCTATTCTACCGATGTGAGAAGTTTCTACGGCCTAGCATCATTCTATCGTCGACTCATAAAGAATTTCAGTACAATTGTAGCCTCACTCAACGAACTCTCAAAGAAGAATGTTGAATTCAAATGGGGTAAGAAAGAGAGGAGGAGTTTTGAAGATGTGAAGGAGAAGCTAACTACAACCTCCATCTTAGCTTTGTCGAGCTTCAACAAGGTATTTAAGGTAGAGTGTGACGTGTCCAAACTAGGCATAAGTGTTATGCTGATGTAGGAAGGTTGACCTATTGCTTATTTTAGTGAGAAACTTCTAGAAGCCGCACTCAACTACTCCGTCTACGACAAGGAGTTCTACTCCATAATCTAAGCCCCAACGATGTGGCAACACTACTTGTTACCTAAGGAATTCATGATCTACATCATTCATGAATCCTTGAGATATCTAAAGAGCCAACTGAATTTGTCCCAAAGATAAGCCAAGTAGCTTAAGTTCATAAAGGGTTTTTCTTATATCATAAAATACAAGAACGAAAAGAACAATGTAGTGGCCAATGCCCTACTGAGACGACATACCCTCCTGACTAAATTGCAAACAAGGCTACTTGGGTTTTCAACCATAAAAAATTTGTATGTCGAGGATCCACACTTTAGTCTTATCTATGTTTGATGTGAGGAAGGGTGGATGCTGGACAACTATCACGGGGAAGATGGATACTTATTCAAGAAGAGGAGGTTATGTATCTCAACCTGTTTCATGTGAGAACTGCTAGTGCATGAGGTACACGGAGGGAGAATGACAGGACACTTTAACCAGTGCCGAACATATGAGGTATTATCCTCCAGATTCTTTTAGCCAAGGATAAAGAGAGATGTTCGATCTATGTTGGAAAGATGTGTGACCTACCAAAAACTAGAGAGTTGAGCCAAACAAGGACACTACTAACCCTTACTGATCCTAACCAAACCATGGTCCAAGCTGAGTATGGACTTCATGTTAGGATTACCGAAGACGTCTCGAGGAAAGGACTTTATCATGGTGGTTGTGGATCAATTTAGCAAGATGGCACATTTCATGCCTTATTCCAAGACTAACGATGCTTTAATTATCTCTTTTCTTTTCTTGCATGAGGTGGTTAAGATTTACGGCATACTTAAAACCATATTTTTGGATCGAGACCCCAATCTCATGAGCCACTTTTGGAGGACACTTTAGAGGCGACTAGGAACCAAGTTATTGTATAGCACATCCTACCATCTACAGACCGATGGGCAAATTGAAGTTGTCAACCGAACTATGGGAACTTTGTTACGGGTTGCTATTAGATGAAACATGACTGATTGGGATTTATGTCTACCAATCATTGAATTTGCCTACAATCGAACCACCTACAGTGTCATAAGCATGTCTCTATTCAAAGTCGCTTATGGGTTCAACCCTGAACTGCCATTAGATCAAGCACCCTAGTCAATGCTTAACGAAGACTAGCCAGCTGTTGAAAGAGTTAAGGCCATCAAGGCCATGCACCAGAAGGTTGTAGAGCAACTGGGTCGAGTTGCTACTAAGCTTAAAAAATGAAGCCGAGGACAGAAAAAGAGAGAATTTCAACCAGGCAATTTGGTTTAGATACACCTTAGCAAGGAACAATTCCCAAACTTAAGGAAGAGCAAGTTGTCTCCTTAAGCTGATAGACCTTTCAGAGTGCTTGAAAAGATCAATCTTAATGCCTATAGGATCGAATTACCTAAAGGATATGGAGTCTCAAACTCTTTCAACATTAATGACCTCTAACCTTACACTCTAAAGATGAGCAAACTAGACCTAAACCAGATTTGATCCTAAATCTCAAACAACCTAGAGGGGGTGATAGGGATCAAAGACTGATTATACGCTCCCAAGCCCGAAGGCTCTCTCAAATGGTTTGTTGATTTATCCAAGGTGAGTTAAGCATCGAGGAGCAATGCTTGCCCCAATTCGATCTACCGAGCTATTTTGCTCTCCATGCCATCAAAGATGTTACTGAGGTGATCAACCAGCATGCCAAGCCAAACCCTTTACTTAACCGTACTCCAAGCGCTAAATCTGAATGCAGTAATCTCCACTGTATCGAGGCTGAGTAGAACTATCAAGAGCCAACCATCCGAGGTCAACTCCAATATGAGCCATCCCTGAACCAACCACTGTCCAACCCCTTCTAATGCCGAACAGGCCTGAACTAAGGTCCACCCCTACCCAGACTACAATACTATCAGAATTACAGTAAAAACACGCGCACATTGTCCTTTATTGATATCCGTACTATCCTTTCTAACAAAGGACATTTACGTTCCTTCTTTTATACGATTTCATATTTTCCTTGTAAATTATTCTTTTATTTTTAGTAAATAAAGACCATTCTTTTATAATTTCTGTAACTTAAGATTTGCCTTAATGGGATGATATAAATACTGTCATATTATAAAAGTCAAGGATATAAAAAATACAAAGAATACACTGAACTTTTTCACTTTCGAGCTAAGTGTCCTTCTTACTCTTAAGCTACTCTTATCTAACCCATTCGAGCATAGATTAGTGGCAAGTGACCTCTAGCAAATGACCTCTGGTTATACTTGTGCATCATATCAAGTGTGACTTGAGCTCGTGTGAAGTGTTGGTGTGTCATATCCTTCATCGGTGTACGGGAACCCCCTGCTCAACCTTCGACTATCATTTAGCTTTCAAGCCATCTTGTGGCTTAGACCCACCCCTTTGGTTACACATGATATCGGGTTGGTGTGTTCATCTACAAGTCCATATCATCTAAGCCCCTTCCCAACTACTAGATCACTTTAGTGCTTTGGGTACCATGGACCCTTTACCATCTTTTGTAGTAAAGCCCTTTCATGAAAGCAAGGGGGGAGCACCTAAGTGCAGTTCCTTAAATCAAACGTTGAGTGAAATTGATTCTTTTATAAATAGATTTTTATAGCTAGGTTACATAGCACAAAGCCTAAAATCCTTGATTTGGCTAGGAAAGACTGCACTGCTTTGGGCCTAGGAAGTGAAGGAGCTTGGTTACTTTTCCTCTACATGGAGTTTTCTTGATGCCCCTTTCGCATGTGCTTCGCATGCCATTAGTGCTTTGCTTTCCTATAATTCTTCATTAGACAATTCAGATGGACTTCATCGTTCTTTCCTAACTAAAAGAGAAAAAGCCTCTCTTACATCTAGATGTTGATTCATTTTCTACTCCTAATGAGACGGGGAATTTGTAACCCCCTATTTCTATACTTTTTGGCCCTTCATCTTTTTGAATCAAGGCTCGGATTGGCTCACCTCATTCAATAATCAGTGGGGAGCACCATGGTATATGATCACGTACAATAACTAAGAGTCCCATGAAACCTAATGATAAGGATTGAATCTCTAATACCAATATGATATGGGATTAAAGGATCGATCTAGAAAGAAATGGTAGCGAATTTGGAATGAAAGAACAGGATTAGGTATTCAAAAGAATAATGGGTACAAAGAGCATGAAGGTTTTGATGGAAAATGTGAATGGATATAACTCACCAAGATATAAACACAATTAGGGGTTTTTGAGCTCGAAATAGAGTTTGATACAACTCACGAATACTAAATGTTGCTCGAGGCTCCAAATGAAGGTTAGATATGACTCACTAACCGGTTCAAATGAAAGGGTTCGCCACAATCCTAAAAATAAGATTGATAAAAATGCGGGGATGATTAAAGAGTATGATTAACACTCAATAATCTGGCAAATGCTAACTCAAGTATAGGCTTGCTTGAAAAGAGGAAAGTTTCACTATATATATATATCCGTATATCTATATCTATATCTATCCTCTGTATCTATACAAATGTTACTATTTATAGCAAGTCCTAAACCTTAGTGGAAAAACTATAAATAATGTACAAGGCCTTAAACCCTAACAAATTGGGCCTATAAATAAAATGAAGGAAAACTTATATAAGAATACAATACTGTACGTTTTACAAGACTCGACATGTAGTCACTTAACATATCCTAAGAGGAGTAGTATCCAAACTAGATGGGGTTGGCAGTTGGATGTCCGGGTTTGAGAAGGGGTCCTTAACGTCTTACGTATCTTGGCTGAGACACTAGAGAGGTCGACCCACAATTGTCAAGTCATAGAACAGTTAACACGAGTCTCTCTCTAATGTACCGAGTGGTTCTTTGGTTCCAATTACTCGAGTGTTTGATCTCTTGACACATCAGTAGACAACAGACTTGATGCCAAGTGTTCATCTTCCTTCCTCTCGTCCTTCTGGCTACAGTTCGGCTTCGACAAGCATTGCTAAGCCTCAACTTGGATGTGGTTGGAGTCTGATTCCCATAACCTAAGGTCAACTTCAATTCACCAAACTAAGGTTCATCTCATGTAGTGATTATAGACTTGTCCAAGAATATTGAGTAAAGGTTGATGTTTAAGACTCAGTCCTATCTTTCTAAGCATGCATTCCCATCTATGTCACAACTAATTCAATAAGTTACGTGTCTAGTGTACAAAGAACTGCCTTTGGTCCCCTAAACTTACATAATTGTAGCAACCTTTTAATCACCTAACAACTTATAACACTAGTCGCTACTCCTACTAGAGCTAAGAAGTAAGCCCTGCAACCTAAGCATGCCTTCCTATTATACCTATATCCCCTTTTCGATTCATAAATTGAAAACCAAATTTGTTAATTACATCAACTGTCACACTCTAAAGCAGTAGAGTCGTAACAATCCTGCCATGCAAACTATTATAAGATGGAAGCTGACCATACAACCACTATCTCAAACCTGATTTATACAAGGCATCTACGACTAACCCAATTTAAAGTAAACAATTCATGAGTTAAATAAATTATCTACCTGAGAAAGTATGAAAATATCTATATATGTATTCACTAAAATTCAAATATTACAAATAAAGTTTGTAAGATTTCATCATACTATATTTCCTAAGCAATACATTATCTACAAATGGAAAATTCTAAAATAAAAGCTACGACCTTAAAACTATACCTGTTCTTCAAGTGTATTTCCTTACTCCCTAAGGTCCAGCAGTCATTAGCTTCAAGGTAAATATAGGCTGCTTTCTAGATAGCACCTTTAACATCTATTAAGATATGAGCAACCATAACATAGTAAGTTGGGACAGAGACTCAAAACTATATGTCAATCACAAATACGGTTATCAACTAAATTAGTTAGATGCTATGCATGTATAAGCAAATGCCATCGTACGACGTTGTCTAGTATATTGTGAAATTAGAGAAATTATACCTACTGTAATCTGAGTTAAGGAGTTTCCATTTAATACAACAGCTCAGGACTAAAACCTAGGCTTATGCAATGGAGACACTACTCCTCCCATGACTACCTTCGTATCATTGACTTTACCCTTGCCACGACCTCCTCACTTATCACTTAGTTTGACTAAGGATGAAAAAGGGACCAATTATGCTATCCAATTCAAAGGGGTTAGTATTTGGCTGTAGAACTCTAAGTTTCCCCTAATGGGTTATTATGCATGTCCAATTTAGAATTTCAAGTCATATATTTAATTAGGTCTGGTTTAAGGTGTTCAACCATTTCAACAAATCACATAATTATAAGCCAAGATGATAAAACAGAATCATATCATCAAACTCAGAAATAAGCACATGGGTATAGCCAACTATCTAACAAGCACAATTAAGTACAATTTTAAGCCTCTGAGTACTACAAATTAGTACTCCAAAATACAGTAACATATTAATCCCAACTTACCTGAACTCTCCGCTTGCTCATTCAAGGTACAACTCGCATAGGTCATTACTAATAATCTCTATAATACGAACGTTGTTTCAATTTTCACATAACTGCCATAGATTAATTTTATCCTATAACGCTTATTGTTATCTTTAGTTTAGGGTTTTAGTATACTTAATTATTCAAGTTTTTAAATCTCTTAAAGTTATTCCTAATTTAGGCTGCATTTTGATTCAGTTTTGAGGTCGGTTTCTAAATTAGGTTTTTAACTCAATTTTCAATTTGAGATTTTACACAAAAACCCTAGGAAATCATTCCGACCCATAATGTGAAATTAATCACATTATTTTCAGGTATCCTAAATATCATTTTTGGTTTGTAACCAATATTTTAATCCGTTTGGTACATCCTAATCCTTATTTAACTATCGAATTTACTTTCAATATGAGAAAATTTTACATTTTTCATATAATTACCTTAATTTAAGTTTTATATTAGATTTATTACATATTTCTATTATTAGTATAATATCAATTTTAACATAATATTTTCCTACTCATCAATTTCTTATACTTACATATTATACATATCACCTAATATGTACATAATATATACATCTAATATTCCCATCACTTCACATATTATCTCTCAACATCAATTAACATCTCAATTTACCTAAATTCATCCCAAGTTATAATTTTTACCTAATTACCCTAAATTACAAAATTAGCTTAAAATGTACCATTTTCACCTAAGACATATATACTACATAATTTCCAAATAATTATATCCAGCACCCTAAATGCTATAAATATCATACTTCATCGGATTTCAACATTCTAAAATATACAATTGTCCACTAAATCAATAATTATCCCTTTAATTACCTAATTAACCCAAAATTACCTATTTTATACATCATTTTAAGGCCTAAAAATTTCAAAAATTCATTTCTAAAAAAGGGCTTCAGGGCATTGTTCTACATCATCTAAATAGTCTATACAAAATTTTTTAGCTTAAAACTATACTCCTAAAGTCATTTATTTTTAATTCAAAATATGCTTGGTTTTATGCGATTTCTTAAGGACAGTATATTTCCACATGTAAATTTATCAAAGTAAAAATTTTCCCTAAATCTACGTACTTAAAAACCTTAAAATGGAAAATTTCATAATTTTCTAAATATATTTAATATTTTTACAAAATTAAACAAAATTAGGTTGAAAATCAAACTTACCTATCCAATCGACTTCCAACCACCAGAAGTGGCTCCATATGTGTCGGCCAAGCTAGGTAGTGGTGTTGGAGTATAGTGGTAGCAGTAGTTCACTTCCAGGTGGCCATAGGTCATGGGTTTGATCTAAATGCCTTAGTTGCACATATTTTTTGTAAATTTTGCATTAAGCCCTAACCCTCTCTCTTTCAATTCTCTCTAATTTTCTCACACTCCTAACTGATCAAATGAGCTTCTAAAAAATTTTGGGTATTTCTAATATTGCCTAGATATTTTTTTTTATTAATTTAAATTGAAATTTGTCCTATCTTATCCTTTTCCACTTTCTATTTGTTTAATTTTGATTGGTTTATTTTGTTTCTTCCATTTCCAAGCTACCATGACCAATTTCTAAACATTTTTTCATTTTTTCTGATTTTTATTTAATTATTTATGATTTTTTTAATTATTTAGTATTATTTTAGCATATTTCAAGTATTTTAAGTAATTTCATATATTTCTACTTACATATAAATTCGTATATAGTACAAATAAATATTCCTAATGATTATTTATGTTACTTCATGATTTTTAGTGTACATATAATTTATTTCTATCAATTTATTAGTTATTGAAATTTGTTTTATGCGTTTTCGATAAATAACACGTAATATATATAATTCAATATTTTATTATTTTATTATTTATTTCCTAAATCCAAACTCATGGGATAATTTTTATTAATATTCCTAGCTTTGTTGTAGAATTTAGGCTAAATTGGACAATTTGCTCGATCGTCTTAAATTCTACAAACTCAACCTCGAGTAGCTAATTGCGAAGCTTATATCAACTATACTTGCTTAGCTAGATTATCTTGTCAATTTTCTTGTGCTATTGCTAGGAAAGTTACATTAGTGAAATTAAAAGTTTCTTGTGGTCTAGACTTTCATTTGGTTTTATAAATATTCCTTATTTGTTTGCTTATATTTTCCTTTTTCTATTTTAATTATTTTGTAAATAAGGTATGCTTTGTGTTTTGTGTATGGTTGAGTTTGTTTGTTTACTTTGTTAAAGTTTATAGCTTAATGAATACCCTTTTCCTCAAATGATAGAAGAAGAATCTAAAATGGAATGATCATTTAACCTATTGTAATGTTATGTATGATTTCTATTCTCTTCATTAGATTCTTGTTTTCCTTTTATTTAGAATGAGATGCCTTGCTTAAGACCTAAGTAGTTGGCATCCTTGAATCCTAGGTCGAGGGAGTAGGAACTAAAGCTCTAAGAGAAGAGAAAGGGTGAAGAGAAATTAGAAGGGGAAGAGATGCCATTAGTAGGAATGATTGTAGGAGCAAAAGCTAAAAGATAGTTTTGAGAGATTTAGCATGCTCAGCGCAAACAACATTTAGACTAATTGTTAAAACCTTAAGAATATGTAAATCATTTTAAACTTAAATTATCCTTATAACAACTAAGCAATTTAGTGGAGGTGCAAATGAAGACCCGTACTCACATCTTGCCGAATTATCATAACTTTATGATTTGTGAAAATTGATGGAATAGGCAACAATATGATAAGATGTTGTTTATTCTTGATTTCCTTATGGGATGGACTTAAGGCATTGTTAAATTCTCAAACACCTCTTAAGTTTATGAATTAATATAATTTGTGAAGGGAATTCCTAGCTAAGTAATTCTCATTAGGTCAAACTATAAAATTTAGGGTAAGGATCATTAGCTTTACCCAACAATAGCATGAAAACTTAAGACAATGGCTGCCCCTAACAATCTAAGATCACATGAAGAGACTCCTTGAAAAGTCAATTTCAAAACGAAAGATTTCGTTGAGCTATAATTTAAGAATTGGAAGAGTACTGATTAGGTGATTTCCAAAAAGAGAAGAAAGGCACAACAAAATGAAAACTAAGGAAGTATGGGAGTGCCATAAGAATGGGAGGGTTGTGGGTAAGGAAAAATTTGAGAAGAAAAGTGAACTTAGAAAGGAGAACCTAGAAAGCCATAATTAGAGATTGTATATGTAACACTCTAGGCTCAAGACACCATAAACTGCCACATATCCCTAGTAAACTGCCAACACATGGTACAAAACCAAAGCTAAGGGTTGATAAGCCTGGTCACGAAGGTAGGTCTGAGCTTGTGGAAAGCTCGAAAGGAAGGGTAGAAAATGCATGCAAACGACAATGAAAGGTAAAACAAGTAAACTTATGATCAGCTCCATAGGATATGACATACCAATGGAACTAACAAAGACTCACAGCTCAACTTAATATGATGTATGAGCTAGTACAATGAAGGCACTCGCCACCTAACTTTGCTTAAGGGTTAGGATAAGAGTGAAGTAAGTAATAGAGAATAATGCTTACGAAAAGGAGAAGTGTATATTCAATATTAGAAAGAGTAAAAATGATGATGATGTGGCTACCTATTACGAAGGTATTTATACCTGAAAGATTATGGTATCTTGCCCAAAATGGAAAAGATGAAAAGTATAAGTCCAAAAGAAGTAATGTATAAGGAATAATAAAGGGTATAATTCAAAATTCAACAAAACTGGGTATCTTGTAGGGAAGATTTTGTCATATGATGGCTTGAACACGTAGCTCTTTGTAGATGGGTAACTTTCTAGCAAAACAAACAATTTATATGATCAAGTTGGTGACTGCCGAGCAGAGGTAGTAGGTCAATTGTATTGAAATGAGCAAACAATTCTTCCAAAGTGAATTCAGCTCGGATGTAATCAATACGGCTCGAATTCAAGTCGATTGGGTGGGTAGTCGGATGGGTTGAACTAATGTTCGAGTGTTGCTCAAGTCAATAGTTAGAGATAATCAATCAATATGAGAGGGTTTGGTCCAACTAGGGCATTAGGTCGACAGATTACAATAGTTAGGATTCCTTTATGGTGGGATGTAAGGAAAGAATTTACCTGGCTATGCTTTCTAGACCTTGGTTTTAGGCTTGAGTTAAGGGTCCAATGCTCTGATTCTTATCATCCTCGCTAGGCTAATTAAGATTTCCTTATCCAAGTTCTCCTTAGGTCGGTAAGGGTTAAGGTTAGCAACATTAAAAACATTTGATACTCCATAGTCTTTTGAAAGCTTTAGTTAGTCACAAGGATGAAATTGCTTAGTCTTCCTTCCTTTGCCTTTTTCTTTCAGTTTTCGAGTAACTCATTCAATGTGTTGAGTGACTCATTAGTAGATATGCTAGATGGACTAGGCTTTGATTCTTGCTTTTGGATCTTCTTAGTTAATGGGTAGCATTAAGGTGTAATCAAGGGGTAGTTCAAGGTTAAAATCATAGACGACCTTAAATGGGGTGTGCTTAGTGGTGGCATAGGCTATCCTATTGCAAGTAAATTTGACCATAGGTAGGCAGATTTCCCAATCGGCTAAAATCTTCCTTACTGCAACTCAAAGCAGTAATCTTAGGGTGTAATTGACCACCACTACCTAACTGTCAGTTTGGGGATGGTAAGAGGTGCTGAACAATAATTTAGTTCCCATCTAATGCTAAACAGTTCTCCAAAAATGGCTTAGAAATTTTAGGTCTCTATCTAACACTACACTCCTTGGTACTTCATGCAAGCAAACTACTTCTTGCAAAAACAAAAAAGCAATATCCGAAGCATTGTTAGTTTTGTTGCAATGTACGAAATGTGCCATTTTGCTAAACCTATCCATGACAACCATTATAGTATCTTTTCCTTAGGCAGTTCGAGGTAATCCAAAGATAAAATCCTTACTTAAGTCAACCCATGGTTTGGTTAGAAAAGGTAGAGGCATTACTTTCCCTTATTCTGCTCGACTCTTTGCTTTCTTATGGATGGTGCATCCTTGTATCACATGATGCACGTCACGTTTCATTCTAGGCTAGAAGTACTTATCATTCAACAACTCATACATTTTCCGTTTCCTAAAGTGTCTAAAGAGTCCTCTACTATGGACTTCTCTCATCAACAACTCTTTAATTGAATAGGTCAGTATACATAACTTGTGTTAAGCCTAGATTTTTCCTGTTTTTCAATATTTTTTTAACCTAACCTATATTGAACCCTATACCCATTCAATATATGTCATCAACTAAGGATTAAGAAAAACTTATTTTTCTTTTGTCTAAAAAAAAATTTGAAATCGCTATCCAACTAGAGTCAGGAAAAAGATTTAAGTAATAATCAATTTGATTAATTGATCATGACTTAGCTATCAGTCTTTGATAAAACCAGTCTTTGATAAAACCAATCTTTGAAAAGGAGATTTTGAAATTAGATATCTCGGGTTCGAGAGCTATCTTATTAAACCTTAATCGGGTACCGCTTTTAACTTTCTGAAATTAAATTTATTTTTCAAATTATCCTTTTTAACTAATTCTATTTGCACAAAAATAACAAACTGAAATTATTTACAAAAGGAAAAATAAAAAGCTTTCTTTATTTTAATTCACCCCATAAGTGCCTACGTATCTTCTAGTAAGAATCAAACTTTCCATAGTTTATTTCTAAAAAGTTATGTGCATTGGTTTATTTTAATTTTGAAAAGTGGTCAAGTCTACATCTTTTAGCCATTTTGTTTTATTTAGGAAAAATTCTAAGAAAAGGGTCCTAAATTGGTATTTTTATTTTTAGAAAATTCCAAAATGTCCTAATTTATTTTTATTTATTTGGAAAATGGATTTTTCTAAGTGATAAAACTTTTTATTTTTATTTTTTTTCCATTTTTATTATTTATTTATTTGTTTATATTTTAACCGAATGAAGAAATTAAAATAAATAAATAAATAAAAAGACTATGCCTCCCCATGTTTCTCTTTTTTCTTTTTTTTTTCTTTTTTTGGAATTTATTTATTTATTTATTTTTTTACAATTTCAATAAAGTAAATAAATTTATAAAAAAATACATGAAATCAAAACAAGATCAAATGAAATAGGGCTGGACTAAAGGATGAGCAAGCGGGTAGGATGCGTAGGTTGGATCTTGGGTAAATGGGTTGGGTTAGATTAAGGAATTTAGGTCGCTAAAAGAAAGAAGATGTAGTAGAGCCGAGTACTTTGCATGCTGGTTTCTAGATGGAATTTCAAAGGGGAAATGGCATTTTCATGAGCATTTAAGTGATAGATGGTAGTCTAGGGACAACGCTGTGGTGTATGGTGGTGGATATGTGGTGTTTCAAGATTGGCCATGGCCATGCTTGGTAGTGGCTACTAGATTTGGGAGAATGATTAAGTATGTGGTTTATGGCCATGGCAAGTGCAATGGTGGTGTTAGTTTAGGCTAAGGAGGTATGATGATGGGTGGTTTTTAGTTAGGGCTGCCACTTATAAACCCTAGGTGGTCAAAGACGGTGGTTATCGACTACGGAAAAGGGAGCAAAGAGGTGCTATCAAGAGCTTAAGACCTTAGGATGATCACCATGTAGTTGTTTTTGCTCAAAAAGCTACAAGCTTAGCTAACCTTGTAAAGAGAAAGGGAGATGTGACCACCTAAAGGGAGAAAGAGTTGGGTATGGTGTTTTTTGTATGTGTTGATGATTTCTTGATCCTTAAATGGTATGTGTGAGGTCCATTTTATAGATTTCCAAACTCGTGTAAGCTTAGAAAGTATTACCAATAGCCAAATCAACCATTGATGCTCAATCTCAAAATTTAAGTTAAGGATGACTTTAATGTCCATTTTGACTAAGAAGATGAATGAATTTGGACACAAAAATTGGTACCATTAAAAAATATTCCAAATCCACAATTATTTACCACTCTTTGTTTGATCAAATTTGACTAAAAATCAAGTTTAATTGGGCCAAAAAGAGAGGGAATTGTATGGTTTCTTCTTTCGTTTTCATCTGCGATTCGCAAAAGCTAATGAGGATCAGCTTGTGGTCACGTATTGGGTACATACCACGCTATATGCACGAGGCTGAAAAAGAGAAGCAGGTGCTTCTCGAGCCTACAAGTGTGGACTTGGTCCACTTTTAGGGCCTTCGGCCCTTGTTTACTATGGACTAAGTCTTGCACTTAGTCTAATCCTCCTTTTTTTTATAGAAACAATATAAATAAATAAAAATACTAGCTTTAATTCAAAATCAAACCCTAATTAAAATACAATAATAATTTTCAAATGAAACCTAATTTTAGTGGTTATGTGCACTTATTCAACTTTAAAAATGAATTACTCAGTCTATGTAACCTAATGAGCCTATGACTTAAAAAATCCATTTTTCCTAAAAATTCTATCTTTATATATATATACATATATTCTCTTCTTTCAATTTTCAGTATTTTCTAATTTTTTTGTATTTGTCTAAATTTTCTATTTTCTTTTTTTTTTTCTAAATTATGACCCTTTTCCCTTATTCTAAAAAAAAAAATTCTAAAATTACAAGGGTAAAAAAATGGGGTGCCTATAACTTACCACCTCTAAATAGATAACCATCTCTACATGGTACTCATCCGCTACTCTTCCTTCTTTATAATACTTGTATATAAGGCCAAAATGTAGATCATTCTAATACTGTTTTTTAATGCTTACAAACCTTAACATTTCGATCTATAACTCAGTGAGAAGATTATGTCTTCTTGATAGTGTGTTGGCAACTACATTGCTCTTGCCTTACTTGTATTTGATGACAAAGTTAAATCCCTTTAGAAATTCAATCCGTCAAGCTTAGCATTTAGAAAGTTTAGATTGCCTCCGCAAATATCTCAATGACTCATGATCTCTGTACATAACAAATTCTTTTGGCAAAAGATAACGTTGCTACACATAAAGAGCTCAAATTAGGGAAAAAAGTTCTTTGTCATAAACAAAATAGTTTAATTATGCTCCTCTAAGCTTCTTGCTATGATAAGCGACAAGGCAACCATCTTACATCAGCACAACTCCGATGCTAACTCTTAATGCGTCTCATTCAAGCTCAAATACTCTATTAAAGTCTGGTAGGGCCAAGATTGGGGCAAAGGTCAACCTTGCTTTTACCTTAGCAAAACTCTTCTCCTCTTTCTCTCCCTACTTGAACTTCGCATTCCTTTTCATAAGCTCAATCAAAAGAGCTACTATGGTGTTGAATCCTTAGATAAAGCGTCAGTAAAATGATGCCAATCCATGAAAACTTCTTACCTTGGTACATAAAGTTAAGTTAGCCACTCAATAATGGCTCGTAACTTCTCTTTGTCTACTCTTAATTCCTTTCCACCAACCACGTAACTTAGGAAGATCACTTTTCCCTAAGAGAAATAGCATTTCTTTAGGTTCCTAAGCAATCACTCTGCTTAGAGGACATAAAAAACAACTCTTAGATGTTTTATGTCTATTGCCAGGTCAGCATTATAGATAAGGCTGTCATCGAAGTAGACGATGACAAATTTCCAATCAGATTTCTCAAAACATGGTTCATCAATCTCATGAAAGTGCTTGGAGCATTTGATAGTCTAAAAGGCATGACCATCCACTCATACAAGTCATGTTGTGTCTTAAAAGCAATCTTCCATTCATCCCCTTGCCATATTCGAATTTGGTGGTATCTAGACTTCAAATCAATCTTATTGAGTACTTTCGCACCACTCAAGTCATCTAACATAACGTCTAACCTTGGGAGGGGTTATCAATTCTTGATCATAATTTTGTTGACAACTTTATTATCTACACACATACACCAAGTGCTGTCCTTTTTCGATACAAGTAATGCAAGTACAGCATAGCGACTAAGACTCTCCCTCACATATCCTTTTGCTAGCAGTTTATTGACTTGTCTCTAAAGTTCAATAGCTTGTTTGGGGTTCATATAGTAAGTCGGTTTGTTCAACAGGGCAGCATTGGGTATCAAGTCATTACAATGCTCAATGCCTCTAAAAGGGAGAAATCCCTCAGGCAATTATTCTAGAAATAGGTAGGATTACTTATCTAATAGCTCTCTAAATTCTAAGGTTAGCTTATCCTGATCCTTCAATTCTAGTAGTCATCTAATCAATAGGAAAGTTGGCATGCCGACCTTAATAGCTTCTTGTGGCTCTGATCTACTCAACACCAAAGCCTTCTTGGCTCCACAAGCCAACTTAGTTTGCAATCTACTTACTTAGCTTGATCTCATGGGGTTCAGGATAATTTTCCTACCATCCTTCTCAAATACATAGGTGTTTCCGAATCCATCATGCTTAACACTTTGGTCAAAAAGCCATGGTATACTTAACAACACATGAGATGCCCACATGGACAATACATCACAAAGAATTTCATCAAAATAGTTTCTAATTAAGATTGGCAGCAACACTTGTTGTGTGATGTGTAGTGCTCCCTTCTCATTCAACTAATGCAACTTATATGGCTTCGGATGTGAAATGGTCGACAACTTAAGTTTCTTAATCAAGTCAGAAGATGCCACATTGGTATAGCTTCCACTATCCACTATAAGCGCATAAACCTGTTCATTCACTTTACAAGTGATGTGGAATAGGTAATTACAAAACCCTACTACAACAATCATTAGTCACCAGAAGATATGAAACCGAAGCCAAGGACTGACAAAGTTAGTCATGAGGGTAGGTTTGAGCTTATTGAAAGCTCAAAAGGAAAGGTGGAAAATGCACGCGAATGACAATGAAAAGTAAAATAAGTGGACCTACAATCAACTCCACAGGATATGACACACCAATGGAACTATCAATGACTCATGGCTCAACTCGATAGGATGCATAAGCTGGTCCAATGAGGGTACTTGTCACCTAACCTTACTTAAGGGTTAGGAAAAGAGTGAAGTAATCAATGGAGAAAAATGCTCATGAAAAGGAGAAGTTTATATTCAATATCAAAATGAGTAAAAATGATGATGATACAACTACCTATTACAATAGTATTTATACTCAAAAGATTAGGGCATCTTATCTATAATGGAAAAGACAAAAACGGTAATGTCCGAAAAAAGTAATATACAAGGAATGATAAAGGGTATAATTGAAAACACAACAAAAATGGATGTCTTGTATAGAGGATTATGTCATGTGATGGCTCGGATACGTAGCTCTTTGTAAAAGGGTAACTTTCTGGCAAAAGAGACAATTTGTACAATCAGGTTGGTAAATGCTAAGCAAAGGTAGTAGGTTAGCTATGCTGAGCTAAGTGGATAATTCTTCCAAGGTAAATTCAGCTCAAACGTATTCATCATGGCTTAGATTCAGGTCAGCTAAATAGGTGGTTGGATGGCTGAACTGATGTTCAAGTATAGCTTAGGTCGACAATTAGAGACAATCAATGAGTACGATAGGTTTCGATCCAGCCAAGGCATCAAGTTAACAAATTGCAATACCTTGGATTCCTTTGTAATAAGACATAAGGAAAGAATTCGCTTAGCCATGCTTTCCATCCCTTAGGCTTTGGCTCAGGTCAAGGGTCTAGTGGTTTGATTCCTATCATGTCAAGCTAAACAAGCAACTAAAATCTCCAAAATCTTCATAAAACAACTCCATAAACTCTCATATAATTAAATCTTAATGTAACTAATAGTCACAATTAAAACTCTTCAAAATATTGAAAAGGAAATAATCATGGTTTTAAACATAAACTTTCATGTTCCATATAAACCAATAGATCTCTCACATAACAAGTCTATTTAACTTCTCCCACTAGCAGATCACGTCTCATTGTCATAATAGTAATGATACTCTCCAGTATCTTTATCCTAATTGTAATAATATGCTTCTCCATTCTCATCATAATCTACCTACTCATCTAAGGTTCCTGTAACTAAAAAAAAGAAAGGAATGAGCTAACTCTTAGTAGAAAAACGCAAAAACACATGCACATAACATGCAACAATTTACATAACACATGGAACAATGCAAATGGAAACATTAATCAATAGTTTAATATCTTTAATCAAGCCAACAATCAACATAGCTCATGATCACTCATGATTAACCGTAAACTTGGAGCATCTCAAACTCTATATACGGTTCTTAGTTAGGATATTGAAACTGTAGCCTCCATCTAAACAAGCATTAGGACACTAGCACAATGGCCCCATCTAAATAGGTACTGTAGCCTCCAGACGCCATACAACCTACTTAGCTTTAGGACACTGGTATTAGCACCTTCAACATTAGCCTAATCAACCTAATATCATATCCATGAGAGATTCCACAGGGGACAATAATGCCCAAAGATCAATAAGGTGCCACCTTAGGGACATTGGTACTACGAACCCCTGAGCCTAGCCAAACGCAAGCAACAAACATGTTTTTTTCCAATTAGCCATTAATTCAATTTACTTTAAGTATCTTAGATAAGTACAAGCAACAAACATAGGTTTTACATACCTGGATCTTAGAAACAACTTAGAAACTTATCTCATATGAATTTTTAAAGTCAACACCTAAATAATAAAATGAGAATAACTCCTTTTTAGACTCTTTCCTTAAGCCACATAATTCTAACTAAGTTTTCTTACTCATCTCACTATGTTAATAAGTCCGGATTTTTATTCAACTTGAGGTTTAAGTATCTATTTAGATTCCTATAGATGTTTAAAAAAGGTTCAAATATGGTTAAAGGAAAGATACAAATGAGAAACAATTGAAAAAGAAGGACTACAAGAATATACCCAAGGCTCATAGTCATGTTCTTAAATTGTAGTCCTTCTTTAAACTCAACACCACAATTCACACCCGTAGTCTACCTAAGCTTACAAGTCCACGACCTAGGTTCTTGGCCGTAATCTTTGGTCGTAATCCTCTTGTAAAACTTTTCTTCTCTTCACACTCTAAAGAAAATTCATGTCGAGGGGTCTACAAGTAAGATCACAACCATGATCTTGCCCGTATTCCTCTTGCTCAACATATTCTTCTTTTTTTCGACTGCCAAATCATCCCACAACATCTCTAATCCATGTTATAATCCAGCTTCTTCCTAAGATTTAATCTTTCTTATTAATTAATAATAAGGAACACTTAGATGTGTTTTGATCCCCAACACAACAAATAGATCGACAACAAAAACAAACATACAGACCATGATTAAGATCACTAAAAGTAATCGCAAACTGCACAATAATTCGATCAATGTAACAATTTAAAATGTCTCCTAACATTAGGGATACACACAAACCAAGTCTAAGACAAAAAGGAATCGCTGTGTCATACCTTACCTTAGCCTTGTTTTTTCGGTTCCTCTAAAGACGGTTCTCTAAAAACAATAGAGCAAAAAATGAGCCTTAGGGTTTTGCAATACCTTTTATATTTAAGGGTAGAAAAGATCACCTTACCCCTCTTAAAAAATTTTTATTATTCTTCTTAGCCCATCCATTATATTTCTTATTTTCTTTTCATTAACCAATTGATTAATTTAATTTTCTATGGTGTCACATACTCTCCCCTTCAATGAACTTTCATTCTTAAAAGTTTACTTGAATTAGTGAAAAGCTATGGGTACTTGTTCCTTATGTTCTCTTCTAACTCCTAAGTAGCTTCCCATTCTAGTTAGTTATTCCACTGTACTTTAACATACTTTATCTCTCTTCTCCTTAACTTTTGCACCTTTTATCCACTCTCTTAGTCGGCCTTTCCATGATAGTCATGTTAAGTTATACTTTAGGTATCTCGAGCTCAACTTCATGTTCTTCATTTGGTTTGAACTTCTTCAACATAGAAACACGAAATACATTATATACTCTTGCTAGCTGAGGTAGCAACTCCAACCGGTAAGCTACATCACCAATTCACTCTTAAACCATATAAGGATCAATGTATCTGGGACTCAACTTTCCCTATTGGCCAAATTTAACCACTCCCTTCATAGGAGAGATTTTCAATAATACTTGATCACCAACCTAAAACTTAAAGGGTCTTCGCCTCTTATTTGCATATATGCTTTGGCGACTTTAGGCTCCTAACATCCTCTTTCTGATAATTGTTACCTTATTCTCTAACTCTTGTCTAAGCTTTAGTCTAAGCACTTGTCTCTTGTCTATTTATTCCCAATGCAATGGCAACTTACACTTCCTTTCGTATAGAGCTTCATAAGGTGCTATCTAGATAGTTGCTTGGTAACTATTGTTATAGGCAAACTCTGCCAGGTGTAGGTACTCATGCTAACTACTTCCAATGTCTAAGGCATAGGCTCTTAGCATATTGTCCAAAATTCGAATCGTCCTTTCAAATTGTCCATCCATCTATGTATAGAATGTTATAGTAAACTTAAGTTTTATTCCTAAGGCATCTTGTAAACTCTTCGAAAATCTACTCACAAACCCAGTATCTCTGTCAAAGGTGATAGACACTAGAATTCCATACAACCTTATTACATTCTGGATATATAACTTTTCCAATCTCTCTAACTTGTACTTCACATTAATTGATATGAAATGAGTCATCTTTGTTAGTTTATTAACTACTGCCCATATTACATTATGTTTTTCTTTAGTCTTAAGGAGGTGTGTCACGAAGTCCATGATCAAATGCTTCCACTTTCGTTCAAGAACTAGCAATGGCCTAAGTTCTCCACGTACCCTCTACTGCTAAGCTTTGACTAACTGATAAGTAAGACACTTGGAAACATACTCTGCAATTGCTTTCTTCATGTTATCCACCAGTAATGTTCCTTTAAGTCCCTATACATCTTCATATTTCCCTAATATAAGGTATAACTTGAATAATAAGCTTCTTTAAGTAACTCCCTTTTCAACTTTCAATTCGCCGATTCACAAATTCTATTTCTAAATTTGAGAACTCCATCTAGATCTATAATGAACTGTATTGCTTTATCTTATGCTACCTTACTTCTGATTTCTTGTATCCTTACATCTTTCAATTGAATTGCTTGTAATTTGTTAATTAAGGTAGTTTGAATGTGTAAGGTCACCAAGCGTACACTTACCTCTTATATCACTATCTCTAATTTCAATCTCCTCATGTCCTCTAGTAAGGGTCTTTGCAAAGTGATCATGGTGGCTATCTTTCCCCATTTATTTCTACTTAGCGCATCTGTGACTATATTTACCTTTCTAAGGTGATATTGAATATCTATGTCAAAGTCCTTTATCAATTCTAATGACCTTCTTTACCTCTATTCAACTCCTTATCGGTAAAGAAGTACTTTAAATACTTGTGACTAGTGAAGATCTTACACTTCTCGCTATACAAATAATGTCTCCATAGCTTAAGTGCCAAAACAATAGCTACCAACTCTAGGTCATAAGTTAGATAACTCTTCTCATACAATTTTAGTTGACAAGAAGCATACGTTATCACCCTTTCACCTTGTATGAGTATATAGCCCAACCCCCTTGATATTAAGTATCACTATTATTTAAACACTGGAGCCATTATTGATGGACTGTAAACCTCAAGACCTCTCACCTGAGCTCACCTCAAGGGTATGCAAGGTCTTATAAGAAGGATACGGTCTTCTTAACTCAACTAGGATGAGCTCCAGTATAAGGAAGGCCTGGTGCTAAACTCTTTTTATAACTTTACTACTAACATAAATGCAAAGCTCTTAATCCCTCCCAACACGACTAACCTGCTTAGTGCCAAGGTCCTTGATTTTGACCTCTAAATCCTTCTCTACCAACCTGATTCCACATCCAAATAGCTCAACTCTAGTACCTTACTGCCCTCAATACGAATTCAATAGCAACTTACCACTTGTCCTAGCTTTTTTTGACATTTATATTATATTCCCTTTTGTCTTTGGTCCCATTTACCCTTTTTAGTATTGTACTATGTTTTCTTACCTTGTATTACCTTTTATGTAATTTCATGCATTTCTTTGTAACCTTAGGAGCTTACTATAAATAGCCTTTATCCTTTACAACTAGAATCAACCTTATCTTCCTTATTGAGCCTGATTTTTTCCTAGTTTTTTATTTATTTTTCTTAACCTAATCAATATTAAACTTTAACCCATTTAATACTAATCTTCAACTAAGAGATAAGAAAAATCTAGCTTTCTATTTCTTTAAAACTTGGAGTTTCCACCCAATCGGGTCAGGAAAAAGAACGAGTTAAGTCAAATCAATTGGGTAGATTGGTTTAACCTAGCTAGTAGTCTACTAGAAAACCAATTTTAAGAAAAGGTTTTGAAAAATCAAAGATTTGAGTCTAAGGACTAACCTTTTAAACCCTTAAAGGGTACAAATTTTGTCTTCCCAAAATTAATTTTATCTTTTAAAATATCCATTTTAACTATTTCTAAATTTACAATTAAAACAAATTCTATTTGCATAAATAACAAATCGAAATTATTTATAAAAGGAAAATTAAAAAGATTTCTTTTTTTAAAGTCGTCCCGTAAGTGCCTACGTCCTTTAAAAGGGATCAAACTTTTCACAGTTTGTTTAGTAAAACTTTCATGTATTGGTTGATCTTAATTCGAGAAAATAGTTGGGTTTAAGTTTCTTAACCTTTTAATTTTGTTTCAAGAAAAATTCTGAGGGTCCTAAATTTATTTTTGGTAAGTTTTAAAATGTCCTAATATTAAAAGTTGATTTATTTTTATTTTGGAAAATGATTTTTCTAAGTTATAAAACTCATTTATTTACTAATTTACGTATTTTTCATTTTATTTTTATTCTTTATTATCTATGAATTTCTAACCAAAACATAAATAAATTAATTAATTAATAATATTTTTTTTTTCTTTTTTCCTCTTCTTTAGATTCCTTTTTTTTTTTTTTACAATTACAAATACAACAAATTTATAAAAACAAAATAAATAAATAAATGAAAAATGAATCAAAACATAAGGGAGAGGGTCAAACTAGATAACTCATGCGGGTTAGTTTAAAGAAAGAGGTGAGGTTCAATAGGTCGAATTTGGGTCAACTTGACCCAAACACGTGCAAGGTACGTAATTGCATATGGAGAAGAAGTAAGGGGGATGCATGGGGGGGTAGTGGGCACCGCGGGGACCGGCATTTCCAAGAGTCCTAGGCAGCTAAATGAGTAGGGAAGGCTAATTTCATGCAAATTTAATTGGTAATGTGGGTGTAAGGACAAGGCCTTGGCTTAGAGTGAAGTTTTTCGTAATGGTGCAAGGTGATCAGTTAAGGTAGTCATGCATGGCCGTGGTAGTGCTTGTTGCAGTGTGAAATGGGAGTTATTTAGGAGTTTTTGAGTGAGTGGAGTTTGGTTTAGGGTGAAAACCACTAGAAAGTGGTGGTTCATGATGGTGGCTACGAGTCTAAACCTTAAGTGTCGGTGGTGGAGCTAAGAGGCATGATGGGCTTTGGGATTGGTGTAAAATGAAAGGTAAGGCCATAGGAAGTCTAATGGCAGCATGAGTTTTGTTAGAAATTCACTAAAGGTTAGGTAGTTCTAGAGAAAGAAAGAGTGGCCTTGATTGGGTTTTAAAGAGAGAGAAAGCTTGGATTTGTGTTTGTATGGAGTGTCTCAATTGTTTCTTGTTGCTAGAATAGCTTCCTTAGTCCCTTATTTATACATTTAAAGATCAAAACAAGGATGGAAGGGATCAAATCACCATTGATTTGAGATTGAATGAGGGAGGAAAACCCATGATTTGATTCGATTTTGGATGCAAATCAAAGTTGATTTCTAGTCAAAACTATGTTTAATATATTATTTCTTGCCATAAACAAACATTAGAAGCTTCAATTTTTACTTTAAAGGCAAGGATCAAGCATAATCAACATGGGGCAAAAATCTTAAGCTTAACTTTTCTTAATTTTCAAATGCAAAATTAGCCCTTTAAAAAGCTGTATCTGGATGCAAAAGTGGTACAAATCCATAGTATTACACTTGGATTGGTGAAATCATGAAGAAAAATGGTCTTAAAGTGAGGACCCCTAGCTAATTTCACATGAGAAAATGAGAGAAACATAGGGAAAGTAAGGGAAAGAGGTGATAACGTGGTGCCGACATGGCACTACGTCAGTTGCACCACCTAATCGAGTTCTACCATGTGTCAGGCCAACATGAGGCCCAATCAAATGTGAGCACATGGTGTACATAGGTGAGAGAAAATAAAAAGGCACAAAGTACCTATAGTGAGATTCAATCCCTAAACCTCTTACTTATTGCTAATATGAGTTTAAGTGTATTACCATCAGGCCATTGATTTATATCTTATTCATATATACAATCAAATTATATATATGAACTAGTTAACCTGAGTTAAATTTTAATCTAAGTCTAGGCCTAAAATTCCCTTTGTTATTTTTATTATTTAAGACCCAAAAAGGGTAGTAAAGTTATTAAAATTTCATATTCTTAAATTATCTACTTCTCTTTTTTATTTTTTATTTCTACTTTTTTTTTGGTATTTTTCTAAATTTTATACTTTTCTAAATTTTCTATTTACTATATTTTTCTAAATTAGGACCCTTTTTATTCTAAAAAAAGTTTAAAATTACAGAGAGACAAAAATAGGGTGTCTACACTACTGTTAATGAATATTCTCCTGTATTCTTGCAAGAAACCTTCTTCAAGTATATTGCTTACACTCTTATCTAATCTTGTTAATAGCTCGAAGTTAGTGGCAAGTAGACCTTAGCTTTTACTTATATGTAATATTAAATGAGATTTAAGTCGTGTAGTATTCCTTAATGTATCATATCCGACAAATAGCTTTATGAAGCTCCTGGTACTTTTGATCGACAATTTTATACTTTCTTCGATATCTCGAAGGACCCATTTAGTCCCCCCATAGTACGACCTTATGATAACTGAGTTCCAAGACACATCAATTACAAGTCTTCTTTTCAACTCTTAGAAGCTCTTCACACATTTGTCATCCTACTCAAACTTTACTCCTTTCTATATTAACCTCATCAATGGAGCTGCTAGTTTAGAGAACCATCCAAGAAACTTTTTGTAATACTTAGCTAACCCTAAAAACTTCAGATTTTGGTTACTATGTTCAGTCTTGACCAATTAAGAATTGCTTTAACCCTCTCTAGGTCAACGGATAATCCATCTCTATTAACGATGTGCCCTAGAAAAGAAACTTATTGTAGCTAGAATTCACACTTAGAGAACTTAGCATATAACTTTTTAATATGCAACTTATTCAACACCTGTCTCAAATGTTCTTCTAAACTCTTTGAGTAAACTAGAGTATCATCAATAAACACTACTATAAATCTATCTAGAAAATCTTTAAACACTTTATTTATGAGGCTTATGAAAGTAGCTAGTGCATTTGTTAATCTGAACGGTATGACTAGAAATTCATACAATCCATACCATGATCTCAAGGGCGTCTTTAGTATGTCCTCTTTTTTTATTCAATCCTAATCTTAAGTCTATCCTTAAGAAGCCTAAAACTAGTCAAAGAGGTCATCAATATGAGGGAGGAGATACTTTTTTTTTTTATTGTCACACTATTCAATTCTCGATAGTTGATACAAAAGCGTATGTTGCTATCTTTTTTTTTTTCTCACAAAAAGGACTAGCACACCTCATGATGATGTACTAGGTCTAATGAATTTCTTATCTTCTAATTCTTGTAGCTGTTTCTTTAATTCAACCTATTCAATTGGTGCCATTCCATACGCCGCTTTGGAGATAAGCTTTGTCTTTGATATTAAATCAATACTAAACTCAACATATCTAGCTAGAGGTGAACCAAGTAAATCTTTAAGGAAAACATCCTAAAACTCATTCACTAATGGAACCCTTTCTAACTCCATAGTCTAGCTTAAGCATGCAGTCAAGGCTACTAACTTACTATTACTTGATACATCATATGAGGAGAACCCTAATGGCTTCTAATCTTTCAACTAGAAACCAAATGGCTCTTCATTCTCAAGAGTAAAATAGACTAGCTTGTTATTGCAGTCCATAGTAGCATAATTACTTGACAGATAATTCGCTCCAAAAAGAAAAAAATCAAAGTCAAACATGTACAAAACATATAGATCAGCTAATAAGACTCGACTACGAATCTCTATTTTAACTCCCTAACAAATCTGATTCAACAACTTTCCCATACCAAAAGGAGACCAAACACACAAAGAATCAACTAGCACTCGACTTTCATAGCGTAAGCATACACAAAAGACTCGGCTATATAAGAATAGGTGGTACCAATGTCAAATAACATGTATGCTTTAGTAAAGTTCACTAAAAGTGTACTTACCATGATGTCACTTCCCTAATCATTCTGGTAGTCTAACTACTACTATTAAAATGCAAATAATTTTGTAAGAGCCTTTGTCCTCAATCTTGCAATCACAACTATACCTCCTTATCCTCAACCATGGGCTCTAACATTTTGTTGTAATACTAGTTATTGCATTGGGGCTAGTTGATTAACTACATTACACTTATAAGTTCTATGTCCCCTCTATTTACAACTAAAACAAAAAGTCTGTGGAATCTTCACCTTCTCTAGGCATTCCCTACCGATATGTCATACCTTACCATAGGAGAAACATGCTTCATCCAATCATCTACACTCTTTCAAATCATGACAGTAGACTTAAGTCCTATAGCTAGCGTTGATAATGGTAAGGCCGACAGCTAAGGAACTAGGTTGGTTAGTAGAGGCCCAATTGGTATAGCCACTAGTCTGGCTATAGGTTTGGTAAGCTAAATGAAAACTCTCTTACCTCTATCCTACATCACTACACTTATAGCGAGTCTCTTCCTTAGAACCACTTTCACCCTAGAAGATTCAACTTCAGCCTCTAATGTCTCCTTCTTACTCTTCTCCATCTTTTTGGCTTTTTTGACTACAGCTGCATAGTTTTATAGCTCAAAAGACCCTATCTCATGCTGTAGAGCAGCTTCTAAGCCTCTAACAAGTCTCTACACTTTAGATCCTTCATTAACTCTCTAAGCCTATGGTAAGAGCTTATGTAAGCAATTGAGTTTAACTTCATACAATTCAATTGTTTGGTCCCCTTGCCTACAATCATAATACTAGCCTACCAATCTTTCCCAAAGACTAGGAAGGAAATACTTTATATAGAACAGCTCCTTGAAAGTAGCCTAACTAATAGGAGTAGCGTGATGCACTCTTCCCTCCAATTAGCAATAGCATCTCTCAGCATGTATGTATCAAACATCTTCCTCCCATGAGGAATTTCAAAACCTTTAAAACCCTTATCTATGTTAGTTGTCCATCTCTTAGCCATCATAGGATCATCTGTCTTGGGATGGAATTACTTTGCCAACCTTACAAACTTTTCCAGAGTAATAACTCCATGATTCTCATGATTGTTTCCACCTCCTACTCTTACAGCATGCCTATTTCCTCCATTAACTCCATTGTTGTTCTCAACCATCAACCGCTATTGTTGCTACTTATGCTGCCTTTGAATATGATCTTGTTGTCTATTAATCACCCCCAACATGTTATCAATTGTATTCAGCAACCTATCAATGTCCTCCTTGGTAATAGGCATATTATCATTTACACCCTATGGCTACTGTTGATTGCCCTGCAACTTAGCTTCCCTAGGAACATCACCCTAACCAGCTCCTATAACTCCTCGCAACTCAAATCTTCTTCTTAGAGGCATACTATAGCCAAAACAAAACAAGAGAAAGAATAAAAACTAAGGTTGGTACAAGGAATAGAAAGAAAAACATAAGAAAAGGGAAACAGAAAATTATTGAATAAGAATAACTATCTACACTAAGAATCCCTACATAAGTACCACACTCATCATAGCTTACTGTCCTACAAATCAATTGCCTATGTTTCTATTTGATTTACCACACCTATGCTCTAATACCACTTTAATTTGTAATGCCCTAAGCTCAAGGTGCCATAGAATTCCATCTGTTCCTAGTAAACTACTGACACGCCAGGCTAAACGAGCAACTAAAATCTCTAATATCTTCATAAAATAACTTTATAAACTCTAATACAATTAAATCTCAATGTAACTGAAAGTCACAATTAAAACTCTTCAAAATACTGAAATGGAAATTATCATGGTTAAACTAAACATAAACTCTCATATTCCATATTAACCAGCAAGTCTCTCAAATAACTAGTCTATTTAACTTCTCTCACTACTGGATCACATCTCATCGTTATGTTACTAATAATATTCTTCGATGTCTTCATCCTAATGATAATAATATGCTTACATATTCTCATCATAATCTACTTACTCATCTAAGGTTCCTACAGTTGAAAAAGAAAAGGAACGAGCTAACTCCTAATACAGAAGCCCATAAACACATGTACATGATATGCAACAATTAACATAACGTATGCAACAATGTAAATGGAAACATCAAACCATATGTTAATATCTTAAATCAAGCCAACAATCAACACAACTTAGGATCATTTATGATTAACCCTAAACTTAGAGCTTCTCAAACTCCACATACAATTCCTAATAAAGATCAAGGACCAATTATACGCTCCCGAGCCCAAAGGCTCTCTCAGGTGGTTTGTCGAGCTATTCGAGGTGAGTTAAGTGCTTAGGAACAGTACTTGTCCCAATCCAATCTGCCAAACTACTTTGCTCTCCATGTTATCTAAGGCATTGTTGAGGTCACCAACCATCGTGCCAAATCGAACCCTCCATTATGCACTAATCCAAACACCAAATCTGAATATAGCAATCCCTACAGTAACTATCAACAGTCGACCAACCGAGGCCGACCTTACTATGAGCCGTCTCTAAGCCAACCTTAGTCTAGCCCCTTTCGACACTGAATAGACCTGAACAAAGGCCTACCTTTACTCGGATCACAACATTGTCAGAATCATAGTAAAAACGCACACGCATGATGTTCACTGTATACGATTTCATGTTTCCCTATAAAGTATTTTCCTTTTATTTAGCAAATAGGAATTCGTTTTTGTAATTATCTGTAACGTAGAACTTATCCTAACAGGGTACTACAAATAATCACGTAATGTAACAGCTGCAAACAGAATATATAGAAGAATACACTAAACTTTTTACTCTCTCTTGAGTTAAGTATCCTCTTGCTTACACTTGAGCTACTCTTATCTAACCCATTCGAGCGCGAACGAGTGGCGAGTAACCTCCGACCATACTTATGTGTCATATCAAGTGTGACATAAGCTCATGTGAGGCATTGGTGCATCATATCCTTCATCAATGCACAGGAACCCTATTTACCCACAACTATCGTTTACTTTTCAAGCCATCTTGTAGCTTGGACTCATCCTTTTAGTTACACGTGATATTAGATTCATGTATTCATCTACAAATCTGTATTAGTTCTTAGTTGGGATGCTAGCACTATGGCTTTCATCTAAACAAGTACTAAGATACCAATACAGTGGCCACCAAATGCCACTTAACCTGCTTGGTTCCAAAACAATAGTACCACAACCCTTAAACACCAATCTAATATATCTTGTATCATATCTAGGGGAACTCTTGATACGGATTCGTAGATGAACACACAAACCTAGTATCACATGTAACCAAAGGAGTAGGTCTAAGCCACGAGATGGCTTAAAAAGTAAATGATAGTCGAGGGATGAGTAAGGATTCTCGTGCACTGACGATGGATATGACTCACCAACGCCTCACATGAGCAGGTCACACTTGATATGATGTACAAGTATGGTCGAATATTACTTGCCACTAGTCTATGCTCAAATGGGATAAATAAGAGTAGCTCAAGAGTAAGCAAAACGGACACTTAGCTCAAGAGAGAGTAAAAAAGTTCAGTATATTCTTCTGTATATTGATTATGTGGCTATTACATTATGCGAATATTAATAGTACCCTATTTGGGTAAGTCTTAAGTTATAGAAATTACAAAGAATGGATCCTTATTTGCTAAACAAAAAGGAGAATAATTTACATGGAAATGAAATCGTGCAAAAGAGCGTCCTCAATAAGAAACGATGGTACGGTTGTTAGAAAGGACAGTGCACGCGCATTTTACTCAATCTACTATTCTGACACTATTGTGAGCCAAGCAAGGATGGTCCTTTGAACAGGTTTGTTCGGCATTGGTAGTTTAGCACCCCAACAATTAGGGCTAGATAGGGGTTGGATCAGGGGCAACTTACATTCAGGTCGGCCTCAACTGGTCAGCCCTTCACAATTGTCAACTTAGCCTCGGCACTTTAGAGATGGCTGTTTCCTAATTTAGTACTTAGATTGGGGTACAGAGAGGGGTCAGCACTATGTGTAGGCTAATTACCTCAGTAGCTTCCTGGATGGCGTGGAGAGCATAGCTTAGCAAATCAAATTAGGGAAAACACTGCTCCTCAATGCTTAACTCTCCTCAAACAACTCAACAGACCATATGAGAAGGTCCTCGGGGCTCGAGAGCAAGTGATCAGTCCTTGATCCCTATCATTCCCTTCAGGTTGTTTAAGATTTAGGATCAAATCTAGTTCGACTTTAGGTTGCTCATCCTCAGGAATGTAAGGTTGGAGTTCAGTAATGTTGAAGGAGTCTAAGACTCCATATCCTTTGGGTAATTCCATCCTATAAGCATTAGGATTAATCTTTTCAAGCACTTTGAAAAGTCTATTAGCTTTGGGAGACAACTTACTCTTCCTCAAGTTTAAGAACTGATCCCTATTGAGATGTATCTAAACTAAATCACCTAGCTAAAATTCTCTCTGTCTCCATCCTTAGCTCCGCTTCTTGAGTTTAGTGTTAGCTCGGCTCAATTGCTCTATAACCTTCTAGTGCATAGCTCTGATGGCCTCGACTCTTTCTATGGGTAGCCGGTCATCAGGGAGCTCGGGGTTGAATCTATAGGTGACCTCGAATGGAGATATGCTAGTTACACTGTGGGTGGTCCTATTGTAGGTGAATTCAATGATTAGCAGATACAGATCCCAATCGGCCATGTTTCATCTGACGGTAACCTGTAGCAAAGTTCCCATAGTTTAGTTGACAACTTCGGTCTGTCTATTAATCTGTAGATAGCAGGATATATTGTAGAGTATCTTAGTTCCCATTCGCCTCCAAAATGTCCTCTAAAAGTGGCTCATGAACTTAGGGTCTTTATTTGAAATAATGGTTTTAGGCACACAGTAAAGCTTGATCATCTCCTACAAGAAAAGAAAAGAGATAGTCGAAGTGTCATTAATTTTAAAGTAGGGCACAAAATGTGCCATCTTACTAAACTGATCCATAACCACCATGATAAAGTCCTTCCCTTAGAATGTCTTTGGCAATCCTAACATAAAGTCCATACTTAGCTTGGACCATGGCTTAGTTAGGACAAGCAAGGGTAGGTAATGTCCTTACTCAGCTTAGCTCTTTACCTTACTACAGGTTGCATACCTTTCCAGCATGGACTACACGTCTCTCATCATTCTCGACTAAAAGAATCTCACAGAAAATACTTCAAGGGTTCGATATTGGCTAAAATGTCCTGTTAATCCTCTTACATGCGACTCGCACACCAATAATTCTCTCATGGAACAAGTCAGGATACATGGCCTTCTCTTCCTGAATAAGTGTCTATCTTCCCTATTATAGTCATCCAATGATCGTCCTTCCTCACATTGAGCATAGATAGGACCAAAGTATGAGACTTCAGCATATAATTCCTTTATGGTTGAAAAAACCACGTAGCCTTGTTTGTAGCTCAATCAAGAGGGTATGTCATCTCGATAAGGTGTTGGCCACTACGTTGCTCCTTCCATTCTTGTATTTTATGACATAAAAAAATCCCTTCATAAACTCAACCCATTTAGCTTGTCTCCGGGACAACTTCAGTTGGCTCTTTAGATATCTCAAGGACTCATGATCAATATAGATAAAAAATTCCTTGGGAAGCAAATAGTATTACCATATCATCAAGGCTTAGATTAAGGAGTAAAACTCCTTATCATAGAGAGAATAGTTGGGTGTAGCTCCTCGAAGTTTCTCATTGAAGTAGGCAATAAGTCGGCTTTCTTATGTCAACACAACTCCTATGCCTAGTCTAAATGCATCACACTCTACTTCTAACACCTTATCAAAGCTTAGTAAAGCTAAGATGGGGGCTTTTTTTAACCTCTCTTTCACTTCCTCAAAACTCCTCCCCTCTCTCTCTCTCCCTATCTAAATTCAATATTCTTCTTTCACAGTTCAGTAAGTAGGGCCGTAATTGTATTGAAATCCTTTATGAATTGGCAATAGAACGATGCTAGGCCGTTGAAGCTTCTCACATCTACAGAGCAGGTCAGCTCAAGCCATTCTACAATCGCTCTTATTTTCTCATCATCAACTCGAATGCCACCTCCACAAACCCCAAGAAGATCACCTCAGATCGGAAAAAGTTGCACTTCTTTAGATTGGCATAGAGTTGGTTAACTCGAAGTTTCACAAGGACCCTTTAGAGATGCTCCCTGTGAATCTCCAAGTCGATGTTGTACACTAAAATGTCGTAAAAAAAAAAACTACAACAAATTTCCCTATAAATTCTCAAAGCACATGATTCATCATGCACATAAATGTGCTCAGCGTGTTAGACAACCTAAATGGCAATACAAACCATTCATATAAACCATGTCATGTCTTGAATGTAGTTTTTTACTCATCACCTTCACACAATTAGATTGACGGTATCCAAATTTGAGATCGATCTTAGAGAATACTCTTACTCCACTTAACTCATCTAGCATATCATCAAGCCTAAGTATGGGATACCTATACTTGATGGTGATTCAATTGATTGCTCAACTATAGACACACATTCACCAAGAACCATCCTTCTTCGACACTAACAAAGCCAGAATGGCATAGGGGGCTAAAGGACTTACATACATACCCTTTCTTCATAAAGTCATCTACTTGCCTCTGTAGCTTGGCGGCCTACTCAAGGTTCAACCTATAGGCAAGCTTGTTCAGTAGTGCGGCCCTTAGCTATAGGTTAATTGCATGCTTGACACCTCGAATTGGAGGTAAAGCCTTTAGTAGCTCCTCTAGAAATAAGTCGGCAAATTCCTCCAGTAAGGTTTTCACCTTAGCATACAACTCCTCCTCGGACCTCAATTCCAGAATTCTTCAAACCAATACATAGGTCGGTCTTTCAAGCTCCATCTCTCTCTTCAATTTATCTCGAGTCAATACTAAAGCCTCCTTCTTCAAGGCTCAAGTCAGTTGAGATTGCATGACCTTCACCTGTTTGGTGATCATAGGACTCAGTTTCATCCTTCTTCCTTCATGCTCTATAAAGCATGTATTGCTCCTTCTATCATACATAACTGCTCAATCAAACATCCATGGTCTTCCAAGTAGAATGTAAGACGCACTTATGGGTAGTACATCACAGAGCACGTCATCTCAATACTTGCCAATGCAGATCGATATAGACACCTATTTGTTCACTTATAGGGCTCCCTTATCACTATGCTAATAAAGTTTATAAGGTTTCAAATAGGGCATGGTTAGTAATTTTAGTTGCTGGACCATAAATGTAGAGGTTGCATTAGTGTAGCTCCTACTATCAACAATCAATGCACATAGTGAGTCATTTACCTTGCATTCAATATAGAAGAGATTTTCTCTCTATTCATCTTCAGGTAGAGGACTGATACTCATTATCTTCCTCAATACTAGAGCGGTGGGCATAAAGTTTCCTTTTTCACTATAGATAACCTTCTCCTTAGACAACTCGGTCTATCCATCCTCCTTCAACTCCTTTAGTTCCATATCAGTACCATCAACCTCAACAGTTGACGCTTCACCTCTGATCACCATGGTTCACTTGTTCGGACACCGAGTGGCCATGTGTCCAAATCCTTAGCATTTGAAACACTTAATCTCACTTATCTTCCTTCCTAAACTCTAGCCTTTCTCAAACTTCCTTGGGGGTTCCCTCTCCTCTACTTAAGTAGTCTGAATAAGTTGAATCTCAATGGTCTTGCTTAGTTTCGTTCACATAGGTCTGCTCGGAACAAGTCGACTATTGCTAGGATGGTTGACAAATGGCCAGAATCTTCCTATCCAGTGCCTTTCTATCCTCTAAGTGGTTTGAATTGCATCATCAAGCATACTAGCATCTAGAGTTTCTAGGACATACCCAATCTCATACTTCAACCCACCAATGAATCGAGATACAATTTGGTGTTCTAGCTCTACGACTTCACATTGGATTATTAACATTTGGAATTCCTTAACGTAAGCATCCATACTCGATCTTCCTTGTCTCAATTCTTGCAGTCTTTTGAAGGCATCCTACAGATAATAACTCAGTACAAACCTTCTCTACATGACTCTCTTCATTTCATCCCAACTCCTAATTTCTCATTCTCCTTCCCTTCTTCTAGTGACTTGCAAGTTCTTCTACCACAAGGCGATATAACCAATGAACTCCAACACAGTAAGTCTAACCTTTACATTATCAGGCATTTCATATCATTCAAACTACTTTTCAATCTGATCTAGCCAATCTAGGTAGTCCTCAGTATCACTACTTCTAGAGAAACCTAGAATGCACATCCTCAATCCCTTAACTCTAAGGGCTTGTACATTTCTTTCCTCAAGTTCATAATACTCCTCTACTTCATCATCTCCTTCTATTTCCTCCTCAATCTCTTCAAGTGCTAGCCTTTGTCTAGCAAACCTACCAACTCCTTCAGCTCGAGGTAGTCGAGCTGGGGCATTAGCTCAACCAAACCGACCATTGTCTCATCCTTGCTACGCATGTTCCCTAGTAAGGCTCTTTTTAGCTCACTGCCTGTCTTCTTGGATAACAATCACCAGGTTAGCTATCAAGTCAGTAAGCCTATCCAAGTGGTTACCCACTGACTAAGGTGTAAAGCTTCCTTCCTGTCTTTGGCCATGTCAAGTACCACTTTCTTAGTTTCCTAAAGTTCCTTGAATACTAGAGTCTAACATTAATCGTTACTTCACAATGACAATTTCATAACAAACAAACAGTCAACCACACTCTATTTTAACATATCGAAAACAAGGGAAAACAGAGTACAGAACACTTCTCAACTACTAAACTTCAAAGCTAACAATAAAACTGCTATATCATGGGAGTAGTAATAGACTACTCAAAGAACATAGTAGCAGAATCCAACTTTGAATGTAACCAATGCTTTGATACTAAGATGATACAGATTCATAGATGAACACACGAACCTAGTATCATACATAGCCAAAGGGATGGGTCCAAGCCACAAGATGGCTTGAAAAGTAAATGATAGTCAAGGGATAAGTAGGAATTCCTATGCACCGACAACTAATATGACACACCAACGCCTCACATGAGCTCGGGTTACCCTCGATATAATATACAAGTATAGCCAAAAGTTACTCACCACTAATCCACACTCGAATGGGCTAGATAAGAGTGGCTCAAGAGTAAGTAAAAAAGATATTTAGCTCATAAGAGAGTTAAAAAGTTTAGTGTATTCTTCTGTGTATTGATTATGTAGCTATTACATTATGCGAATATTAATAGCACCCTATTAGGATAAGTCTTAAGTTATAGAAATTACAAAGAATGGATCCTTATTTGCTAAACAAAAAGGAGAATAATTTACAAGGAAACAAAATCATACAAAAAAGCATCCTCTATCAGAAAGGATAGTACAGTTGTCAGAAAGGACAGGGTGTGTGCGTTTTACTCAGTCTGCAATTCTGACAATATTGTACGTCAAGTAAGGGTAGTCCTTTGATCAAGTTTGTTCGGCATTGGCAGTTTAGCACCCCGAAAATTAGGGCTAGACAAGGGTTAGATCAGGGGCAACTGATAACTCTAATTTTAAACATATTTTATATGGTGATTTTATGGTATTTCCCTTACATTTTTTGTTTTCTTTAAAGAAAATGATACTTAATTGAGTAAAATGTTGATTTTAGGGTTTAAACGCATTGTAGGCTCGAAAACGAAGAAAAGGAATCAAGTTTCACTCAATTCCGAGTTCAAACGAAGAAGTTATGAAGTTTTGAAGTTGTGTAGAAAATTTGCCTAAGTGCAGAAAGTTACACGACCTGGGGACACGACTATGTCCCAGGCCGTGTCTGGTGACGAAAATAAAATCCATATAATACACATATATAAGGGGATCTTAGGGTTTAAAAGAGGGGAGACATTACAGAAACGGAAAGACACAAGAGACGAGAGGAGACTTAAGGAGAAACAACATCAAGAAGCGATAACGACATCGATTTCAAGATTAGAGATTGTTCATCAAATCAAGAGGGTTTTCATGCTTTGTTTTACGTTTTTGATGGAACTCGTTTTTAGATTCGTTATGATAGCTTAGAATTCAAGTATTTAGGATTATGGAACCTAGGGTTTCATGTAACCCTTGGATTGAATTATAATTTCAAGAAAGTTTCTATCTTTTCTTGATTCAATTATGTCGTTTAGTTGTGGATTGATAATTTTAAAGTGTCAATATATGATATTATGCATGTTGATTGAGAAATTGCATGTGTAATTAGATCTTAGCATAATTGAAGAGAATTACATGTATACTTAGAGATAAGATACATGTTTCTTCCGGAAAGTTGATTGTTTGTGTGGAAATTCATTATACATTAATGCAATTCTAAATTATATTACTAAGTAAAGAGATTCCGGTAAATAATTTAGGATTAGGGTTAATATGCTTCAGAAAGATATTAGCTTTAATTGTGAATCCCTCCGGTCAAGAATAATAGAAACTGAATTGAATATATTTTAAAAGGTTACATGTTAAACACTAGGGGAAATAATTCCTAAATACATTATTGCATACTTGAAGTCGTTTGTAGTTTTATTGCTTTCTAATTTGCGTAATTAAGTCTCATAAGTAGTTTAGTTTATTAATTTCAGTATTTTTAATTCATTCAACTCATCATAATTTTCCGGTTAGATAATAAAACTAAAGTTAATATTAGTACTCAAAATCTCTGAGGGATCGACTCGGACTCACATCCGCTATATTAAAATTGATAGGTACGCTTGCCTCGTATCAGCAACTCACATTTGGGTCGGCCTTAGCTAATCAGCCCTTTACAATTGTCAGCTTGGCCTCAACACTCTAAAGATGGCTGGCTTCCTAATTTGGTACTTAGATTGGGGTACGAGGAGGGGTCAGCACCATATGTAGGCTAATCACCTCGGTAGCTTCCTAAATGGTATGGGGAAAGAGTAGCTCAGCAAATCGGACTGGAGAAAATAGTACTCCTCGATGCTTAACTCTTCTCAAACAGCTTGGTGGACCATGTAAGAAAGCCTTCAAGCTCAAGAGCAAGTGATTAGTCCTTGATCCCTATCAACTCTACTCAAGATAAGATCACCGAACGATAAAAAAGGTACCACGTTAGAGACACTAATACTACGACCCTCTGAACCTAACCAAACACAAGCAATAAACATGTTTTATTGTAGTTAACCATTAGTCTAGTTTACTTTAACTATCCCAAACAATTACAAGCAGTAAACAAAGGTTCCACATACTTGGGTCTCGAAGACAACTTGAAGAACTTATCTCATATGAATTTTCAAAGTCAACACTTAAATAACAAAATGATAGTAACTCCTCTTTAGATTCTTTCCTTAAGCCACATAATTCTAGCAAAGTTTTCTTACTAATCTCCTTATGTTAATAAGTCTAGATTTTTGTTCAACTTGAGGTTTAAGAATCTATTTAGACTTCTATAGATGTTTAGAAAAGGTTAGAATAAGGTTAAAGAAAAGATATAAACGAGAAATGATCAAAAAAGGAGGAATATGAGAAAGCACCCAAAGGTTTATGACTGGTGCAAACCATGACAAAGAATAGACAAAGGCGATTGCTAAATGGGTTTAAGCTTACTAAAAGCTTAAAGAGGAAGCAATGGGGAATATGCGAGAGGGTGGATGTGAATGAAAAAGTAAGCAAAAACCCATGAACAGCTCCAATGAATATGATGCACTAATAGAACTTTCTAGAACTTACAGTATAACTCAATATGACGCATGAGTTGGTCCAATGAGGTTACTTACCACCTAGTCTTGCTTAAGAGTTAGGATAAGAGTGAAATGAATGTAAACAAAGTAGTGTTTACGAAAGACAAATGTCAAGTGTATTAATGTTCAATCTAATTATTATAACTACAAATACAAGAAGTATTTATAGCTAAGAATTTAGGGCAATATACCTAAAAAGGAAAAGATAAAAAGGGTATTACCCTAAATAAGTAATATACAAGAATACAAAAGGACAAAAATGAATATTTAAGAAAAGTAATGATTAGTGTGGTAAATTCTACACGTAGCGACAATACATTGACAAGGCCATTGGAGGATGTAGACAAAAGTGTACGGTCAAGTTGCTTATCCGAGTAGGGGCAGCTAAGGATTGATCCCGTCTCTCTCTCTCTCTCTCTCAGCTTCTCAACAAAGGAAATGCTAATTCATTGGTTAGTTCGGGCATAAGTGAGTAATCATGAAAGGTTTAGCTATTCTCTTGAGAATCTACAACTCAGCACACTTCAAAGAGATGGACAGTCATTCAACTCAACATATAGAGTGACTCGATAAAGAAGTACTCAGCTTCAATGGGAGTCGGTTAGAGCAGAAGAATCCACCTTACCAGGCCTTCCAATCCTCGAGCTTGGCTGTAGGTCAAAGGCTCAGTAACTTGATTCCTATCAACAACTGTGCGCTTAGACCATGGTCCTTTAAACTCAACACCACAATTCATGCCTGTAGTCTACCCAAGCTTGCAAGTCCAACACCTAAGTTTATAGCCATAGCCTTTGGACGTGATCTTCTCTTAAAAATTTTCTTCTCTTCATGCTCCATAGAAAATTCATGTTGAAAGGTCTACAAGTAAGATCATGGCTATGATCTTGTCCATCTTCCTCTTGTTCGACAAATTCTTCTCTTTTTCGACTACCAATCTCTCCAAACCGTCCTATAACAACTCCAATCCATCTTATAATCCAATTTCTTCCTTAGGTTTAATATTTCTCATCAATTGAAAATAAGGAACACTCAGATGTGTTCCCATCCCTAGCACAACAAACAAATCAACAACAATAACAAACACATATACCTTGATCAAGATCCATGGAAGTAATCACAAACGACACCGTACTATACTTGATCACAATGCTTAGGATTATTTATGCACAAACAACATAATCCAATTAAAGCAACAAAAAATAATGACAATCAATGTTCTATCAAAGATTGATGTATCACTTGGCAAGTTAAGGCTTAGATATCAACTTTCACTTAATCACTTAGTGGGTTAGGTTTTAAATATCCAAAATGACAACAATCAATACTCGATCATAATGCCTAGGATTATTCATGCACAAACAACATAATTCACTTGATGCAACAACAACTTTCGCTTTGAGAGTCCCAATATCACACACTTTTACAAATCTAAAACGTCTCCTAACTTTAGTAAAGCATACAAACCAAATCTAAAACAAAAAGAATCGTTGTGCCACACCTTACCTTAGCCTTATTTTTATGGTTCACTTAGAGAGAGTTCTGTAAAAACAATAGAGCGAGAAATGAGCCTTAGGGTTTTGCAATATTTTTTACACTTTAGGGTAAAAAAGACTACCTTACCCTTATTAAAAAAATTTTATTACTTTTCTTACCCAACAATTATTTTTCTTATTTTCTTTTCATTAACCAATTTATTTTCTTTGGTGTCAAATTATAACTCCCATAGCTTTTCTAGGTAAGCTAAAGGAATCTCATTTAAAGAAAGAGTTCAACGAATTTTTGAAGATTTTAGAAAGGGCTTCACATTAAAATGCATTTTTTGGAAGTGCTTCAGCAAATGCTAGGGTATAAAAAGTTTTTAAAGGAGACTATGAAGAGAAAGAGAAATATCGATGATCATGAGATGGTAATTCTTACAAAAGAGTGCATCAAAGTTGTATGTAAGAAATTGCTTCCTAAATTAAAGGATTAAGAAAATTTACCTTGCCTTATGATATAAGAGATTTTTTTTGAAGATGTAATATGCAATTTAAGAGTAAGTATGAACTTGATGTCATTTTCAACTTTTGAGAAACTTAGGATAAATAGGATTAAATAAATCTAAATGTGCTTACTGCTAGTTGATCGATTTATTACCAGACCTAAAGCGATAATCAAGAACATTTTGGTGAGGATAGATTAACTTATGTTTCCCTTTGATTTTGAAGTAAAGCATATACTTGTTGGAGCAAGCAACTCAATCATCTTAGTTTGACCATTCATAGCAAATTCCAAACATTGATTGATGTTAAGGATAACATAGTCATACTTAGACCTTCAAATAAAGAGATGAGTTGCAATACCTCAAAAACAATCAAGAGGGACTAGGCTTAATGAAGAAGAATGCTCTAAAATTCAAAAAGTTGTTGAATTTCAATTAAGGGGCTAAAGTATACAAAGTATCCCAAAAAATGTATAATGCTAAGTTGATGAAATGGAAAATTGAACATATAGACATGGAAAGAAACAATAAGCAAAAGTCCTTACATTTAGATACATTATGAACTTAAGGTGTTCATGTACAAGTCTTACCTACTTAGTTAAAACAACTAAGGTTTAACTAATGACACTAAACAAGTGTTTTGGAAGGGAAACTACTTGCTAAATTCTGTCTTTGTTTGTTTATTTATTTATTTACTTCCATAAGAAGGAATTTGTAGGAAATATCATTTTCCTTTTCCTTCTTCGTCTTCTATTTCAATATATGCAAATGTTTGGTTAAGAAATAGGGAATAGTTTACTTGCATTAACTTTCAAGTTTAAATTTTGTATGTACTGGTCCCAGACCACTTAAGTGTTATAATTGTATGATTGTGCTCAAATGACCGAGCTAATGATTGTCTAGAGCAAGTTGCTTATGTTTGATTAGAATCCATGTCTTTTATAGGAGTTCGTAAACATTATAACAATTAACTTTTTATTTGAGTTGGCAATGTTAAATAGGAAACAAAATAAATTATAAATAGTTGGGGAATACCTAACTGTCAAAGGAATAATAAATAAATGAAAAATGCATGAAAGGACTCTAAACAATTACGTAGAATAAAGTGATAAATAAACTTAAATAATACAAACTTGAGATTCATATAGAATAAAAAGAGAAAGAAATGCAAGAAATGAAAAATAAAATGTAAATAAAAAGAAAGAAAATCAAAAGGCCCTAATTTACTGCTTCTTCTTGTTAGCTAAGAAACTTGTAAGTTGATTCATATTACATGGTTTATTGATGCTCAACTACTCTAGTGTATAATTAACTTTAAGATGAAAGGAAACTATGGTACACAATCCATTTTTCTTAAATTTTAGACAAAATATACATACACTCTCTAAACTATAAGGCAAATAAGAATAAATTCATTAGACTTTTATAATATCATTCATCTTAACATTATTTTTGAAAAATGTACATATTGGTCCCAAATTGCCACTAAATCCCAATAACATTTGGTGCTTTAGCACCTATTTGGAGGTTATTTATGGTTTTTTTTTTTTAAGTTATCGATAGATAAAATTACGCTTCAAAATTTAGCGGGTTACCCACATTTACCCATAATTTAGCATGAAGGTGCATAAATATAGGATGAGTAGGATATAAGATCCTCCCTATATCTAACCTAACATGTACAAGTTCACAAATTTCAAAAAAAAATATGTCTATCCTATAACATGTAGGACACACCCTATAACCCATATCTTATGGGGTATAAGGCATGTTTTGGAATCTTTGAAATTTTTCATTATATTTTTATAATGTGTAACTTTTAAGGTAAGTTATCCAACATCCTATCAATTTCTCCATGTACTTGTAATTCTTACATTCATTAATATAGTAATTTTCAATAATTACAATCACAAATTGATAAAGGCATACATCATGAATCCGACAATATAACTCAAAACACTTTATTACAAAAATGCTATAATAAAATTGCCATCCATCATAAAATATAAGTCCACTTGTTTAATCACCTAATCCAATACAGTATTTTTACTATTATATGAATATTTATTGACAAACATAATAAAACAAAATAAACTAAGCTCCAAATAGTATTGACTTTGAGATAATTTTTTTTTTTTTGTTTCTTCAGTAAAAGAAAATAATTTGGTCGTGGTAATTTACAATAAACAAAATCTACTACACTTACTTTAAAATAAGCTAAATTAATCCAACAACAGAAAAGTAACAAAATATTGAAGTCATAAAAAAGAAAAGTGAAACCCTAACTAATAATGAAAGAATATGAAAAGGATGTTGAGCGTTAGAAAAAGAAATCGATAGGCAAGAAAGGAAATGAGAGTCTGAGGAGTAGGACAAGGAATGAAGATGCTACAAAGGAATGAAGGGTGCAATTATAGAAACGGGAAAATAGGCTTTTGCATTAAGTATGTATTAATTTAAAAATATCATATTTTAGCATGTTGAATATTGCTAATTAAAAAAAAAATTATAAGGTGAACATAAGGTATCATAAAACATATATCCTATATAAAATACTAATATAGTACATTATATGGATTTGTTATATTCCATATCCTATCATATGGCATTAAATTCCAGTGTTCCACAGCATTCCCTATATAAAATACTAATATAGTACATTATATGGATTTGTTATATTCCATATCCTATCATATGGCATCAAATTCCAGTGTTCCACAGCATTCACCGGAACCTACCTAATAAACTTCAATATAGCCAACCAAAAGCCACTCAACCACATGGAATAAAGTAGGTTATAAGTTGGATAGGCTTACTAGTTCGCTTCTAGTTAGAAGGTGTGTGCGCAATCGTCCCTAATTTCTTTTCACTATTAACTACTAACAGTATTACTTTATAACAAGGGATTGCCAAATTTTTTTCAATCAGAAGTTTTAAAAACTCAAGATGGATAATCTGTTTGGAATAAACAATCACTGAGTATGACTAAAAAAAATTCAGTCATAAAAGTTGTTTGTATTTGGAGAATTGTTGCCCATGAATTATGGCCTTGTGGGATGGAAAGAGAATGCTAACACTTAATTGGAAAAAGGAAGGAAGGAATAAGGAAAGAGAGAAAAAATATTAATAATAATAATGCTTCAAAAATTGAATATAGGTACTCGCTATAAAATTTAATTATTATCACTTCACCAATCAAATCGTATTACTAAGATTAGTAAAAGATTCTTATATTTAATAAAAGATCTTAAGGATTAATTAATGCAGGAATTGGACATCAAACCCAACCGCTTTAACAACGACTCTTTAATCTCTTGTCACTTGCATCTCATCGAAGTTGGTTTTCCCTATACAATTGCTCAATCGATCTCCTTTCCTCCCTCCTTAAAAAAAAAAAAAAATTAGATAACTGATTTTTAGGTAAATTTCACTATATACAAAAATTATAACACTATATATTTGTCTTCTCGTTTCAACACCTCATGCACAAATGTTATATCACCGTCTGCTTCAATTAACAATAAGTGAACATGTATCAGTTTTTGGATTGTTCACAGCAATTAATTTAATAAAATAAAGTTTCAAACGTATTGATAAAGAAAACAATAAAAATTACAAAGAATCATAAGGAAAGGAAAAGATGCTTGGCTAGCTACCCAGGTGAAGCATATCAGAGACCAGCTTAGAGGGTTGTTAATTTTTTATTACTTCATAAATCAAATTTATATCTTTTTTTTGTCCCTTTTAATTACCCAAATTTGAACCCACCGCATCAAGAAACTGGTTTTCCAATCAAAACGACCCTCTTCTTCGTTTATTAGTTAGCTGATCTTCCTCTGAACTTGGAGACGGAACCGGAATCTTTAAACTCTTTTTCATTTTAAAGACATTAGATTAAGTCCAATGGATGTGTTGTTGGAGTATTCCTCTTTTAGTTTTCTATGTTGTTCTTTAACACATGTTTTGACGACGCCGTCCTATTCCATTAAGTGACCTCCAACGAAAGGGTTCTCCAGCGCCATCGCAGGCTTCGGCCTTGCACTACCGTTGCTCTTTATGGTCTTCTGTTGTACTTCTTCTTGTTTTTTCGCCTTTTTCTTTTGTCATTGATAAAGTGCTTTATTAAATTAAATTTTAATTATTATCTCTAAATTAATTATTACTGTTAGCCAATCATAAGTTGATACATATCCACTTATGGATTGTAAACATAAATAGATAAAAATATTGATATACAAAATGTCAAAAATGAAAACTTGGTACCTAGTCGAATGATAAAAATTTAACATATGCAAAGCCAAATTAATCCTTAATTTTTTTTCTTTCTAGGATTTGAATGGGAGCACTTGTTTCTACTATATTGGGCAAAAAAAGAAAGTTGCTTCTACTATAAATCACGAATTGCCTCTCTATATATTTATTCATTTGATTTGAGTTAGTGCTACTAATAACTCGCCACAAAGTTCATCATTAAAAAGTATTCATATGCACAAAATGATATCAAATATGTCATGATCTTGTAATTCAGTTTATATGAAAGCTGTTCTCTTATAAAATTGGTACAAGTTCCTCCTTCCATTATAGTGATAAAACAAATTGATATAGATGTGATAGGTCTGTGGTTTCATCCTCTACTCTATCCACTTAGTAGTGTAAGCTGAACCAATGAAAGATTTTCTTCAGTTTTTTTTTTTTTAAATTAAGAATTAAGGAAATATTTGTTGTAATTAATTTGTCATCTATCCTTGTGTTAAAATAGTTGGACAGTATGAATACAACTATGCCATATTGCTTGCCTTGGAAATGTAAATGAAACGATTAATATAATTTTTTATCCCCACCTGCAAAGAGCTAACATTAATTTTGAGTGATGAAACAAAACTATGTGCTTTATATATATATATATATATATTAACAGGTGGAACGGGGGGCTAGCAAAGGAGGCATCAAATTCCTCTTGTCTGCCTAAGATCATATAGCACCAACACTACATAACCAAGTGCCAATACGTAAATTGGATGCATACATCTCAACTCAACATGGCAACATTTGCCCTATACGAGGAAGTGTTGTCCATGTGATACTTACTTGTACAAATTGTTGTTGGAAAAAAAAAAAAAAAAAGGGGGAAACAGCCTGGAGTTAAAACACGGCTTTATCTTGTGAAGAATATTAACCGTCTTTTTCTGAATCACCGAAGCGAACGTTACACGCAGGGAAAATATTTAAAAATAGAGATGGGTTGTCCGTGTCTCAGTCAAGAGTTGTATAATTGCAGCGCAAGTTACATGAATTCAGGAGATATTTATTGTGACTAAGTAACTGGCTGTCTACCTTGGTTTGGCGTTTGTCATTTAGTCTAGTTACAAAAATATGTATGTTTCTCATGACACAGCTTGTCTGCAAATTGTAAAAGGACATCATTAATATAACGGTAAACTAAGCACGTTATTTTTTAAAACTTTCAAAAATTACATCTATGGTATAGTCCCACATTCTTAATTCTACATCTATATCTCTTATTTTGAAACATTGGAGTCTTAAACGGATTCCAAAATATCTATATACCGCTCCCAAAAAAGATTTTATAAATGTATTGATATACCACGAATAGTTTTTTCATAAAAATGGATCCTACGCATGTTGGAGAGGTATAATTGTGCATTAAAATAAAAATAGGTTTATCGAGGTAATAACAATGGTATATAAGGGTAGTTAATGTAATCTAGGTGAAGGCGATGATATTTAACTTAATTTCTCTATTTAGATCATATAAGTATGAAAAAGTTTGGCACATATATAAAAGGGAAAAGTATATTTATAGATTTCAACATTTCACTATTTTTTTTTTATTTGAATCCTTAACTTTTTTTTTTTCCAATTCAAGTCAATGACATTTGCAAATACTCACAAACAAATCCTTTTTTTAACACCCTTAGTTTTACCATTAGGAAATGATACATTAAACAATTCCATTAGTCACGTACTTTTATTAAATAATATGAAAAGAAATATTAAAAGATAAATAAAGTAATGAAAGAGTTAAAAAATAAAAGAATCGAATTGTAAAACTTTTTAATAAATAGTTATGGCCACTCTTAGCCTTAGGGTAACCAAAACATGGTGGGTCAATTCAACTCACCAATGGTGGCGGCAACAAAAAGATAGAAAAAACTAAAGCTTAAGTTTATTCTTTCATTTCTTTCAAATAAAAAAAAAAAAAATCCAAGTGATGGGTAGCTATTTACCATTTTTAGTAGTGTCTCAAATCAACCCATTTTTTTTTAGTAGGTCACAAACCCCTTGTTATATTTGGCTGTTCAACCACCACTAGCCTTGAGGTGCTAAATCTTATTTTTCCCTAATTTATGTAATTTTTTTATTGCTTAAGTTAATAATTATATATAATTATATTATTTAATTCAATTAATTTTTTTAACCAACTAGATTACATCAATGTGATGTGCTTAAATCTATGAGACTAGATCTAAGCAAGATTTGTATATCTCTAGAGTTGCACTTAAGATTGAACAATCACTAAGCAAGTGAAGAACAAAAGATTATAGATTAAATCTAACAAGAATTCAACCACTAGATTGAAACGACACATAATATTTATGGGTTTTTTTTATGATGAAGTGCAACAAAATTAAATAAAAAAAAAAAACATAATCGACTCTTTCAACAGATATGACGAATTAACAGAAAATCAAACTACACACAAAATAGTTTATATGAAGCACAAGGAAATTGTATGGCTTGTGTGAGACCTAGTTTTCGACTAACTACCCGAGACTTAGAGTGGCAAACCACTTTTACTACACTTGGGATATAGAAAGTACAACAAAGGCAAGTAATAAGTAAAGTCATTAAGAGAAGCTTAAGAAATAGGGCAAGTTAAATTACTATACTTGAACTATTTGATATCGATAAGAATTAGGCCGTTTGGAATGATTTAAGGCCTTTGAATAATTTTGTTCGAATTGAATCAAATTTTAATATCAATTCATAAAAGTTAAACAAATAGTTTTAGTAATATTAATTTCTCAACCTAAAATATTAATAATATTTAATCTTAATAAAATTCATTTTTACTAAGTATGATCGGTAATTATCGAAAACTTAAAATTAGAGTCCTAATAATTAACAAAATGTTAGAGATAAATTATATATATAATAAAAATATTACATGATACAAAATAATATACAAAACATATGTATATGCTCTGGGTGTAATTATTATGGATAAATAAATATTCACAATTAATTAAAATACCCTAATATAGGCATTTTAAGCTAAAATAGGATAAAAAATCAACAAAAATTATAAAAAAAAAAAATCATGAGTAGTTGGGAATTGGTAGATTAAGCATGTGGATCATTCTTAACAAGTAAGAAACATGCAAAATGCTTAAATATTTAAGCTTAGAAAATGGAGGAGAGAGAAAGAGAATCAAATTGCACAACAAAATCATTCCTAAGAATCTAAAGCACTCTCTACTGGGATCCTACATGCAAAGTAGGATCTAAGAAAATTAAGAGTGAAAATTAGAGATTCAAGAAAGCTAATTTAAGAAAAACTTCAAAATCTATATGCAATCTAAGCTTAGGAGTATTCGTAATTTTAAGGAGTTGCTAGAAACCAAAAGCCACCACCATAAAAGGTAACAACCATCACCCAGCTATAATGATAAGGTGATAACTACCACCGATGGCTAGAGATCCATTTTCCGGTAAGGTCCATTTCTAATCCAATTTTGTATAAAAATTTAAAAATATAAAAACTACCTAAAAAATTATGGAAAAAATTACACCTACTTATTTTTGTATATAGAATCTTAGAAAAATATCATTTTGTACAAATTTAGTGGTGGTAATATACATCCTTAAGAAATCGAAGAAATCAAATAATTTTCAATATTGAAATAAATAGGACTAACAATATAGTTTCACCTAAATTTTTCTACAAGCTACTCTATATTAATATTAAATTTTTATGAAGAGATTTTATGCAAAACTATTTTTTGAATTTTTATGTGATTTTTGAGCCCTAAATTAGTATTAAATTATGTTTTAGTAGAAAAATAACTTATTTACTTAACAACCTTACTTGGATACTAAGTTTGATTCAATATTGAAGTATGATTACTATTCTATAGTGGTTAAGTTAATTAATAAAGTGAGAAGTTATGGAAAATGGTGAATTAACCTTAATTAATGAAGTTAATATTTAACTAATTTAGTAAACTTGAAACAATTGATGGATTATAATGTAATGAATGAAAAGTTAAGAAGTAATGAAACTGAGAAAGGTTGGTTTAGAGTGTTATTTGATGCTTAAATTTGATTCCACAATTGTAACTTGGAAGGAAGTTAGTAAATTAGTTATTTATAGGACATTAATTAAAGGCAAAAAATGATTCGAAGGATTTTGGTCATAAAATTTTCATTAGATTGATACTCAAATGATAAGTCAAAAGCAAAAATGATAAGTAAAATATAAAACTAAAGGAAGTAAAAGGTTGGTCAAAGGATAATTTTTTAAAAAATTCTATAACTAACAGAGTTAGAGAATAGTTCAGAAAATATTATAATAAGAGGTTTAACTTAGAGAAACTCAGAGGTTATCTCACAAGATAGAACTGGTGTAACAAATAAACCTTGAGTAGCTCAGATAGTAACTTAGAGGATTTTTTATTAAAGAAAACCACTATAAATCACTTAGAACTTAACTTAGAGGATTTTTTACTAGAGAAAATTACGATAGAATCACTTAGAATCTAAATCAAATGATTTGACAGTTTCGAGTAACTTATAAGAATCATTGATTAGTCAAGAAATTATGATTTATAAAAGAGGATAGAGCAATAAAAAGTTGTTTCAGAAGCTAACTCATAATCAAACTTAAAGACTGAATTGAAACTGGTCTATAACAAAATAATTACCAACAAGCGAATATTTAACTAGTATATGTATATATATATTCATGACTGTAATTGACTTTTGAATTACTTACTCTTATTAGGTGAGTTTGTGGAAGAGAAAGCTTATGTTGGCAAGTGAGGTTAAGAATATATCGTTAGTTAAGTAAGTGGATATTTGTGTTCTTGAGTATGTCTACTCCTAACTCTGTGCGTTCTATGATGTTTTGGCTTAGCTAAACTTGATTTCAAGTTAATATGTTGTTTGATGAACCGTATAGAACTACATGTTATAATTGTTACTGATTGAATAGTGACATAATATTAAACTTGATTGTTATGTTGGTATTGATGAATGCATATGTGACATTTGTTGAGGTCTATATTATCTTAAAAAAGAATCTAGGAACTAACTCTATCTTTTAAGGTGTTCACTTAAGTGAACTCAATACCGAAATCTTAGAATTGGCAAAACTACAAAGTAAAGGTTGGATAATAAGTGATAAATAAGTTTGCTTAGATTTGCTAGGTTTTGCTTAACATGCAATCTAATACATTCATGACATAACACAAAAAAAAAAAAAAAAAAAAAAACATTTAGGTGAAGTTTTCTAAAAACTAAGATATTGCTAGGTCGGTTTTCATATGAAAAGCTAGGTTTATTAAGTAAACTATTTGATTTGTGAAAGCTAAGTTTTTAAGCATATAAAGACTACATTGTATCCGTTGGGTTAGCTATATGCTGGATTTTCCAACTACTCTATGTCGTTATTGTTAAGTTGAAATGTTTGCTAAGTTCTTAGATATATTATCTAGATACTCAGTTTGAGTCGACCGAATCGAATGAGTTACTATGCTAGGCTAGGATATCGATATCAATACATGTACACGCATGAGCATGATACACACTTGTCTTATTTTCATTATTTAGCTGGGAAACTATAAGATAACATAATTGAACTAACTATTTGAATGATATTCCTATTTGCTATGCTTGTTGTTATGAGTTTATTCTCTCTCACTCAAGTTACAATAGCGGAGGAGATAAGTTTCTCTTATCTTTAGGTTACGAATGAATAGACAAAAGAATTGGAGTGACAAAGAGACTTCAAAAACTCTAGCTGAAGATCAATTCTTGAGAAAAGTTGTTGACTATATGATATAGCTCAAATACATAGAGATAACTTTTCAAGAAAGCAATAGGTATTACACTTTCACTATAGATTTAGAATAATTGTAATAGCCTAAAAACATATATTTATAAAAGAGTTACTATGATATATAAGAAATGTGTAACTATGATACTATGAGTATAACTTACTAATGTGAAAACTTATGCTATTGTTTGTCATATTAAATAAGAAATAATTTAAAAGTAATTGTTAATAGAACAAAAGAACAGGTTGAATATAGGTTTTGCCTTATTTTTAACTTAAGAATAGCAGTAACAAACCATCTTTAAGTATCAAGATTTAGAAAATAAAATAAAATAAAATTTATGTAGACAAGGTATTATAACTTGGTTACCATAACCTCTTGAAAAACAAAAGGATTGCTAAGAGTAGGAGGATGTTGTTCGAGAAGCATGCTCTTGCAATGTGTAAGAAATTATAATATCATTCACTCACTTCTTAGGCATATCATTATGTTGTCTATTTGTAATATTCTAAATTACAAGAATAAGAAATAACAAAATAAACTACGACTAAATAGGAAAGCAACTAACGAGGAAAGTAAATAAACTATACTAAGGAAAAGAAACATTCTATGATATATTCTAGCATCTTTCTTTAGATTGCTTTTGAAATCCCTTGGTGTAGGTAACTTTAATAACTAATCTAAGGAATATTTAATATGTCGTAAATTCTACATATTTTTATTCAACTTTATACAATATGCTATTTTCTTTTGATAGAAAAAAATTGTACTTGTGGATATTAAAAAAAAAAAAAAAAACCCATTTGAGTGCGAGTATTATATGAAAAAGGGACAAAAATAAAATTAAAGCCGATATGCAGCTATAAGACGATATAACTGTCTAGGAAGCATCAAGAAGTTCGCGCCTGGATTAAATCAAAGAAAAGAAATACACGCTCCACCCGCCATGTAACATTTATGAACTAAAGCCATCAAGTAATTTGACTTGTCTCGACGAAAAAAGAAAAAAAGGCATCCACGTTTGAAGTCAGGCCCATCTCCTAGTGCCAGGCATGTCTTGTCGTCAACGTTACAAGCCCACATCCATGTTTACATGAAGCCCATCGTCAAAAAGCAAATTGAAAATATAGCATCAGCCATCGGATTTCGAAATCAAATTGGAGAAAGACGGGCCCGCGGCAAGAAAAGAATAGATACTCACGGAGAAAGCCGCTGATACTTGTCTTTTTCTGGAGAGTAGGTTTATATATATATATATATATATATACACGTACATACATATACATATATACGAATAATTAGCAGGATCAACATAGACTATCAGTAGAGGATTTACGAGGATTAACAGCTAGCGATTCCAATCTCTCTCATCAAGAATAAGATCTCGTTTCCATCTTTCTTGATTTTGATCGTGGAGTTCTTTATTTTCCTTGTAAATTGTGTACTTTATATAATCATGAATTAGATTTAATTGTTTAGGATATTATATTAATGGATCAATGATATTTCTATATTAAATATTTGACTATTTTGTGTTCTTGATTTTTCTCATTCATCGAGTATGTATTTTATAATTTGTAAAATGTTAGGTTACAGATAAATTAATTCAACCGATTCCATAACAAACTAACATTGCATTACAAGCAAGACATAAAGGATCGTGCATTATGATTGGGTTAGGGTTTAGAACATAGAATGGTTAATTAACTAAATAATTTCTTTTTCAAATAAAAATATTTAGTTAATTAATTAGTGCTTCAATACTTTAATAACTTGGGAGGAAAATCGAAGGAAATAATTTAAACTAGTCAAGAATCCAGTAATCAAATTGACATATCTTAATATCATGGTCATTAACTCTTAAATATTATTTCATATCATTTTATAATTTTTAATATTTATATAATTTATCCATAAAAGCCCATCAATTAATAAGACCCATTTCGTAAGTTTTTAATAAATAATGAATAATATATTTAAAATAAGCATTTTAGTTATATTATCATTTTATTCTTTTCTTTTCCTAAATCCGAGCTTACAAGGTCATTTCTATTAATTTTCCTAATCTTGTTGTAAAATCCACATTTAATTGAATAATTTTCATAATCACTCTAAATTATACATACTAAACTCAAATCGCCAAATTGCAGGCTTCTCGTTTATCCTTCAATCAATGATGAGTTTATCCTTGTATAAGATTTAGACCTTATTATATGGGTTATTTTCATTATATTAAGATTAAACATTCTTTTTATTAGAATATTGAGGAGGTTATCCTCCCAATTCCTATTTTCAATCCCATGCTCTAAATTGTGACACAAACGAGTTTGATGATTAGAACACGGTGAGTTTCATCAATATTTATTAATTCTTGGGGATATTATTAGATGCAGAATGACCTCTCTAAACTTTGAAATTATAGTTTCTGAGTTCTTAAACTTTAATAAATTAACAATATAAAGAACATTTTCTTTTTTAGTTAAAAGAAGTCACACAATGGTTAAAGTTTAGGGAGTCCTAAAATACATTTTAATAAGCTTAGGAAAGTGTTTATGTACTAAAATCACAATTTAAAAAGGTTATTCTCAACTTATGAAGGTTATTTATTAATTTATCAAAATTTATAGGGTAGAAAACTATAATTTGAAAGTTTAAGTAGTCAATCCATATCTAAGTCAAAGTTTAAGAGATTATTTGCATTTTCCCCTTAATTCTTTTCACTGTTTTATGTGATTATGAGTAATATCAATAAGGAATCAGTCCTAATTCATTTTGTTGATTAGTGAATCAAATTTAAAAAACAATTAATCCATATCCAAAAAAAAAAAAAAATGAAAAATAGGTATTGCATCATTAACCCCTAAAAAGGCTAAAAGTGCAATTTACTTAGAATCGAGCCTTGATCATGATTTATGCCTATTCACATTACCCTTTAATATTAGAGATCTTGGTGAGACATGTTTTTCATGAAAGTCATGGTAAGTATTCCCACCTTTGCATATTATTGGAATTTTGGCAATAATTTGTAGTAGTTGTTGTGATCTAGTTGTGGTTGTTGTTTTTATTACTAATTTATGGATATAGCGGTGGTGGTGAAGACTAAGAATTGTCTTGTCATTGATTGGAGTGAACTTGTGATTAATTGACATTAAATATGTTAAGGGTAGTAGAAATATGTTTGGTGTTCAATGAATTGCATAAGTGAAAAACTTTGTGTTGTTAAATTTGAACTCTTATGAAAACAATGCAAAAATTTATGGCAAAGCATATCACCTAAGTATGTGGTGGTGGTGGTATTGGTATTTGTGTACACCATAAAGGTAATAAGTTAACAGAAGAAAAATTTTAAGGGTACTATTTTCTCTAACCGAATCTAAGTCATATCACCATTCTCATGGTGCTCAAACAACTTTTCCTCTTTGTCTTTCTAATCTATGTAATCATCATCCAAGGCACTCCTTATAAATGTCGGCATCTTGAGCTTAACAATTTCTATTCCTCTAGCTTGCACACCTCCTCTTCCACCAAACCCTTCCATGCATAGCGGCCAAAATCACAAGTCAACTATACGATTCTGAGAGTTTATAATTTTATAACATTCTTCTTAGTTAAAACAAATAGAAAATTGTTTTGGTGTAAACTTTCAATGGAACTATAAATTTTGATATATAATTCTACAAGTTTACGATTTTATAGATTCTTTTCCTCTTATACATGATGCCTACCACGAGGTCCTTAACCTTTGCCTCTAATTCTGTGCTCATATGGTTTAGCCAAATTAGTTCACTATGTTGGTAATACATCATTGCAAGTTATTCTTAGGCTAAATAGTTAACAACAACAATGAGGGTGTTAATGGATTTGGAGAGCTCTTGCTAATATTACTTAGTGGTTCAGTTCTATAACATCTTAAAGGTCTTTTCTAGTCAACTAATGGGGGGGGGACTTTTTTTTCAGGTGTTGATGATTGAGTAGTAGATTCTCTTACTAGTAGAATAATCTATATTATAGTTAGATATGTCTTAAAAACATCCTCTTTAGAGTTAGTTTCTCTCACTACTAACCAATGAACCAGCCATATTCACTAGATCCTTGTATTCTAGTAAAGGCATTTCTTTTCTGTGTCCTATCCAAACCTCCCTCATAGTTTAGGGATTCAAGTCTTATGTTATGGCTAGCAACTGCTCCTTTTATGCCCATAGTGTCTAATGCGAACTATGACCAAGAATAAACAAGGTTGATCGTTGAATAAGTCTAAACTTGCCGAAAACTTGAAAAGGTTCATGGAGGGATGCATGATAGAATGAAAAAGTTAATGAAAGGTAAGCAAAACCTACGAACAGCTCCAAAAGATATGACGTACTAATAAAACTTTCGATGACTCATGACACAACTTGATGTGATACACGAATTAGTCCAATGAAGTTACTTGTCACCTAGCATTGCTTAAGAGTTAGGATAAGAGTGAAATAAAAGTAAACAATTAGTATTTACAAGAGAAAGAATATTTAATGTATTAATGGTAGTCCGCTTCATTCCGGCTACACGTACAAGAGTATTTATACCCATAAGTTAGGGCAACTTCCCTAAAAGGGGAAAAAATAAAAAGAGCATTTCCCAAAGAAGTAATGTACAAATAATACAAAAGGTAAAAATGAATATTCAAGAAAACAACAATTAGTGTAACAGATTCTATATATGGTCCTATACACATAGTGGAGATGTATTGGTGATGCAATTAAAGGATGTAAACAAAAGAGTACGATCAGCTTACTTATCCAAATAGGGGTGATAGAGGATTAGTCGGGGACCTCTCTCTCGGCCTCTCGGCAAGGGTAATGCCAAGCAAGTAGTCGGCTTAGACATGGGTAAGCGCATGAGGTTTGGTAAATGTCTCGACATTTTACAATTTAACATATAATCTCTAAGAGATGGGCAGTTATTTAGTTCGGCATGCAAAGTGACTTAGCAAAGTGATACTCAACTTCGATGGGAGTCAGTTGGAATAGGAAGATTCGCCTTACCAACCCTTCTAGTCCTCGAATTTGGCTACTAGTTAAAAGCCCAGTAGCTTTATTCCTATCATTCCCTCCAAGTTGATTTAGATTTGGATCAAATTCAATTGGTTTTCGATTAGTTCTCCGTTAGGGTGATATGGACTGAGGTCGACAATATTGAAGGTGTCAGAAACCCCATAGTCTTTAGGTAGCTCCAACTTGTAAGCATTATCATTGATCTATAGAGGATTTTAAAGGGTCTTTCAGCTCTTGCAAATAGTTTATCACTTCTCTTGCTCGAAAACCTTTGCTTATTGAGGTACAGCCACACTAAGTCTCCTTGCTAGAATTATTTAGCCATCCTACCCTTATCCTTCTCTCACATTCTTTTAGTAGCTTGGCCTATCTATCGAGTAACTTTGTTGTAAATGTATTGAAGGGACTATGCTCGAGCTCTCAAATCAGGGTCTTCTTGCTCGGATTTAGGTACAAGGGTGTGATTGAGGGTTAACTCAGGATTGAAACCATAGATAACCTCAAAGGGGGTCTACTTAGTATTGTCATATACTATTCGATTATAAGCAAATTCAATCACTAACAAGCAGACATCTTAATTAGCCAAGTGCTTCCCTACTGTAACTCGGAGTAGTGATCTTAAGGTATGGTTAACTACCTCTATTTGATCATTGGTTTGGGGGTGGCAGGAAGTGCTAAATAGTAGTTTGGTTCCCATCCATTGCTACAGAGTTCTCCAAAAATGGCTCAAGAACTTTGGGTCTCTATTTGATACTACTCTTCTCGATACGCCATATAGCTGGACAATTTCTTGCAAGAAAAAAGAAGTAATAGCTGAAGCATCGTTAGTCTTGGAACAAGGCACAAAGTGTACCATCTTATTGAACCAATCTATTACAACTATTATAGAATATTTACCTCGGGCAATTCATGGTAATCCGAGAACAAAGTTCATGCTCAACTTAGTCCACAGTTTTGTCGGAATAAGCAAAGGCATTGCTTTCCTTTGTTCAGCTCAATATTTAGCCCTCTTGTACACATCATAACTTCTACAACTTGGTGTACATCTCACCTCATTCTTGGCCAAAAGAAACAACCATTCAATAGTTCATAAGTCATTCTTTCCCCAAAATGCCCGAAGAGTCCTCTACTGTAGGCTTCCCTAATTAGTAATTTCCTCAATGAATAGGTCAGAATGCATAATTTCCCTCTTCGGGTGGACCCTAAGTGTGGATCCCCAACGTATTGCTCCTTAATGCTAGCAAACCCAAACAATCTCATCTGCAGTTTGATGAGGAGTGCATGTCTTCTCGAAAGAGCATTTGCAACTATATTGCTCTTTTCTTGTTGGTATTTTATTAAGAAATTAGATGCTTCAAGGAATTTGACCCATCTCGCCTGTCGCTTCTACAACTTTGTCTAACTTTAGAAGTACCTCAGAGATTCATGGTCTATATATATGACAAATTCTCTCGATAGTAGATAATGCTACCATGCTTGCAATACTCGAATCAGTGCCAAGAGTTCTTTGTCATACATAAAGCAGTTTAGTTGAGGTCTCCTAAGCTTCTCACTATGGTAGGCAATTAATCGGCCTTCTTGCATTAGGATAGTACCTATTCCAATGCCTGACGTATCACATTCCAGTTCAAATACTTTCTAAAAGTCAGGTAAAACTAGTACAAGTACGGAGTCCATCTTTCCTTCACCTTGACAAAGCTTCTTTCCTCCTTTTCTCCCCATTTAAAGTCGATGTTCTTCTTTGTCAGCCCAATAAGAAGTGCAGTGAAGGTGTTGAAATTCCTTATAAATCTCTTATAGAAGGAAACCAGTCTATGGAAACTTCTCACCTCAATACAAGTAGTTGGAGTTAACCACTCGATAATTGCTCGGATCTTCTTGTCGTCCACTCATAAGCCTCCTTCGCTTACCACATAGCTTAAGAATACCACGTAACCTAAGAATACCACTTCCTTTAGGCCAAAGCAAACTTCTTGAGATTGTTGAATAATGTCTCAGCATAGAAGATATTTAATACAGGTTGGAGATGCTCACAATGACTCGATATATCAGTATTATATACTAAGATATTGTCAAAATACACCATAACACACTTCCCCATTAGATGTCTCAACACATGGTTCATCAGCTTCATGAAAGTGTTTGATGCATTCGACAGGCCAAGTTCATTGCACGTCGGACAACTAAGATCAACTTATCAAAGACCTCAACAAACACATCCTCTTCAATCAATTCATTATCATGAGAAACTTCTTTCTTGGCAAGGCTCTCCTCCTCTTCCTCAAGTCCTTCATCAGTACTTTCTACCTCCAGCTTCAGGACGTCTCTCTTGATAACCATAGTTCTTTGGTGCGGGCACTAAGTAGCCATATAACCATAGTCTTTCCATGAGATATTTGCAATCTTCTAGGATAGCTCTGTTAGGATGTCAGGCTAGTTAAGCAAGCTTCTCAACCTAACAGAAAGACCATTGGTACTTAAAGTACTTGATTTAGCTCGTCTTCCTACCAAATTCTTACCCTTTCTCATAAGTTCAGGTCAACACATCACTATTAGGTTAGCCCTTCTGTTCGACTCAAACATCCACCTTTCAAATCGGCTCAGTACTTGACTAAGCTCGGTGACTTCCCTATCCTTGTTGACTAGTCAGTAGTCCGGTCAGTATTCGGCTTCTTTTTTACCTCTCCATTCGTTAAGCTATTCGAATGGCTTCATCCATTGTGGTAAATCATTGGAGTTCTACGATATCTCAAATGTCATCTCTCAATCCAGTAAGGAACCTAGAGATTATTCATACTAGTGGTTCTTTTACTTCATAGCAGATCATAAGCATTTGAAATTCTTGGACATACTTGATGCGTATTGCAACAGTGGATCTCAACACCCTAGAATGAAGGAAATAAGAGTTCAAAATGAGAACCGAAAACATAGAGTGAGAATGGGGTTTTGAGTGTGAATGTGGATGAACATTATGCAACAAGACACAAACACAATCTGGGAATGAGCACAAAATAAGGTTTTATATGACTCAAGAACACTAAATGTTGCTCGGGGTTTCAAATAAGAGGTTAGATGTGACTCACTAACTTGCTCAAATGAAGGGTTTACCATAATCTCGAGGACAAAATCGATAAGAACGCAAGAAAGATTAAAGAATTTGTTCACCACTCAACAATCCAGCAAAAGGTAAGCTCTAAGAGCTTAAGTGTGACTTTGCTCAAAAGAGGAAAGTTTTCACTATAAAAAATGATTGTCTTACTTCATATATTCTGATGTCCTCTCTGATCTGTATAATTGTTGCTATTTATAGCAAGTCCTAAACCCTAGTGGTAAAATTGTAAATAATGTATAAGGTCTTAAACCTTAAAGAATTGGGCCTATAAATAAAATAAAGGAAAACATGTACAAGAATACAAAACTATACATTTTATAAGGAAAGTCGGTATGCAGTCACTCGGCATGTTCTAGAAAGAGTAGTATCTAAACCAGACAGGGTCAATAGTTAGATGTACGGGTTCGAGAAGAAGTCCCTGAAGTCTCATATGGTTTGGTTAAGACACTAGAGAGGTTACCCTATAATTGCTAAGTTCTAAAATTAGTCGGCACTAGTCTCTCTATACCATGCTGAATGGATCCCATTCTCGACAACTTGGTCTCTCAACTACTTGGTTGATGATAGACTTATTGCCAAGTGGTTATTTTTCTTTCTCTCATCCTTCTAGCTTCAACTCGACCTCAGTAAGTATTGAGCGGCCTTGGCTTCAAATAGGTCTGCTTTGGCTTAGATGTAGTTGGAGGTTGATTCCCATTAATACTCATCAATAGATCGGCTTCCTTGTCTTAACTCTTAAAGCTGAGTAAAAGTATCTTATAAATAAATACCCGGTATAAATTTGTTTCTAAGTATTCTCTTCATCTCAAGCTAAGTATTAATCTTTCTATAACCTTCTCATCTCCTCATAGCCTAGCAATTCTTCCACATGGCGACATATCTAGAGAACTCAACAGCAGCAATTCTCACTTTCTCGTAATCTTCATATTGGTAATAGTCAAACACATGCTTCCCCTTCTCTTCCTACTTTAAGTATTCATCCGCACTTCCAGACCCGTTGAAGCTTGGAATTTGAAGCTTCACATGGTTAAATGCTCTAAGTGCTCAAACTCACTCTTCTTCTTCATAATACTCTTCCTCATCCTCTTCTCTTAAGTCTCCCAAGTCAATCCTTTTCCTTACTTGTCTGCCTACTCCTCTAACTCGAGCTTGTCAAGCTAGGTTTTGACCTCTTATGAGTCTTGTAAACCCCTAAAATTTTCAACCTAATACCTAAAATAGACCTTAGTATGTTAGAAGACTTTAAAAGTTGACAAAACTAATTAAGAGAAAAACCCTAAAATAACAATCAAAGATTCAATCGTGTATAAAATTTTTAAACCCTAAATGTATGTAAACACTAGAGACTTCCCCTGAAAGTGATAAAAACCCTAAAACTATAACTTTAAGGATATAAAAGCACTAATTTACTATAATCTACTCTAAAACCCTAATTGATAATATATCCTTAGTAACATACCAAATCATATAAAATCATTAACAAGTGACCAAAGATAACTTCTTATTGTTCATAAATGTGTACAATACCAAGTTAATTTAGTAAGAACTAAGATATTGCATTATAGATTATGTTAGCCTCATAAGTATATAACTAAGTTAGTATTATATAGATTTAACTATTTAGTTAATGTTTACATTACATATAAGCAATGTTAGTATTATAAATTGTGTTTTTCATGCTAATTACATTAAGTATGACACTAAATTTTATTTAAGGATATAAATATCTATAAAAAAAATTACAATAGCTATTTTTACTAATTATTTCATTTAACTTCATAGCTCTTTTCATTTCCCTAAATTTTCTCCTAATTATCCTTAATTTTCTTATTATATTTATTAATTTCATACAAATTTAAGAGAGTTGACTAAGTCAACAAATGTTACTTTCAACTAGAAAAATCTTCTCTTTTCTAAAGATTTCCTTCATTTTTCACATGTTTTTTTCTTCACCTTGTCCTCTTCTTGCCTTCCAACATTTGAGACCTTCTAGACCCCACTTGCCTCACTTGTTAAACACAAATTGACACAAAGCAAATCCCTTCTCTTCCCCATTCCCAAACTATCACCTCCCTTTCCCTTTCACCCTTTCTAACTTTCCATATCTACTTCCATATTTCAACAACTCTTTATACACTATATAAATTAATACTTCTCTTACATATTACAAGGAGCAAAAGGTACGTTTTCATATGATTTTTCCATCTTAATTAATAATTAGTTGTATATGTTCGGTTAGTTTTGGAATTTACATGTAATATGTACCTATATATTCTTGAAGATAGGAATCTCTCTAACTATACTTAAAAGTGTAGAAATACTTAGGTATAAGAGTAGAAATACATGAGTACATATACTATGTGGATACATATGAGATACTTATGTGTGGATTTTAGTAAAATACACAATAGAAGTGTAGGTATGCATATGAATAGGTGTAGAAACACATGTAAACATATGGTATATATACTTATATGGACTAAATAGGTATATACTAGTAAAATACATAGTATAACTATACATATACATAAATAAGAATAGGAAAACTACTTGTACATAAGTATAGATATCCATATACATGAATACCCTTTATGTACATAGCCTAAAATAAGGAGTATACTAAGTATATATACCTATAACTTACTAATTAAGCCCTTAAGATGCAAAAATATGGATTACATGAAGACTTCTTAATAGGTTATAGAGGGCATACGAAAATATGTATAAAAATACATATACTACCGTATGTATATATGGGTATATGTATGGGAATTCATATGGTATATGTACAAGTATGTATAAGTATACAAGTACACATACAAGTATATTAGAAGTATATATACACATGACATACGTATAGAATATATAAGTACATAAGTATAAAAGTTGTACATAAGTAAATCATAACATAATTACTTAAAATACTATAAGATAGTATAATAAAATAATAAAATATACAATATGTACAAATATGTACATATGTGGGCAAAAACATAAAGGACCCTAATATATACATACTAACTCATATTAATCGTAAATAAGTACATATAATAGTAATAATAATGTAAAATTATCTAAGTATAAGAATCTAATGGTTAGTTAGATCATAAAGTACTAAAATAAGATATAGGAATAGACAATAGAAATATTTAAGCTTCAATAATTAAAATTTCAATAAATTTAATTCATATCATAAAACATAGGTCTTAACATCTAAAATAGACCTCACCATGTGAACGTACTCCCAAAAACGATGAAAAATAACTATAAGCTTGTAAATATTGAAGATAAAATGAAAATGTTATATATGATTAGCAATTAAGTTCAACCAGATAAAAACTAATAGTAACTTAAGTAGAATTAGGTAAATAGATATCTAGAATTACTAGTTAACTCAATTACTTATTATCATTGCTATCTTGTAATGATTAGGGGATCCCGACAAGGGTGTGAATCTCCCGATTGATTATTACGATTAAAGTACAAGGCGACATGGCCGAGTGAGTATTTACCCTATAATTCCATACTTATGTATGTTTGTAGCTAGTGAACTTAAATGATTCTATTAATTAAATGTTATGTAGAGTCGGGAAATGCTTGTTTGTGTTATTGTTTGCTAAATTTTGAATTTACCTTAAATATCGATAACAGATTGTTTATTGCATAATAGTATAAATAATACTTGTATGTGCTATTGGTTGGTCATACCTTAATTGGATTTAACTATACTTGATTGATGAAAAGAAATTGGACCATGCATTAACATGCATTACATATACACTAATTCCAGCCATCACATTACACGGAGTTAATGAGAGGCTATACGAAGGTTGTTATTTATAAGTATATTGGTTTTGTATGGTACATGCATACAATATGACCTTACCCTAGCTTACGGGAATACTAGGCATTGGAGGTGCCAACTACGCAGCTAAGGGTAGAGTTTAGAAGCCTCCATTTAGGGGTGAGTGTGGACTGTGAAAAGCCACTCACAATTATACTTAGAACTTAGTTTTTATGAAAATAAAAGATTTATTTTGTTTAAATACAAAATGTAGAGTTTCGTAGAAACTAAGTTTTAGTATAATATCCAGATCTGATTGATGCCATATATACTCTAACTCTAACTTTAGAGAGCATTAAATCTGAGTTGCATATAGTAACTAGTTAACTATACGTATTGCTTAGCATGATGTTTGCTCATTTATTCATATGATTGAATTTAATGTATTTATAACTTGCTTGTGATGTAGCTAAGGGTTTTACTCACTAAGTGTTTGCTTACACTCTCTTAGGCTTTTGTTGTAGGACTACCTGTTTGTTGACATTGGCCGTAGGATGCCATAAGTTTGTGTAGGGACCTAGGTAAGAGCAGGCTATTCAGAGTGTCAAGAGAACTCACTTTTATAGACTTTTATGTGTACTTTTTATTTTGATAGTATTGTAGATACAGATATACTAGATTACTGTATAATGTAATCTGTATAGTTTGAATCTTATATAATTATGTTTATGTGATGATATCATTTTAATCTATTTGCCTTTGGGAAGCTAGTAGTTGTAGAAGCCTTGTATATTATATGAAGAGTCCATGATTGAAAGGGTAACCAATTTGTGGTCCTTCATGTTATATACGATGTCTGCTACGGCTAGACTGTCCCCCAAGTTGTAATAAGTCTAGTAGCATGAAGGGTGTTATGCGTAGCTTCAACAAGTTGGTAAGCCAATGAATAGATAGCTCGAGTTAAATCCACTAAGAGGTTAGCTACCTCATCAAGTCTCTCATTAGTACTCCTAAGGATAACCTGAGACTGTTGGCCATGGTGGACAACTCCATTGTTGTCATCTCCAACACCAACGTTAACACTTAGTTTCATCATTTCTCTTATAGATTTTAGTTTTCAAACTCTTTAATTAGATGTTTTAACAAACACTTCTACAAACTAGAAATTTAATAGCCAGCAAACACAACAATTAGACAAATACAGTTTTTTATTTTATTTCACACTTGCAAAACAGAGTATAGACAAAATTTGAAACAATCTACTACAACTCAAGCAAAACCTCCGCTCTGATACCAAGATGATGCAAACCGTAACTAATAATAGACAAGGTCAGTCGCTGGATCGGTCCAAGCTTGTTGAAAGCTTGAAAAGGGTAATGGGGGGAATGTACAATAGAACGAAAAAGTGAATGAAAAGTAAGAAAAACCCACAAATAACTCCAAAAAATATGATACACTATTGGAACTTCTAAGGATTACTCACCACTTAGCCTTACTTAATGGTTAGGATAAGAGTGCAATGATAGTAAACAATCGGTGTTTACAAGAGGAAGAATATTCAGTGTACTAATGATAATCTGCTTCATTCCGGCTATAAATACAAGGGTATTTATATCCGATAAGTTAGGGCAACTTACCTAAAAGGAGAAAAGACAAGAAGTGTATTTCCTAAAAAAGTAATGTACAAAGAATATAAGGGTAAAAATGAATATTTAAGAAAACAATAATTACTGTAACAGATTCTATATATGGTCTTATACATGTGTCAGAGATGTATTGGTGATGCCGTTGAAGGATGCAGACAAAAGAGTACGATCAAATTGCTTATCTAAGCAAGGGTGACTAAGGATTAGTCCGGGGTCTCTCTCCTAACCTCTTGGCAAGGGTAATGCCAAGCAAGTAGTTGACTTAGACATGGGTAAGCACATGAGGTTTGGTAGATGACTTAGCATTCTGCAATTTAGCACACAATCTCTGAAAGATGGGCAGTCATTCAACTTAGCATGTAAAGTGACTCAACAAAGAGATACTTAGTTTCAACAGGAGTCGGTTAGAGCAGGAGGATTCACCTTACCAGCCCCTCTAGTCCTTGGGCTTAGCTATGGGTTAAAGACCTAGTAGCCTAATTCCTATTAATGTCGGCTATTCATGGTACTTATTTCGTTCTCATAGCACTTTCTTTCCCCAGCGACGAAGTGATGTTGATTTAGCTTCTATGACTATAGCATTCGTTTATCTCTAAATATTGCATTAAATCTCTTCACTCAATGCCTTAGGTCGCTCTGTTGTAAATTGCTCTTTTGTCAAGTGGTGGCTTATTTCTAGTACCCCCCTTATTTCGTTGGGAAATCATTTTATTGTAAACCGCATCTGTTTAGCTCCAAATATACACAACGAATCTCTTTGCTTGATGCCTTAGGTTATTCTATTCTAAACTAGTCTTTCGTTAGGCAATGGCTTATTTCTCTATATTTTATAGATGTTGCAATTGTTATGGCTTCCATCATTAGGCTCAAAGGTTAAATGGATATCATTGAACATGATAAAGGCAAGTGTGGTATTGGATGATTTAAGGTTGGGAATGAGTGTATGGAAGGAATTAGTGGATGGGAATGAGGGTTTTAAATGCGTATTTAAGAGTGTTTCAATTTGTGTTCATGGTGGTTTAAGTAATTAAAGGCTTAAGATGAAATGTGTAGTGTTTATGGTGTATGAAGGTAATGCTTAGAAGAGAAACCCTCTTTAGGGAATTATAACAAACACTCAGTAAGCAGTCCTTCAAGCTTTTAACAATCACAAAAATTCATAGCTCTACACTGACCAATGCACTTCATAAGTCTCTATAAGAAACCATACAATGTAATACACTACCCAAAACAAATTACACCTCTACAACTCCACACTTATCACACATAAGCACGCCTAACCACACCTAGCCTACTTCACACAACACAATCTCAAAAATAACATCGTTGCTAGAACTACTGATATCTATATTATGATGTACCTAGGGAAACCACTAACAGGGCATCAATAGTTAAATGATCAACTAATGATAAATGATCCCCTAATACTAATGAAAAACTAAGGGTTTAAGCAATCAAAAGAGAAACACAAAGATAAAAAAGCCAAATTTGATAAGGATATGACTCACCATGCTCAAGTTAGCAAAGAACTCACCATAATCTAATGGATTGATAGGAGTATAGAAGTAGAGAGTTAAGACTCAATATAAAGATTAAGGTTCATCATAATGACCTAAAGAAGCAAATATAAAGCTAATAAGTCTAAAACCCTTAAGTACAATCATGTAAATTAAGCTAGAATTAGTAAATGACACGTTTAGAACTATAAAGAACCGATAGTCCAATTAGGGGTGGACACCAATGGGACGATTTGAGGCTCAAAAAAAGAGTATTGTATTTGAGTAACTGTTAAGTTGGTGAAGGTTGGAACTAGTAGATCGATACACTTTAAGGAATTTTGGACATTTTGTGGATTTGGTGGATGACATCGTCATAACGATAGAGTATGATGGTATCAAGTTGATCTTCAATGCATTTGGCTCAACTTATTATCACTTCACCTATCAAACAATAAGGCTAACACTAATGAGACAGTAGTTTAATAGTGTTTATTCCCTCCTACTATTTCAATTCTTACCTTAAGATATAATAATTTGTCTCTACTCAAGGTTCATTACATCAAAATAAAACTAAATTAATACAATTATTAGCATGAAAGAGGAGGAATTAACAATATTAAACTCCTTGGTCTTAGGCTATTGGTGTGTACCAAGGCTAAGAACTAACAAAGCCAGTAGTAGGGGTAGGTCTAAGCTTGCTGAAAGCATGAAGGGGGGTAGTGGAATACATATAAAAGAACAGAAAGTAAAGATAAGCAAACTTATGAATAGCTCTAAAGAATATGATGCACCAGTGGAACTTCTAAAGACTCACAGCCCAAGAAATTAAGGCAACTTGTCTAAGAATGAAAAAGACAAAAAGGGTATTGTCCCAAAGAAGTAATGTATAGAGAATACAAAGGGTAAAAATGAATATTCAAGGAAAAATAATGATTAGCATAATAGATTCTCTAAGTAGTCCTAGATACGTAGTAGCAATGTATTGGCAACACCTTTGGAAGATGCAGACAAAACAATACGATCAATAGGTGGTCAAGCAAGGGTACCGTACAGGGGTGCTAGGCGAATGTAGGCTTATCCGAGAAGGAGTAGCTACAAACTCATCTCTCATCCTCTTGGCACTAATGTTGCCGAGAAAGAGGTTTGTTCAATTAAGGCCGAATAGACGTATGGAGTTTGGTTATCAGTAGGGTGCTCTTCTAATTGGCATATGACTATCAAAAGATTAGTTACTCGACTCGACACAAGGAATTAGTTAGCAGCAAGGATCAGCTCGACCCCGGTACGAGTCAATTGCAGCAAGAGGATTCGTCTTGTTAACCCTTTAAGGCCTCGGGCTTAGCTACGGGTTAATGGTCTAGTAATCTGATTCCTATCATTCCCTCTTAGTTGATTTGGATTTAGGATCAAATCCAATTGGTCTTCATTCAATCTTCCTTCAAGGTGATAGGGACTAAGGTCGGCAATGTTGAAAGTATCAAAGACCCCATAATCTTTAGGTAGTTCTAGATTGTAAACATTGTTGTTGACCTTCTAGAGGATTTTAAAGGGGCCTCCAGCTCGGGTGGATAACTTGTTCTTTCTCCTATTCAAGAACCTGTCCTTGCTTAAGTGTAACCATACTAGGTCTTCAAGATGGAACTAAATTGACTTCCTTCCCTTGGCTCTTTCTCACATTTCCTAGCAACTTGATCAATTTACTGAGTAACTTTCTCATAAATGTATTGTAGGGACTAAGCTTAAGCTCTTACATCAAGGTCTTCTTGCTCAGATATGGGCATAAAGGTATGATCAAAGGGTAGCTTGGGATTAAAGCTATAGACAACTTAGAAGGGGGTCTACTTGGTGGTGTCATGTATTGTTTGGTTGTAAGTGAATTCTACCGCAGGCAAACAGACATTCCAATCAGCTAAGTTCTTGCCCACTGCAACTCAGAGCAATGATCCCAAAGTACGATTGATTGCCACTGTTTGGCCATCAGTTTGGGGGTATCAGGAAGTTTTTTATAGTAGTTTAGTCCCCATCTAATGCCATAGAGTTCTCTAGAAATTGCTCAAGAACTTTGGATCTCTATTTAAGACCACACTTCTTGGTACGCCATGTAACCGAATAATTTCCTACAAAAAGACAGAAGTAATAACCAAAGCATCGTTAGTTTTAGAGCATAGCACATATGTTCTTCTCTCTCCAAAATATATGGAGAGTCCTCTATTATGGGCTTCTCTAATAAGCAATTCTTTGAAGGAAAAAGTCGATACACATAATTTTTTGCCTCGGAAAAGATAACCATCCTCCACATGATATTCATCTATTGTCCTTCATTTGGCGCAATGCCCAAACACAAGTCTAAAATGTGGGTCTTTAAGATATTGTTCTTTGATGCTAGCAAAACCTAACAATCTAGTCTACAGCTCAATCAGGAGGATGTATCTTCTTGATAGTACATCAGTAACAACGTTGCTCTTGCCTATCCTATACTTTATGACAAAGTTGAAGCCTTTTAGGAATTCAACCCACCTCACTTGATGCTTAGACAATTTGGTTTGACCTTGGAGATACCTCAAAGACTCGTAGTTGATATGGATGAAAAACTCTCTTAGCAATAGATAGTACTATCACACTCAGAGTGATCGAATAAGAGCTAAGAACTCTTTATCATATATAGAGTGGTTCAATTGAGGTCCTCTGAGCTTCTCGTTGTGGTAGGCAATTGGTCAGCCTTTTTACATTAGGACAATACTTATACTAATGCTTGATGCGTCACATTCCAACTAAAAAATCTTCTTGAAATCCAGTAAGGCTAATAATAGTCTGTAAGTCAATTTTGCCTTCACTTCAACAAAACTTCTTTCCTCTCTTTCTTCCCATTTGAATTTAATGTTCTTCTTTATCAACTCGGTAAGGGGTACAACAATAGCGCTGAAGTTTTTTATGAACCTTCAATAAAAGGGTGCCAATCCATGGAAACTTCTCACCTCAGCACAAGTGGTTGCAACCAACTACTCTACCATGGTTTAGATTTTTTTCATCATCCACTTGTAGGTTTCCTCTACCAACTACATAACCTAGAAATATCACTTCCTCTTAGTAAAAACAACACTTCTTAAGATTATCGCATAAACTCTCGGCATAGAGAACATTAAGGAAGGTACAAAGATGTTCTAAGTAACTCGGCATGTCGGCACTATAAACAATAATGTCATCAAAGTACACCACAACACATCTTCCAATCAAATTTCTTAGCACATGGTTCATTAGTCGTATGAAAGTATTTAAAGCATTTAATAAACCAAACCAACAGCCAATAACCATGCACTCCCAGCCATTGTCCTACATGGTGCAGCACCCGACGCTCTAGTGCATAAGCCACACAAACAGCACCAATAGCACCAATAGCAGTCCTCTTTCTCTCTCGCATACACCAATACTCCATACGTCAAAACCAATTGCAGCATACATAACCCATGCCAACAATCACTACAACAGCATGCCGCAAGCCAAACATCTTCCCTACCCATACTAACACACACTGACAACCCTTCAACTGCTCCCAATGATCCTCACGCTATCACCTACAATGGTAGCATACAATAGCATCATAATTAACAGCCTATACGATCATGTTCGACATAGCCGCGCAATCTATGAACCATACAACCCCCAACACGTATAGTACCAACAAGAGAATAGCAACCCCCTATTGACACGTACAGTAAAGCCACTGTCATCACTCCACTATCGCAACATCTACTGCCAACCATCTTCACCAAACACAATCAGTCGCGTTCTCCTTGTAACAATGGAACATCCAATCACTGCGACACTGGCACTAAACCAATGATTTCTAATATAAAGTACATGAATCCATCTTTTCCTTGTTAATTCGATGCTTAAAACTACCCGATTCGAGACCTTAGTCGTTGTTTGCCTCTTTCCTCAATCGTAATTCGATTTCCTAGTTATTGACCCGATGCAGATCCAAAGATCTAGCTCGAATTTGAGCCCATTGATCTAAGTCCAAATTACCAAAGTCCAGTCCTCCTTTCTTTCATTTCAGCAGTTTGTTTATTTTATTTAGTTGTTGAATTTTTATTTCCTTTTACATGTTTTGTAGTTATTCATTAAAATAAAAAAATGAAAAACATAATAAAAACGAGAGGACTTTTTTTTTTTTTAAGTTTAAGGAATTTTCCAAAAATGGATTTAAAAAAAGTGTTTTGTCACTTACAAAAGTTATTTTTCAAAAATTGAAATTAATTAACCACTTTTCTAGAATTTTCAAAAAATCAAAGTCAAAATCCTAACTAGACCCTTATTAGAAATTTCCTTAAATGTAACCAAATGGCCAAAATACGTAAATCTAGTGAATTTTTCAAAATTAAAACAAACCAACCAACTAAAATTTTCCGTAAAGAATTACGGATATATAATCCCAACTAGCGAGTATGTAAGCACTTTCAGAGCGATGCAAAATCTGTGAAATCTTAAGTTTTTTTATTTTAAAAAATATATTTAAAAAAGAGATAATTTTGAAAAATAAAATCTAATTTTAGAAAAATTGATAGTGATACCCGTTTAGGTTTAATAGATTGCCCCCAAATTTGGATATCTCTAGCTTTTATCAATTTAAAATGAAAGATCGATAGCTAAATTATAATCAATTCACGCAATTGATTACAATTTCTCCTTTTTTTTTTTTTTACTCTAGTCAGGTGGTCACTCCAAAAGATTTTCAATTAAAAAAGAAATTGAAATTTTCCATTTTCTCTAATTGATGATTAATATTAAATAGGTTAGGGTTTAATATTAGTCGGATAATAAGAAATGAAATTAAAATAGAAAACCGAAAAATCGGATTCGATAGATTGGTGACTCTGTTAGAGACTTGTCATGAGGGCTAACCACTAGAATTTGCCGAAATTAGGATTATTTTTCCAAAAAAAAAAAAACTTGAATCAATTATTATTTTATTTTTATACTAACATGTTTGTTGCAACTCATTTATAGGGTTGATTTTGGGTTTTTTATTTTTCATATCATATGTGTGGTTGATATGATCAGAACCAAACCATCTTAAGATTTTAGGAAAGGGACCATTGTGTAAACTTCAAATGTTATAGGGCAACTACCTTTCGGGATTAATCAGGCTACCCCACTCAAGTTTAGATATGACTACATGACCGTTATTTTGAAAAACGTGGTGGTCACAAAACATGAGGACCTTTAAAACCTACCATTTACATACATGAAAATCCTTTCAAAAAAATTGTCAGAACCCATAATGTAGTAAACTTGAATGGATAAAGACAGTTATAAAGTTATATTTCCCTTGTATTTTCCTATATGGTCCCGTTGTAATATTTCTCTATAAATATTCTGTAATAATTCCATGTAAAGTTTAGAATAGGCTTTAATTGTAATTTTAATTTTTTAGATAGATATGGCTAGATTGAGTCAAGCTGCTTTCAAGAAAATCCATGTTCATCTACCTCATTGGCCTAAAAAATTACTCTAGACATAGTTCCGTCTTTTTAGCTTAGATAGACAAGAATTCCTTAAAAACAAGATTGGGCCCATCTAGTCTCTATAGAAGATCCCTATGAATATAACCTTAATGCGGGCCTTAATAAATTTATGGGAGCTTGAATCTATCACTTTTTGCCTTGGCCCACACCAGCTGAGTTCAACCCTTGAAGAGTACTCTCAATTGTTATGGGCCCCTGCTATCACAGATAATATCTATGTCCCAGATTTAGAAGCTATAGCACAAAGAACTTCAATAAGTTGTTGTGAATAAAAAAAAAAAAAAACCGAGATAAATTGGGTTTTAGTTTAAGGGAAGACCATCTAGATGGAGGACACCATCGACTGGTTTTCTATTGAGCTAAAACATAAAGATAAATGGAATATTTTTTGTGCAAACCAGGAAATGTGGCACCAATATCAAGTCAATGCCTACATCTTGGTGGTCTTTAACACCATCTTACTCCCTAATGAAAGAAGTTGGGTCTACTTTAGAGTTATAGAAATTATAACCCAGTTTCTTGAAGGGAAGACATATGTCCTTACCTTCTTGGCTAAACAAATCTGCTTACTGAATCATCTTAAAAAGAAGAAATGTAGAGATTCGAATGCCAATATAGCCCTTAATACGAACCGTAACCAAGAACAGATAAGGCTGGTCGCTGGATGGGTCCAAACTTGTAGAAAGCTCAAAAAGGGTTAAGGGAGAAAGGTATAAAAAGGGTAAGAAATGAAGAATGAAAAACAATAAGCAAACCCATGAATAGTTCTAAAGGATATGATGCACCAATGGAACTTTTGAAGACTTATGGTACAATTTGATATGACACAGAATTGGTCCAATGAGGTTATTCGCCACTTAACCTTACTTAAGGGAAAGGATAAGAGCGATGTTAAGAGTAAACAAGCAGTGTTTACATAAGGAAGAAAATACTCAAGTGTATTGAAGGTAATCCGATCTTCTTACAACTATAAGTACAGGAGTATTTATACCCGCAAACTAAGGCAACTTGCTCAAAGGGGAAAAGACAAAAAGGACATTTCCTAAAGAAGCAATGTTACATGATACAAAAAAGTAAAAATGAATATACAAGGAAAACAATCATTGGTGCTACAAATTCTATACATGATACAGTACATGTGGCAATGCTGCATTGGCAAGATTGTTAGTAGATGCGGACAAAAAGTACGAACAGATAGGTTTGTTCGAATAGGGATGGCCTAGTCAGTCTGATCTTTCTCTCTCGACAACAAAGAGTAATCGTTAATTCGACATACCACACCATAATGAGCAGTCATACAGCACGACATTAGAGGTAACTCGACAAGGAGATACTCAGCCTCGACTAGGGTTGGTTAGAATATAAGGATTCGTTATGCCAGCCCCTTTAGTCCTAAAGCCCAGTTGCAAGTCAGGGGCCCCGTAGCTTAATTCCCTTTAACCCTACTTGTAGTCTAGTTCGTTAGCCACATGAAGAGCTACCAACTCAATTTCAACTGGGTCAACTTTACACAACGATATGACCTCATCAAGTCTTTTGAACAATGAATTGAGCTACTTGAAGACATAGCCACTTGTTACTAAGTTCAATACTTTCAAGGTATGAAAGTTAAAGAACTACTTTAAACGCCTAAGTGGTTTGCAAGCAACAAAATGATAAAAGCATATGAAGGTTTCAAGGCAGTACCTCTAATCAGCTTCAACCTTTATACTGAATACATTCTAATTGATGGACTCACTCAAGACATGATTCCTAGGCCATCATTAGAACTTATCTCACTTGACTTTCATGACCCTAACATGTTGGTGACTAACAAAGTAGCCAAACTTCTAAGCATCCAAGCAATTTGGTGCAAAAGGAAGACCACCCTTACCACTAAGGGGATACCAAGCAGATGCCAGACAACCAAAGGAGTACTCTATTACTAACTAAAGAATCTAAAAGATATGAAAGAGACAGAAGAGAAAGAAGAAGTCCAAGTTGAAGCTGAACCCGAGAAATCAAGAGAGCAGGAGTTAAAAACCTACTGTGAGGAGTATCATCAGAGGATAAAAGCATTAGAAGTACAACTGAGAAAGATTAAGGACAAGGAAGTGGAGGCTCCTAAAATTCGGAAGAGGAAGGAGACTCAAGACAAACCCAATAGCCATAAGAAGAATATAACATAGTTTTTTATTTCTTTAGGAATTCTTTTTTGAACGAAATAAGTGATGTAAAGCTTTACAATTGCAAAGATTAATAAAAGTTATTTAGGTTTTGCCACATTAAGGGTCTCTTGCTAATTTAAATTTCCTTGCATCTATATGTCTTCATTTTACAATTTTCCTTATCTTTATTCATCTGTAAATAGTCATGCTCAATAATTATGTACTAATTTCTAAAAGTTAGGTAAATAATCACATTTTGTTACTATATAAAATACTACAATTCCTTTGAAAGCTAGCTCTTAAGTGATTAAAAGTGAAGGAAAAAAAAAAAAGAATCAATCCTATAAGATAATTTTAGGTAGTTGTCATCTTGCTAAGTATTCTACAAGCCAGGAATATTCATTCTTTCGGACAAATTAGCACCTTGTAAATAAGCTTCCTCATTTAGAATAAATAGGATTTAAAAGTGATCTTTGGTTCCATTGAATAATAATTGAGCATAATGTTAAGCTCTATTTTCTCTATTTCTTTTTGCTATGATCTTTTTCTTCATTCTTTAGAATTCCTCTTTTGGAAATGGACCCTCAGTAATCTTATTCTATATGTAAATAAATTATATAAGCTTGTATATAGAATCCCAAGAAGGTAATCCCCTACTTATAACTTGATCACTCAGTCTTTATAACATAAAGCCTTAATTTTTTTTTCTCTCTCTCTTTCTTAAAAGGAAAAAGAAAAGAAGATGAAGTAAAAAAAAAAAAAGAGAGAGAGAGAGAAAGAAAGTTACTAACAGTTACAAATCCTTGTAGGACTTAAGACAAACACAAGCCTATGGCCTATCAGGGTAGCTGAACCAACTCAAAACCCTTGCTCCATCAAGTCTAACCATGAACCAAGTTAAAACACGAAGCCATAAAACACCATCCTATGCATGATCCCTAGTACAAAAAAAAAAAAAAAAGGGAGGGGTAATTCATAATCTCTTTCACCTCAAAAGACATCGATATTAGCCTATTCAACTTTAAAAAATCGGGTCCAAAATCACACATGGAAGCCAAGGAGCATTAAGGCCTATAAGTCTGAGGCAATTTAAGTGAGAACACAAATGGTATGGGACAATTGGTCTTTGAAATTTTATTTTGAACTCAAATCAAGTGAAAGTTATTGTTTCAGAATAAGGGCATGTTTCAAGAAATAGGGAGGTAAGGTCAATCTCCACCCTAAGGTTAATCAATCCCTACATAAGGAATTAGTAGCTCTTTTTAAAAGGTTTAGAATGAAAAGAGGCAAACTAAATCCCAAACACTAACCCTTAAACACTTTGAGAGATAAGAGACATCATGGTGAGGATATTTTGGACTCATTCCTTAAAGGAGGTCCATTTTGAACTTGATTTGCAATTTGAAATGAAGTTAGGCATTTATTTACAAATCCTAAACACAATTATCCTTTATTAACTCCGTTAAACCAATTTAGAGTGCTTTTAAATGTAAACCCTCTCAAGAACCACCCTATAGTAGGGCAATTCAAAGGTTAAGGTTATTGATTAAGAGAGAAGGATAAAACTGGTTTATGCTTACCTTTGGAATAACAATTTATGAATAACTTTTATTTTTGATAAATTGTTTCCTCTAAAAAGGAGCCAAACACCTCAAAACCATACATACCTTACCCAAGCCCATACAATCGGAACTCATAGATTTAAGGCCTTAATTCATCTAAAGACAAAGACTCAACAAAAGAGATAATTGCTTTTGGGGAGAGAAAAGCAAGAAATGATGGGGCCAAAAAAAAAAAATCCAAAGAAAAAAAAAAGAAAGGAAGAAGAAAGAAAGAAAGAAAGAAAAAGAGAGAAAAAATAACCAGAAGAAAGACTTGAACATCAAGCTTGAGAAAAGCCCTAACCAAAGAAGGTTTAGAAGCTCAAGCTTCTTTAAAAACATAAGGTCTTGAATCACATTCCTAACCACTAACAAAAAACCCCATATCCATTTCAAAATCACACTCCAAATCACGAACACAAAATTGTCCTATTCATCTTAAATCACATAAGACCTCCCTACTTAAAGCTCTTTTGATCTTAAAGAATAATTTATCTAAATAAAAATTATTTTTGAAACTAGAACAAGCACATTTCTGCTTTCTCCTAAGGTTCCTGACTTATACACCCAAGTTGGATAAAAGTATTTCTTTCAAAATAGACCCTCTCAATAATCCCTTTTGAAACTATTTGACTAAAACCCTGATTTGCAATACTAAAACCAAAAAGACCTAACAAATTGATCAAAGCATATCAGTTATAAATTGAACTCTCATTTTTAGAATAGTAATAAAGAGCAAAATCTAGCACAAGAGTGTATAAGGAAGTTCTCTTCGACTAAACTAATCGTGAATTACCTTTTCCATAGGAAATGAATGTTTAAAATCATAAGCCCTCACCAAGAAGCTCAATATCAGGGCTAGAAATTAAGACGGATATGAGATACCCCACATGGTTACCAAAGAAAGGGATGGTTGTAGCAATTGTTTCTTCGATAAGAATTGGTACCTGTTAGTAGATTTTCAAGGAAAAAAAAAAAAAAAGAAGAAGATGAGGAGAGAGACAAAAGAAAGGAAGAAGAGGGAGAGAAAGTAAAGGCTTGTTACAAAGTTTTCCATCCATGTCAACCCAAATGGTCAAATCTTCAATTCATGTCATCTACTTCTACGTCATTCCCTGATGTAGTTTTTTTATGTCCATTAATTCTTTTTTAAAATAAAGAACCTTATCCCTGATAACTTTTTTGTCATAAATGATCTTCACCAAAATTCCTCGTTCGTAAATTTCTTAAGTCAAAAGGTTATATCCCCCAATTTTGCTTCTTAGGGTTCTTAGCTAGCCCATAGGGTACTTACCCTTTCTCTTATTTCCTTAGCGTTCTAGCAAACTCATAGAGCGTAGTCCCGATCTACATTTTCATTCGAGTTTTAGCTAGCTCATAAAGCACTATCCCAATACACATTTTCTTTTAGGTTTTAGCCAACTCATAGAGCACTGACCTAACTCAATTCTCATTTTGGGCTTTAGCTAGCTCAAGAAGCGCTTTACCCATTTACTTAGGTTGGTTAGCTCAGAAGAGCACAACAAGGTTCTCATTTAAGGCGTTAGCTAGCTTAAGGAGCACTTTGCCCAATCGCTTATGTTAGTCAACTCAAAGGAGCACAACTAGGTTTCATGTCAACTTTTCATTTAAGGTTGCTAGTCCCTTAAAGACGTTCCTGCCTAAGTCAGTCAATTCATAGGAGCACAACTAGGTTTTATGTCAACTTTTCAAGAGATACTTCCGCCTAAGTCAATCAGCTCATAAGAGCACAACTAAGTTTTATGTCATCTTTTCACTTAACGTTGCTAATCCCTTGGAGACACTCTTACCTAAGTCAGTCAACTTAAAGGAGCACAATTAGGTTTTATGTCTACTTTTCATTTAACGTTGCTAGTCCCTTAGAGACACTCCCACCTAAGTCAATCAGCTCAAAAGAGCACGACTAGGTTTCATGTCTACTTTTCACTTAAGGTTGTTAGTCGCTTAGAGATGTTCCCGCCTAAGTCATTTAGCTCAAAAGAGTAGGAGTAGGTTTTATGTCAACTTTTCAGTTAGTCTAACCTAAGTTAGTCAGCTTAAAGGAGGTTTCATGTTAACTTTTCATTTAAGGTTGCTAATCCCTTAGAAATACTCCCGCCTAAATTAGTCAGCTCAAAGGAGCATGGTTAGGTTTCATGTCAACTTTTCAATTAGGGTTGCCAGTCCCTTAAAGACGCTCTTACCTAAGTCAATCAGCTCAAAGGAGCACGACTAGGTTTTATGTCAACTTTTCACTTAAGGTTGTTAGTCCCTTAGAGACACTCTTACTTAAGTCAATCAGCTCAAAGGAGCACAATTAGGTTTCATGTCGACTTTTCACTTAGGGTTACTAGTCCCTTAAAGACACTCCCACCTAAATCAGTCGGCTTAAAAGAGCATGACTAGGTTTTATGTTGACTTTTTCAATTAAGGCTGCTAGTCCCTTGGAAACATTACCGCTTAAGTCAGTCAACTCAAAAGAGCATGACTAGGTTTCATGTTCACTTTTCATTTAAGGTTGTTAGTCCCTTAGAAACATTCTTGCCTAAGTCAGTTAGCTTAAAGGAACACAACTAGGTTTTATGTCGACTTTTCATTTAAGGTTACTAATCCCTTAAAGACGCTCCCACCTAAGTCAATCAGCTCAAAGGAGTACAACTAGGTTTTAGGTCAACTTTTCACTTAGGGTTGCTAGTCCCTTAGAGATACTTATGCCTAAGGCAATCAACTTAAAGGAGTATAACTAGGTTTTATGTCAACTTTTCAGTTAGGGTTGCTAGTCCCTTAAAGATGCTCTTGCCTAAGTCAATCAACTCAAAGGAGCACGACTAGGTTTCATGTCAATTTTTCATTTAGGGTTCCTAGTCCCTTAGAGATGCTCCCACCGAAGTCAATCAGCTCAAAGGAAAATAACTAGGTTTTATGTCAACTTTTTAATTAAGATTGCTAGTCTCTTAGAGATGCTCCCACCGAGGTTAATCAACTTAGAAGAGCACAATTAGGTTCTCATTTAGGGTTTTAACCAACTCAAGGAGCACTTTGCCCATTCGTTTAGGTTAGTTAGCTCGAAAGAGTACGACCAAGTTATCATTTACGATCTTAGCCATCTCAAGGAACACTTTACCCAATTACTAAGGTTGGTTAGCCCAAAAAAGCATAGCTAGGCTCTCATTTAGGGTCTTAGCTAGCTCAAGGAGTGTTTTGCCCAATTACTAAGGTTAGTTAACTCAGAAGAGTGCAACCAGGTTCTCATTTAGGGTTTTAGCTAGCTTAAGGAGTACTTTGCCAATTCACCTAGGTTAGTTAGCTCGGAAGGGCATGACAAGGTTATCATTTAGGGTCTTAGCTAGATCAAAGAGCACTTCACCTAATTGCCTAGGTTAGTCAACTCAAAAGGGTGTGACCAAGTTCTCATTTAGGGTTTTAGCCAACTCAAGGAGTGTTTTGCCCATTCACCTAAGTTAGTTAGCTTAGAAGAGTATGACCAAGTTCTCGTTAAGGGTCTTACCTAACTCAAGGAGCACTTTACCCAATTACTAAGGTTAGTCAACTCAGAAGGATACCACCAAGTTATCATTTAGGGTCTTAACCAATCAAAGGAGCGCTTTGCCTATTCACTTAGGTTAGCCAGCTCATGGGGTGCAACCCTCCATTTAGTAACCTATAGGTTAACCAAGTCACAGGGCGCTATCCTCCTTTTTAATATCTTTTAGGGACTTAGTTAGCTTAAGGAGTGCTTTGCCCATTCACTTAGGTTAGCCAGCTCATAAGGCAATACCCTCCATTTAGTATCCTATAGGTTAGCTAGCTTACAAGGTATTATCCTCCTTCTTAATGTCTTTTAGGGACTTAGTTAGCTCAAGGAGCGCTTTACCCATTCATTTAGGTTAGCCAAGTCATAAGGTGCTACCGACCATTTAGTATTATGTAGGTCAGCTAACTCATAGGGCACTATCCTCCTTTTTAATATCTTTTAGAGACTTAGTTAACTTAAGGAGCACTTTGCCCACTTATTTAAGTTAGCTAGCTTACAGGCCACTACCCTTCATTTAGTATCCTATAGGTTAGCCAACTCACAAGGTGCTATCCTCCTTTTTAATATCTTTTAGGGACTTAGTTAGCTCAAAGAACGCTTTGCTTATTCACTGAAGTTAGCTAGCTCATAGGGTGCTACCCTCCTTTTAGTATTTTTTAGGATAGTTAGCTCACAAGGGTGCTACCCTCACCACCTTTCTTTTCGAGTTTTTTAATTACTAAATCCCCAACGAATTAAGCCTAAGATAGCTAGCTAATTGTAGTACTTCTTAGGATCAAGTCATCGTCAAGCCAAAAATGGTGTCTCTTATGTCTTTGTGGTAAAGTTTTACCCAAACTTCAAAAGGGGTAGCTGTAGACACTCCATTTTTGCACCCTCGTAGTTTTAGTTTTTTTTATTTTAAAGGGTCTTCATTCAAAAAAATAAAAAAAAATTGAAAATTGATTAAAAAAAACACAAAAAATAGAAAATTCTCAAAAAAAGAAAAATAATATAGATTTTTTTTATGAAAATAGGTTTTTAGAAAATAAAATGTTTTAAGGTCAATGGATTTAGTCTAACTCATTTCAAGTAGCTTTATTTTAGAGGGTCACATAGCTTAAGTACAATTTAACTGTACTAAATATCAAGATATAGGCTAACAGCCTAATAGTTCCACATTCTGACTTAACATGGTGTATAACTTAGAGATCTTAGGTTCAAATCTCACCAGGCACACATGTGCCTTTTATTTTTTTTCTTCCATTTGCGAATCCTATTTTCCGAAAAGATAACAAAAAGGGAGGAAAATCGGTTGAGCGTATGCCATTCAAAACTAATTATAAATCTCATAAAATATTTAGTTATCATTTAGATCTAATAGAATCATGTTTAAACCATTATGAGAGATAACACAAATCTAATATGATAATGTTAAATTTGATAAGATAAAGATTTTATAAGATTCAAATTTGATTTTGATCTTTATCAAATTAGATTTGAGTCAATAAAAAAGATTCATTCCGAGTTTTATAAATTGGGATCGCATGGTACGAAATGAAATTCAATTGGGCACTAGCTACAAACCCATCCATACTAACTCTACCTCTAATACCAACTGGGAGACACCATCATCCCCTCCTCAATTATCAATCGCTGATTACACATCTACTCATGAACGACTACACTTCATTGTAGCACCCTACTCATCTACACTCTAACAACAACTGACGCCACTGATTCACATATACAAACATTGCAATGCCATAAAGCCTAACCAAACCAACCAAGTAGCATCTACGACTACTTGCCTCACTCAACTAAACACTGCCCAAACCCACGACCAGCACTACCCATCATCCTTCCAACAGTAAACCTACAAACCAACCGCCAACAACCATACACTCCCAACCATTATCCTACATAGTGCAACACTTGATGCTCTATTGCAAAGGCCACACAAACAACACCAATAGCAGTCCTCTTTCTCTCTCACATACACTAATACTCCACACGTAAAACCCAATCACAGCACATACAACCCACGCCGATGATCACCACAACAACATGTTGCAAGCCAAACATCTTCTCTATCCTCATTAACACACACTGACAACCCTTGTACTGCTCCCGACAATCCTCACACTATCACCCATAATAGTAACATACAACAGCATCACATAACACTGCAATTAATAGCTTATATGACTACATTCAATACAGCCATGCAATTTATGAACCATACAACCCCTAACACATACAGCACCAATACGAGAATAGCAACCCCCTATTGACACATACAATGAAGCCACTGTCATCACTCCACTATCGTAATATCCATTGCTACCCATCTTCACCTAACACAATCAGTCGTGCTCTCCTTCCGACAACTGAATATCCATTCACTGTGGCAATAGCACTAAACTAATGATTTCTAATTAAAGTACATGAATGCATCTTTTCCTTATTAATTCAATGCTTAAAACCGCTCAAATTGAGACCCCAGTCGTTGTTTACCTCTTGCCTAAGTTGCGATCCGATTTCTTAGTTATTAACCCAATCCGGATCCAAAGATCCAACTCAGATCCAAGCCTACAAATCCAAGTCCAAATTGCCATGGTTTAGTCTTCCTTTCTTTCGTTTCAATAGTTTGTTTATTTTATTTAGTTATTGAATTTTTATTCCCTTTAACGTGTTTTGTAGGTTATTCATTTAAAAAAAAAAACATAATAAAAAATAATAAAAAGAGAAGATTTTTTTTTTAAGTTTAAGGAACCCAAAAATGAAAAAATGGATAAAAAAAATGTGTTTTGTCACTTGCAAAAGTTATTTTTCAAAAATAAAAATTAATTAACCCTTTCTAAAAGTAAGACTCTTTTTTTTTTTTTTGGAATTTTCAAAAAATCAAAATCAAAACTCTAACTTAAGACCCATTTTAGAAATTTCTTCAAATGTAACCAAATGGCCAAAAACATAAAGTCGATGAATTTTTCAGAATTAAAACAAACCAAACAACTAAATGTTTGATTCTAACTAGTAAGTACATAGGTACCTTCAGAGCAACATAAAATTTATAAAAACTTAGGTTTTTTTATATTTTAAAAAAGGGATAATTTTGAAAAATAAAATCTAATTTCAAAAAAATTGATAGTGGTATCCGTTAATATTTAATAAATAGCCTTCAAATTTGGAAATCTCTAGCTTTTATCAATTTAAAATAAAAAATCAATAACTAAATTGTAGTCAATCTACTTAATTGATTACAATTTCTCTTTTTTTCCCAACTCTGATCGAGTGATGACTTTAAAAAATTTTCAATTAAAAAAGAAACTGGAATTTTCTATTTTCTCTAGTCAAGGATTAATATTAAATTGGTTAGAGTTTAGTATTAATCAAAAAAACGAGAAATGAAATTAAAATAGAAAACTGAAAAATCAATCTCAATACAACTCGTACAATTACAGATGTGCTATAGTCAGCAACTTGAGCTTATTAATCAAATTGGTAGTAGCCACATTGGTGTGGCTACCACTATTTACAATGAGTGCACACAACTGATCATTCACTTTGCACGTTATATGGAACAAGTTTTCTATCTACTCCTCCTCATGTAATGGTTCCACACTCATTGCACGTCGGACAATTAGGATCAGCTGATCCAAGTCTTCAGCAAAGATATCTTCCTCAACCAGTTCATTCTCCCTAGTTGTTTCTTTCTCGAAAATAGTCTCTTCCTCAAGTTCCTCATCAATACTCTCTACTTCTATCTTCGAGACATCTGCTTTGATGACCATGCTTCATCGGTTCGAACACTAAGCAATCATATGTCCAAACCCCTAACACTTGAAGCACTTGAGTTGGCTCATCTTTCTTTCAGATCCCTGTCCCTTCTTATATGTTTAGGTTAGCACATCATTGTCTGGTCAACCCTTCTGTTCAGCTCAGACATTTGCCTTTCTGGTCAGCTCGGCACTTGATTGAGCTCAGTAACTTCCCTAACTAGGTTGGCTCAGTTGACAAAGTCAGCTCGTAGGGGGTTAGGTCAGGATTCTATTTCTTCTCTACCTTTCTACTAGTTAAGCTATCCATATAACCTTATCCACAATAGTAAATTGCTAGAGTTCTACAATGTCTCGGATATCACTTCTAAACCTAGTAAGGAACCTAGAGACTGTCCACACTAATGGTTCCTCTACCTCACAGTGAATCATAAGCATTTAGAATTCTTAAACATACTTATCAATAATTCGACCTCCTTGCCTTAGCTCTTGAAGTTGAGCAAAAGTGTCTTGTAAATAGGTATTTGACACAAACCTGTTTCTATGGATTCTCTTCATCTTAAGCCAAGTGTTGATCTCTCGATATCCTTCTCGTCTTCTCATGACCTGAAAGTTCTTCCACCATATGGTAGTATATCCAGAAAACTCAATAGCAACAATCCTTACTTTCTCATAGTCTTCATATTGGTAATAATAAAAAAAACACGCTCTACGTTTTCCTCCCAATCCAAATAATCATCTGTACTTTCAAACCCATTGAAGCTCGAGATATGAAGCTTCACATGGTCAACATATTGGGGTACTCAAGCTCGTTCTTCTTCCTCATTATATTCTTCCTCTTTATCGTCATCCAAATCTCTTAAGTTAATCCTTCTCCTCACTCATCCGCCTACTCCTCCACCTTAAACTCGTCGATCTGAGATTTGTCCCCTAACAGTCAAGCAACTTGAGGAGTATTCTACAAAATATTAGTAGGATGATAAGCCATTACATGAATGGCTTTGGTCAAGTCAACTAAGAGGTTAGCCACCTCATCTAGTCTCTCTTATGTACTTCTAGTAGTGTTCTAGGGTTATCAGCCATTGTAAACAACTCTTGCTGTCATTCCCAATAACAGTGTTAACACTTAGGTCTATCATTTTCCTTAACAATTGGTATTTCAATAATCAAATCTCAGATACAACTGACACTATCTCTTCAATCCAAACAACTTGCACTCTCTTCACATAAACATCCAACTAAGTTGTAAGCACGGTAACTATATTGATGAACAAACTACTATACGGAAACTTGCCTTGTTCTCATATTCCAAAACAAGGTAGATAGAGTATACCTAAGAGCAAACTACTACACTCTACTAATCACTCAAAACACTTCATGAATTCTCTTCATAACTTCGACACATTACTATTGTAAACACTATCTCACAAAACACAAATACAACTTACCCAAACTAAACCTTCACTCTAATACCAAGATGATACATACTAAGGCCAAGAACTAACAAGGCCAGTCACAAAGGTGGGTTTAAGCTTGTTGAAAGCTTAAAGGGAGTGGTGGAATGTATGCGAAAGAACAAAAAAGAAAGAAGATAAGCAAACCTACAAACAACGCACCAATGGACTTTCAAGGACTCATGGCATAACTCGATATGACACACAAGATGGTCTAATGAGATTACTTATTACCTAGCCTTACGTAAGGGTTAAGATAAGTGTGAAAAGGGTAAATAAGCTAAGAAAACAATGTTCACAAAAAAAAAAGGTATACTCAATGTATTGATGATGACTCATAATGATTCATGCGACTACATGTATCATGGGTATTTATACTTGAGAAATTAAGGCAACTTGCCTAAAAATGGAAAAGACAAAAAGCGTATTATCCCAAAGAAGTAATGTATAAGGAATAAAAAAGGTAAAAACAAATATTCAAGGAAAAATAATCATTAACACAACAGATTCTCCAAATGGTCCTAAATACATGGCAATAGTGTATTGATGACGCCTTTGAAAGATATAGACAAAATAGTATGATCGGGATAGGTGGCCAAATAGGGGTATCATGCAAGGGTGCTAGGTAGATTTGGGTTCGTCCAAGAAGGAGTAGCTGTAGACTCATATGGGATCTCTCGTCCTCTCAACACCAATGTTGCTAAATAAGAGGTCTATTCAATCAGGGTTAAGCAAACGTGTAGAGTTTGGCTATCAGCAAGGTACTCTTATAGTTAGCATACAACTACTAAGAGATTAGATGCTTAGCTCAACATAAGGAATTAATTGGTAGTAAGGATCAACTCAACCTTTGTAGGAGTTGGCTAGAGTAGGAAGATTCATCTCGTTAACCCTTCAAGGCCTCGAGCTCGATTGCAAGTTAATGTTCCAATAATCTGATCCCTATCAATTGTTATTGATGATCTTATCGGTCAAATTTTGGACTTTTCTCACTCTTGCCCCTGTAATAGGGCCTTCTTGCTGCTTCCCATCACTAAAGCTCCCATTTCATCAATATATTGTTGCAAAGTCGAACCCTCAAAACTTCAAGGGTAGGAAATCTCCTACCATTGTATAATCATTAAGACTACGAAGCTATTATGGCACCATGTATTCCTCAAAGACTAGGAGACCCCCTTGGAATCTTAGCCTCAAATCCTTAAACCCACACAAACCCCTAGCAACTTGGTTTCTATGCATTAACCCCATCAATGGCCTAGCATCTTGGATCTCTTGCTTTCTTAACAATGCCTTAGCATATCAGCTCCCACAGCTTAAGCCCAAGTAATGCCCTAGCATCTTGGTCCCTATACTTAAGCACAAACAATGCTTAAGCATTTTAGCTTTACTCCTTGAGCCTAAGCAATGCCCTGGCATCTTGGCTTCCATGCCTTATGCCTAAATAAAGTCTTAGCATCTCGGCTTCAATACCTTAAGTCCAAGTAATGTCCTGGCATCTCAACTCTTAAGCTTTAAGCATAAGAAGGTATAATGAAGGAAAATCAAACCTTCCATTATGTGAGCGCACTTGATAGTAGTATAGCTGCTTCATAGTGTACATACACCCAATAGCGGTCTAGCTGTCTATAATAAGTAGTTGATATCTAAAATACTTAGACTATACCCAAAGATTATAGCTAAGGGGGATAAAAATATATGGAACTACTACTTCATCTCAAGGGATCGAGATCTAGGAAAATCAACTAAGGTAATCGATACATGGGAATCAACCTAATAAGATAGAAAATGTGCATATCAAAGTAATATCAACTTAGATAAAGGAAGCTTAATTAATATAGAAGAGTTATTTAATAAATTGATGGGGAGGTAATGTCACTTTAGCAAGCCTAAATGACGTGCCTTACTTACAATGGAAGATTACTCTGATACTCAAACCAATGGTTATTATGATTCCTAATCCATATGACCCAAGAAGTTTGGACTTATAGTGGGTTAATCGAGCCTAATCTTAATATTACTCTCGAAGTTAACCTAATTAAAGAAAAGATTGCCACAATCAAATAATGAATTTGATTGATAAGACTCAAGTCAAGCAAAGATGCCAAGTGATAATCTCACCAAAAGGATTTGGGGTAGTGCTTTTGATAGCTAAAAGATGGTTTATAAAATGATATAAGATGATATTTATACTAACCTTAACTCAACCCTATCATAATGGCAATTTTGTAAATAATTAAGACATAAACAAAACAAAAAGAAAATACAAAACACATTGGCCTAAAAACATTGTTGTTAGGTTAGTTGTTCTATGGACCAATAGGTTAGTTCTTGGTTAATATGTCTATTGTCAAGCCAATCTTACATTGAACTAGTGGGCCAATGTCCCCTTCTCTTGTGAGACTACTCTATGATCGTTTTGTAGCCTACCATCAAACTGGTAGTTTTTGTCCCTTGATTCTAACTTCTTCTTACCGTTATAACCCGATCCATGCTTTGAGGTTACTTTGGGTACTTCAAGACACTCTCAAAGAGCTAGATTCTTATCATCTACCTACTTACAAAGGATTCGCCCTCAAATCCTATGGTTTCTTTAACTTGTAAGGAAAAAAAATTGGATTCCATACAAATAATATTCTACACTGTTCCTTCAATTTTCCTCTGTCTACTTAGTCTCTCTTAATCTCCTCAAAACTCACTAAAGTCAAAACAATTTGCCTTACATCCTTCACAAAAGTATAGACAAATTGAAACCCATCATATACAACCCTCATGTAATATTTCTAAGGCCTACCCAAAAGAATGTGAGCAACCTCCATAATCAACATTACATAACAATTCATCCACATAACCTCTAATCTTCAATGGAATGTGAACTCACTTGCTAACATATAGCTTACCATTCTCCCCAAACCAATACAAGATGTAAGAATGTGGATGTAGTGTCATTTTCAATCCCAGTAGTGAACAAAGGTTATAAATGCTATGCTTATGTAGCTACCACTATCAATCACCATAGAATACGTCTTATTCTTCATAAGGCATCGAGTGAAGAACAATTGGAAGTTGAATTTGAGATTTGTGTAGTTTTGACCTAAAAATGTATTTCTCAATGTTTAAGTTAGGGATATAAGCTAATGTTGGATTGCATTGTCAATTTTATGTTGTTGAATGAATGTACAGTTGTGAGTTTGTCATTTGAAGTTAGGAATATATCTAGTTTTTTCCTTTCTTTTTTTTTTTTTTCAAATAATACCACTGATGCTTTGTGTTGTGTTCTATAGTTGATTGTATTAAGAGCACATATATTATATATACCTTTTTCTATGAGTCCAATAAGATCTAATAAAGCCAAAGGTACATACATTGTGTTGTCTCAAAAATATTACTAGTAGAGTTTTTTATCAAATGGGCTTTCAAGAGTGTGAGAGTAAGCCTACAAAATAAGAAATCATTAGTAGAACAACTAAGGGATCGTTCAATAGGTCATCTCCAATACTTAAGTTGAATAGGTAGGAGAACAAATTGGCAACATAATGATAAGACAGCAAGAGTAGGTATGTGTAGATGGTCTTACTAGTAAGTGTATCTTGCCAGGGGATTATTCAATAAGTCTTCTCTGATTCTTAAGTCGAATAGATGGGACAAGAATCTAGTAATGTAACAAAAAGACAACAAAAGTAGGTATATGTAGATGGTCTTACCAGTAGTAAATTACCTTTATTTTATAAGGGAGATATTTTGAGAAAATAGATAAGTATGAATCTTGCTAGTATACGAAAGTATATCTTCTATTAATGGTGAGATCCTGAGATGTCTAGAAATACATAGAGACAATTACCTTTCCTTTTTGGTGTTTGTCCTTACTTCTAAGCGGGCTTCTATCCCTAACCAAGCTCCTTAACAAGACTCAATTTATTAGAGATCGAGCATATTCCAAAGAGAGATGACATATGACTTCGATTAGAAGGTCCAAGCTGGTGAGAGCTTGAGTCTTTAGGAATAGCTTATTAAGGATTTTGAAGGCTTCAACTAAGTCCAAAACAAGTCGATCATGGGCTTATATCAGTCGACCTAAGACCTAAATAAGTCAATATAAGCTTAGAAAGCTCATGTCCAAGATATCTTGTCAACACTTGGCCCCCTTCTTATTGGCAAAGGGTCAACAATGAGAGTCGAACCATTGATGGGCTCCCTAGGCACATTACCAAGCTATTGCTAAGCGAAGATTGTCGTTCATCTAAGAGGCAGACTTACCAAAATGGTGTTGTGATAGTTAAAGCTTTGTCTTGCATAGAGTGGCTAAGCAGGACAGCTATCTAGGCTGGACATTGACCATGCTAATGTTATTTCGAGCTAATGAGCTAGAGCAATGGTGGGTGGCAACGTAAATGACTTGTATAAGGTACCCTTCCATGTAAACTAAGCTTTGAGAGTTTTTTCCTTCCCGTAAACCAAGCTTTATAGTGACAAGCTCTTAGAGTTTGACACATAGGGCATTTCCAAATATGTTGGACATTTTCAATTCGAAGTGGGTGTAGCTTCTCAAGGAAGATTTATTTCAAATTTCTCTTAGGGGTATAAATCTGAGCACATCTAATGTGAAACAGTAGCTGTCAAGTTACCATTGCATACGTTTGAATGTGCCTATTATGACAAAATAATCATGACCATTGAATTCATGTCTGTTCTGTTTCCCCATAACTACCATTTCATTTTCCAATGTTCGATGGCTATATATATATATATATATATCTAAGAATATGTGAGAACTCAACTCTTCTCTCAATTACTTACAAACTTTCAAATTTTTTGCAAATCTTTTCAAATTCTTTCACCCTAACTCGCTTGATGTCAAGCTTAAGTAATTATGATGTCTCATCTAAATCTCAGACTTTGGGTGACACTCAAGTATAGAGGGTTGTTCCCCTTACCCCTCTAAGCAATGATGATGGTAGGCACCTCAAGTGCAACAACATCGACGATGCTCTAAGTATAGAGATTGAAAGGAAGGTCATCATCACGAGTCTCCTTTTGGACGTTCACTCTTATGATGGAGAAGAAAGGGTTTTAGTTGTAAAGGGCAAGGTGGAGCTTAACCATTTTACAAATGGAGTCTAAGGCACTATCACCAATGATGACGTAGAGTACTATAGTAGGCATTTCTTTATCAGCCACCCTCCTAGTTGGGAGGTGTAGAGGCCACAACCTAATGATCAACTAATTCATAGGTGTTGATTCTTTGTCTATCAAAAGTGCATATAGTTTAGTCTTTGACTTTCGTTTAATGACTTTGAGAAGAATTATTTTATTTATCACCAATTGTACCCTACCGAAGTCTCACCAAACAATTGGCAATTGTTGCAGGGATTCTAAGCCATTTGTTAGTACATAACAATGCGAGCAATACCACAATTATTCTAATATTATTTCTAGGTTAAGTAGGGTCACGATGGGTAGTGTTATTTAAACAATTGTCCAGATAAGAGGATTTTCATTAGTTTAGACTCCTTCGTTAAAGGTTAGAGAGATAAATTCGTAATTACCAGCATACCGTCTAACCTGGACGTTTCTACCAAGTAGATGGAGCCAATTTGGACACAAGCCATTTCAGGGCTTGGGATAGTGACATGGAGGCATCCTATGAAATAGAAGAATTGATGAAGTTGAGGTTAAGTCGGTTGATTAACTCAAAAGACCTCATTTATGAACACTTCAAGGGACCAGTCGGCAAGCTTTTTCCTAAGATGGCTACTTTAATGAAGAAGAAGAATAATAGAGGTACTCTTCGCCTTCTCCACCATGCCAACACAGGCTTATCATTGGTAAAGTTGTTCAACTAATGCTATTGGAGGAATAGGGTTCCCTTTAGGTCCGTACTTGGCATAACAATATGTAAATGCATACCTTGTTAAACCGAGTTAGCTTCTTTCTACGATGCTTACAAGTAAGAAGCTAGTACTCTCCTACAATGGTAATCTCTTAGAGAAGTGAGTTGCTAAAAATGAGGTTGCCATGCAAGCTCTAGAAAATACTCTCCAGTAAACGAAGGTGGTACCACAGCAAAAGGAAGAGTAAGGCATGGTGGTGAAAGGCATGGTGCTATAAGATCCGACCTACAAGAGATCTCCCCTGAAGAAGTCTACTATGGATTCAACCTTTAAGAAGCTAAAGTTGAAGTCAATGGTTGGAGATGATGTAGCCAAAAAGTCAAAGAAGAAGGTGCATGGCATTCCTCCTTTGGTTATGATTCCATAGCAAGTTTTTGTACAGGATCCTTGATCTGGAAAATTGTCCAAAAAAGAAAAACTATCATCCTCCTCCTATTCAGGTCAATGAGCAGGTTATTGAGGAGTTGGTTTTGAAGGAGGTCAACTCTACGACAATTCTTGAGGGAATGCCTAGTTTGGCTATTCCCATCCACTATGTGTCCTATCCAATTATCTAGTAAGTTAGTCGTTAGGGCAAATTGCTGAAAGCTAAGGGCACGTGTATTAGTCTAAGTGGTTGGTGTGTATGAAAGACATGATACTCACGAACAAGGATCTCACTCACGAGATTCTCCAAGTGTCCTTTATACCTTAAGATTAGGCTATCATCAAGGAAGATTTCTAGAAATTGTAGACACCCAAGGAGAACAAGGGTCATATGTATGCCATGGTATATGAAGTTTGTGTCATTATTTACTCTTGTTAAACCATTTAGTTGGACTTCCTTTAATACGTCTTCCTTTGGCCTTTTTGTAGTTCAATGACCAAATGTTAAAGATGTTTGATCATAGGGAAATTTACATGTTGGTCCTAACGAACAAGCAACAAGAGAGGGTTAAATTGATTGCTATACAAAAATTCTTAAGTCCTAACATTTCTACTTCTTTATGTTCAAGATTATCTATGATTGTTAAACTTATATTTTCCTTCTATACGTTAGAAATACTTACAAATTTAGATAAAATATTTGCATACATAAGCTTCTAAACTTAACTTATGATCTAATCTTTCTACTTAGCTTCTTATTAACAACAAACTAGTTAATAATATAATATTGTCTTCTAATTAATTATTTAGTTCACATGTTGAGCTTCTAATTTATTGTGTTGATTCTCAATAGGTTAAGCAATCAAATCATGCAATGAATCAATAAATAAATTATTGAGAAATAAACAGATTAGGGATTAGAAAATTAGGCAACAGTATATAGTAGTTCCACCTTATGCATCAATCAACTCTTTCAATCCATGATCAAGGATCATGTATTCCAAACTTGAGTTCAATTATTTGAAAGAAACTTTTATATTAAGCTCAGTGGTTTCCATAACTTTACCTAATCTCCTAACTTCCTTCCTTAAAAGTAATCATAATCTACAAAGTCTACCCCATAAGTTCTCTTAAATAGTACTCCTTAATTTTTAAAGATATTCGCAACTACTTTGAGGATTTACAATAGATTTCCTTGCACTTTAGCAAAGTACTCCGAGTAAAAAATAAATTGTACTCTTTCACTTAAATATCATAAGAACTTTTTTTCAAATTCTAATAATCACACAAGCATATATAGGCTATTGTAGGTCCCATTTAAGTAACCAAGAAAAGGGGTGAATTGGTCACTTTTTAAAAAAATTCAAAGAATAAAGATTTTTGAAAAATAAAACCCCTTGATTATTTAAAGGATTTAGGTAAAAGTAAATGAACAATTAAACAATTAAATAGAAATGCTAGAAATATAAAAGAGTAAGGTATAGAAGATTAGGCAAATCAATTATAGTGCTTCGATCTTGTGCTTACTGCACTCTTCCAACTCCATCGACAGGGACCCATTATTCCTTACTAGAGTCATTCTACTATCCACTTTTCAACAAAGCAAAGCTTAAGAGATTACAACCTGAAAGTCCTCTGCATTGACACACTTGCCTTACCTTAAGCTAATCACTTGAATCTATAAAGTAACAAAAGTCTCTCTCAAATGCATATGACAAACTCTCAAAAAGATACAAGGAAATAATGAAGAAATATTACAATTGATCCTAAAGAAATAAGCACATAAAATGAAACAAGATGTCATAAAATAATGTAATCTACTGGGGATCTTCTATTCCTGTTAACTTGTGAGAATGATTTCGAAAATGATTACTACGACACTTGTATATATTTTTTCTATGTTGTTCTTCTGGATCTTCATGTCTTTATATACTCATATGATGCAATAGCTAATTGGAAGAACTTAGAAGGTCAAATTAATTTTTTGAATGAATTATATGATCTTTTCCTTGATTACACAAAGTAATCTCTTTTGAAGAAAATTCTTATTGCTTTTATTGATCTTTTATTTCCTTTAATTTGATATTCCATATAAGCTTTGCAATTTCTTCCACAATTCCAAGTGTTGTAATCTGAATTGGTCTTCTTTAAAGTATGTGATCCTTCATAAAAAATACGGATCCTTTGACCATGTTATAAGCAAAGAATTTTTCCCTATTTTGACTTCCTTAAATATCTTCTTGCCAAAAGGATGATCTTCACAAATCATATCAATTTGATTTATATTCATTTTACTTTCTGGTCAAATATCCTTCTATTTCAAAAAATATCACCCCTTTATATTTTGAAATAATGTGGAAATGCTTCAAATAGTGTAATTGAAAAATTGCACTTATTATCTTTCAGAAAATAATTTGGTTTAATCCCTTGGATTTATCTTACTTTGTGGAACATTTAAGCCTTCTATCAACTTTTAAAAAAGAAAAAAAAAACTTCTAGTAGAATTCAAATCACATTATCATTTCTTAAAAGGCTTTCATGTTACCAAATCTTATTTCTAGATCTTATATCTTATCCTTTAATTGGTCTTCTAAATTAAAACTGAATATTCTTTGCACCTATGTTGCTTAATATATATAACCTATATACTTGAATAAGCACAAACATATTCTTTCATATATCCCTTTTTATTATCATCGAAACACATGAAGAGAACTTAACAACTATTTATTAGAAAACTTGTGTAACTCATATTTTCTTGTATATATTCAAAAGTTTCTCTTTTTCTTTTCTCTCTATTCATCTTAAGCTATTTAAATAGTTTTAACTCTAATGTTCAATTGATCTATCTTTAGTAATGATATTTACGTAGCTATTGTTCCTCAAATTCTTATAATCTTCATTCTTAACTGTCTTCTCACGACTATGAAATGCTTGTGTTTTATGTTCATTCTATTTGTAACCTTTCTCATTTGTAGTAAGTTAATCTTTTCAATAATCATTACTTTTGTAATTCTTCTTGTTCTTCGAATATCCTTTGGCTAATTTAGATATATTGTCCAAATGATGTGTGTTTCACGACGATTTCATTTTTTCCTTTTTTTTTTTTTCATGTGCTCGTGAATATCTCAGATGATTAACCAAAACAATAAGTCAAATTTATGAAATGAGCCCTTTTATCCTTATAGCTATGTTTGAGACATATGATTTTAAGTTTTTTCAAAATTTATGCTATTTTTGGTTATTAGATTTAGTATGAATTGTGTGTATTTTTTTTTTCCTTTTCAATTTCAATTTTGATGTGATTCCAATTAGAAATTTTAAGGATTCCATGATTATGCTTAATAAATTTTTTATTTTGAATACAAATTTTACATTTTATTTTTTTTATTATTGTTGATATATTACTTAGATCCAACTGTAACTTTATTACTACTTTTCACACTTCTTAAAATGAGAGTCAAGCATTTACATTTTTTATAACCTTGAAATACACCAAAAATATTTACATTGACAAGAAATATACGTGATAAACTTAATAAAATATGATTAATATTTTCTAATTATATGCTAAATACATTTATAATATAGTACTGTAATTGTATATTTATCTTGTTTTTCCAATGCATTTTTAAGACAATTCGTGTATAATTTTTTTTCTTTTCATATCTAATATGGTCAATGAAACTTAAAAGTTTAGGTATTTTCAGTAGATACATACTTTTATTTCTACGTGATGTTGTTTTCATTCATTGAGTTTCTTTAATAATACTTTCTTATTAATTATATTATGATTTAACTTAAAATATTTTCCTGCATCATATATATTTAGGTAACCAAATTATATTTTAAACATTATTATATTATAGTAAAATAACTTTTTTTGCCCTTTATTAATTTTTGCACATACAACGTAAGTATGTGTTAACTAACTAATTATTAGAAAAAAAAAAATAAAAGTATGTGCCAACCAGTTCATTATTGGAACAAAAACATATTGGGTTTAAGATTTAAAAGACATATTGTTATTACTTTTCAATTTTTTCAACCTTCTTGTGTTTATGTCCAAGTGATATATTAGCTATTTATTTATTCTTTATTTGTTTTTGGACAATTATATTGTTACTGTCTTATATTAACTTGCTATTAGTAAACATAAGAGATAATGGCTTAGTCTGGTTAGTTAGTTTCAATACAAAACCTCTTAGTGTAGTGTCTTTGTCTCTTTATTTCAACACTTAATTTCAAATGCCATACTACATGATATTCAAGTTATGAAAACGAATATTACAATAAAATATCTTTTTTTGGCAAGCAATTTTTTTCCTCAATACAATGAGTCAGTCAAGACAAAAAGTGTGTAAATTGTTTTTTTTTTTTTTTTCAATACTATTGTAATGATTTTTTGCTACAACATAAATGGAATTCCATGCATTTTGTTACTTAAATATAAAGTTGAAAGAGAGCATTGTTTATAACGAAGAGTTATTAACGATAAAAAGATATATATGACAAATAAACGATCATGAATCAAAAAAAGTTATCATTTATGGCAAGAAAATGTCATTGTAATAGGGAAGGGAGGGGGTAGGGGGAAAAACATAAATACCTTTTGTAGTGATTAACTCACTGCATTTTAAAAGAAAAATCGCTGCAATTTCTCCTTTAAATCCTAGCTAGGATCAACTCCTAATTCCTATAGTATTTCAAGTAGAGAGGAGAAATTGGAATAACAAACAAAGTTATCCAATTAACTATATTGCTCTCCTTACTAACTATAACCTACATAAGGAGAGAAACATAGTTAATAAAGATAACATTGTTTCTTCTCCGAATTTCTCCTTTTCACTTGATATACCATGACAACCATGAAATGATCTATGCCCAATTTCTAAATCTATCAATCATGCTAACTTCTTTTTGTTCCTTTTAAGCCTAACATTTTCACTTCATTCATACTGGACTTTCTTGTCTTTCTCCTTAATCAAGGCTAGAAGCTACTTAATTTCTTTAGTGATTAGATCTAACTTTTCTTGTAGCATCTTCGATTCAGTTTGCAAAAGCACTAACTTTTTTTTCATCTCCAGCTAATTGAGTTGGCTCTCCTAAACTTGCTACTAAAGAATGGCAAACTTTAATGATTTTTTATAATTAAAGGATAGAGAAAACTTAAAACTTTATGCAAGACTATGATTTATTATTGACCTAAAGAAGAAAGGTTAGCCTTAAATCTCAATGAGGAACATGTCTTAGCTTCCCATTACCCACATCCATTAAAATCATGATCTCATGACTGCAATCTAGATTTAACATTGTTAGCTAGCCAATATAATATGTGAATCTAAGTTAAACAAGATAAGTTATTTAAAGTGAGGTACCTTAATGTCAACAACAATTTGTTGTGATAGGACCCTTACCTGTGCCGACCTACAAACCCTTATACAAGTGAGACTTTAAGACCTCCAAGGTTTAGTCAAGTGAATTTTATCAAAGCAACCAATTGAGGATGAGTTAGTATACAAGGAAGGCCCATTCTTGCACTAGTTCTTAGTTAACCCCAACCTCTATGTACTTATCTAAACTACTAAGCCCTTGATGAGCTTTAATCTGCATGTATTTATCATAGTGATTTTATATCATTTTTCTTATGATGTTGACTCATTTTTAAAGAATTTGATCCTTAGTTAAGAAATTTTTCTTATTTTAAGGTTTTAATGCATTATCATAGTGAAAACAAAGAAAAAGAATTAAGTTTTGCCCAATTTAGAGCTCAAATGAAGAAATTATGGAGCTTTGAAAGGAGATATGACTGATTGACATGATTATGTCTAACTAGGAGGCCTATTTTGAGGGGATAACATAACTAAAAGCAGACTTTGTCATAACCAGATGATACACCATGTCATAGGTCGTGTTCGCCTAAGAACCTTTTTTTTTTTTTTGTAGAAAATTTGGGACGAATATAGCAAGTTACATGCTTAAGATGACAAGATCATGTCTTAGGTCATGTTAACCACCAATGAGTACTATTTTTTTTCACTCCATTATAAAAATGAGTATTAAGATTTTAAAAACACACTTTTTGTACACAAATTTTCAAAGACTCGAAAAGACATGAAAAGTACAAGAGAGCACACTATTTAAGCTTCAAAATTGAGAGATTAATGTAAGATTCACAGCTTTATATTTCACAATTTCTTTTGTTTTGATTCAAGATTTATTCTTTGCCATGATTAGAGTTTAGATTTTTTATATCTAGATTTTGTGGAACCTAAAATTATCGTGTGACTTGATTTATTCTTTAAATCTAATGAAGTCTTTGATTTTCTTGATTCAATTGTATTCTTTTATTGTTTTAAATTAATATTTCTAGAGTATTGATCTAAATATTTAATATTATTCATGATAATCTAGAGATTGATTGTATAATTAGATCTAGGCATGCTTGACGAGAGTTTATGCAATCTTAAAAATAAATTGTATGATTCTTCTAGGTTTTGATTGATTTATTTAATGGAATTTATTATTCTTTAATGGGATCCTAAATTATACTATTAAAAAGATATTCTAAGCATGGAATTAGGAAAATTTTCAAGGAAGTCGCATGTTTGATTCTAAGGGAAGCAAGATCTAGGTACATGCAACCCTAGATGGAGAAACAATCGATAAAATAAGTCTCTTTTCGTATAATCTCCCTCCACTAGGCATATCCCCTACGGTTGTTATCACCCTAACTTTTCTCGAGAAAATCCAAATTAGAATTAGAGTCAACAATAGTAAGCTAAGAACCAAACTCAGCAAAGATCTAACTTACCTTTACCTGGGTTCTAGCAACCCTCACTCTTCCACTAACACTAGAGAAGAAATTGAAAAATCTCTTAGAGAAATATATCCAAACTGATGAGGTAAGGATGTAACAAACTGAAACATCACTTAAGAATCAAGACACTTCCATCCTCAATTTAGAAAACCAGATTAGACAACTTGAAAGAATGTTGAATGAAAGGAAATTGGGATCTTTGCTTAGAAACACTAAGGCAAACCCCATAAAGCAAGTTAAAGCAGTGACTCTCAAGAATGGGAAAGCGTTGTAGGCTGAGAAGAAAGATAGTAAGGAAGTTTCTTATAAGTTTGACACAATCAAGAAGAAGGAGACTCCAAAGCCACCACTAGTGAAAAAATATCATCTTCCTATTCCATATCCCAAACACTTGAAATAGGATTACAATAATCAACAATTCAATAAATTCTTTGATCTTTTCAAATAGTTACCCATAAACTTACCTCTTGTTAATGCTCTCTTGTAGATGCTCAAGTACGTAAAGTTCCCGAAGAACTTGTTATCAAACCATAGGAAGTTAGAAGGGTTTTCAACAATTGCGTTGAATAAGGAATGCTCCGCTTCACTCTAGAAGAAGCTACTAAAGAAATTAAAAGATTTAAGGAGTTTCACTATTTCTTATATGCTCGACAATTTTTTAGTAGATAACACATTGGCAAACTTAAGACTAGTATAAATTTGATACCGTATAAATTGTTTAAGAAGCTAGATTTAGGAGAACCTAAACCTGTACACATCAACCTTTAATTAGCTGACAGGTTTATAACATACCATTTAGGTATTATAAAAGATGTTTAGGTGCAAATTGAGAAATTCATCTTTCTCATAGATTTTGTTATTATTAACATAGATAAAGATATTGATGTGCCACTCATTTCAAGTATACCCTTCATAACCACTACTAAAGCTATTTTTAGTAAGGGTAAGCTTATCTTAATGATAGGAGATGAAGAAATAGAATTTAAGATTTTAGAGACAATGAACAAATTTCTAGATTCATAGGACACATGCTATAATGATAATGCTACTAATGTCATTATTTCTGATTGTGTACAAGATATGCTTGCTAAGGACCCCTTAGAGTACTACCTATAGAAGGGAGAAGAAGAGTTCATAAACAACTCCAACCATGTTGAAATTGTAGCTTAGTTAGAAACTAATGATCCCACTATGATGAAGGAGGGGTATGAACCACTCTATAGACAAAAGGAAGAAAAGTTAGAATTCTCCATAGAAAGGCCATTGGTGTTAGAACCAAAAGCATCTAATGATATGGAGAACACTTTCCTAATGAGGGTTTCAAAGTTATCAGTGATAACAGCTTCTAAGTGGAAAACTAATAAAAAGAAGAAACTCCAGGTCCATGAACATGATGAATGCTATGACAAGCCACCTAGTATAAGTCATGCATCAAGAGAAGGGAGTTTGTAAGGCCAATGGCTAAAGGGTAAATTTATGCTTATGAAGAGAGTTCAAAATCAAGGTAAGGGAGGGGATCCATCTCTAGCTAGATGGAGAGTCATGAACAAGAAGACGTATCCCATCAAGCCATTAACCTTAACTATAGCATTTTTTTTTTAGGCAACTTATGTCTAACCTTTATCTTGTTTTGCTTAATTTCCTTTTATTACATTTTAATTTTCATTAGCTAAAGTTTTATATTTTTCCTTTTCTTCTTTTACTTTAATTTCTTTGTTATTTTTTTTCTTTAGTGGTTAGATAGATGGCAAAAGCTTTATTAAGAAAGGAATTGTACAAATGATGGACAACAAACTACAAACTTTTCTAGGTGCTAATTGCATAACAATGAAGAGTTAGTACTTTTCTATTTTTTTTTCTCCTTATATTTCCTTTTCCCTATGGTGTTTTTATTTGTTATATATATATATTACTAAGCTTAGGATAATGTACGTTATTAAGTGTAGGGAAGGTGGATATATAAATACATTACTATTTAGGAAACCAATTTATGACATTTGTCCCAATTAGTGTATTAGTTAACTTGCAATTAATAATTAACAATTTTTGTAATTCAAATTGATTAAGTGGACTAAATTGAAAAGTTGATTAATACCTGACCATTATTGATCTTATTACACTTTGTTAGAGTTGATTAGTGGAATCTATGTGGAGTAAAAGTTACGAATTATTTATTCTGGGATTTTAGGACTTGAAATCAAACCAACATCACTAGTTGAGAGTTAGTCATGATTATTTTTTAATTTACTTTAATGTATACTTTTTCCTTGGAAGGTTTTAAAGATTTATAATCCTTAGTAAATAGACAAATGAAAATTGTCTTTTGAAAATTCCCTGAAAAATTGAAATAGTTGGAGGCTATAATATAAAATATATGTATATATAAATTGGTAATTAAATTTGCTATATTGGTAAGGATTAGCCTTGGTTCATTAGATGAGTAGGATTCTTTCTTGCTACCGACATAAAGATAAGTTGGTAAGGATTTACCTTAATCCACTAGAAGAGCGAGGTTTGCATTCCTCTACCAATGGACTCGATTTAAGTAATTGTACATAAATAAAATAAATGAATTGAATTGAAACCTTCCAACGAAAATATATACTAAGGGAAGATTAGAAGATAAATGGATGTAACATGTATATATTCTAAGTTATGGTATTTAGCAAGAGTGAAGAGAGAGCTTTATACATTTTGGCTAAGTTGGTAAAAAATTTTATAACTCTTTCTTAGCCGGCGAAATGTTAAATTTAATTTTAAATCTATGAATCCTTAATTAAATGATCTAGGTATATTTTGATTTATATAAATTAAATAGTAAACTTTGGTATTGAGTATTTTCTGGAGCATATGAATATGGTCGAGTGGAAATATGAAATTGTTAAGTGTGGAATCGATCGATTATATGACTACAAGTTAATTGGAAATTATTTCCTAATTATTTATGGGTTAAGTGTAATGGTTGACTAATTTCCCAAGTAGTGATTAATTTGATTAAGTATTTCTTTTCATGATTTCTTTTTTTGATTTATTAGCTTAAGGACAAGTAAATACTTAAATGTAGGGAAGTTTGATGAGCTTTAATTTAGATAAATTTATCATAGTGATTTTATAGCATTTTTCTTATGATTTTGACCTATTTTAAAAGAATTTGATACTTAATTAAGAAAAAAAAAATTGGTTTTAAGGTTCTAATGTGTTCTCAGAGTGAAAACAAAGAAAAAGAATCAAGTTTCACTAAACTTAAAACTCAAACGAAATAGTTATGGAGCCTTGAAAGAGGACATGACTAGCTGATATGATCATAACCAACTAGTAGACCTATTTTGAGGGGATGATAAGGCTAAGAAAATATTTTCACATGACCAGGATGACATGATCGTCTCATGGGTCTTGTCCCTCCGAGAACTTATTTTTTCTCAAGGAAACTTAAGATGAATACAACAAGTTAGATGCCTAAGATGACAACACCGTATCTCAAGTCATATCAACCACCATCAACTACTATTTTTTTTTTTTTAACTCCATTATAAAAAGGAATATTAGGGTTTTAAAACACACTTTTTATGCACAAATTTTCATAGACTCAGAAAGGCTTAAAGAGCATAACAAAGTGCACTATTTAAGCTTTAAGATTGAGAGATTAATTGAAGATTCACGGCTTTGTTTTTCACAATTACCTTTATTTCAATTCAATATTTATTCTTTTCCATCATTAGAGCTTAGATTTCTTATATCTAAATTCTATGGAACCTAAAATTATGATATGACTTGATTTATCCTTTAGATCTAATGAAGTCTTTGGTTTTCTTAATCAAGTATGTATTCTTTTATTGTTTTAGGTTAGTATGTCTAGAGTATTGATCTCAATATTTTATATTATGCAAGATAATCAAGAGATTGATTAAATAATTAGATATAAGAATAATTAATGAGAGTTATGTAACCTTAGAGATAAGTTGCATGATTCTTTTGGATCTTGATTAATTTCTTTAAAAGAATTCGTTATTCTTTAATGCATTGTTGAAATATGCTATTAAGAAGAGATTTTAATAAGTAATTTAAATATTAAGGCTAATAAACTTGAAAAAGTTATTAACTTTATCAAAGAATTCTCCCAATCAATCAAATTAAAGATGAAATTAGGAAATTTTTCATAGAAGTTGTATGTTTAATTTTAGAGAAAGCAAGATTTAGGTACATAATTACATTCTTAAAGTAAATCTTTAATTAATTGCTTTCTTGATCTTTAATTTAAGTTTTGTTTAGTAGTTGATTTGTAGTATGGATTTAATTTTGAGTGATAATAGAAAAATAGTTAGTATTAGTTTTTTCAATCTCTATGAGTCAACATCCATATTCATTGCATTACACTATAGATTTGATAAGTATACTTGTCTAATATAAGCCCTCTTTAGAGCTTTCTATTGATCTCTCCAATAGCTAAGCACTTGCTACAAATAGCTTAGTTGTAGCTCAAAAATTGGTCTCTACCCTGTCCTAAGGTACCTCACACTCCGACCGACCTACTTGCCCTTTCACCAGCCTACATCGGCTCGAACAGACTTGATTTTTGCTTCCTTCTCCATACAAACTCTATGTAATGTACTTTACTAGTGGGTTTTTAACACATGTCCACCTACTTTTCCATGCATGTCAAAAGATATTCCTTTATTCTATTGTATTATGTCATTTTTACCCATTTTTATTTAGTCCTAAGTTAATTTTAGGACATTTCCATATTTGTAATTTACATTTACCCTTTTAAGTGCCCTAAAAGCTTACTAAATAGTTCGTGTAACTAGAATTAATTCCTTCTCTAATATTGAATATTCACATTGTTTTCTTGCAAGTAATCTTCCAAGTTATCCTTACACTCTTATCATTCCTAAAGTTGCTTGGGATTATGGTGAGTAGACCTTTACCAAAGCTTATAAGCCATATCAAACCTAGGTTTAAGTCACAATGGTTTTTCTTGGTGCGTCATATCTAAAGAGATTGCTCGTGATTAGCTATATGAGCAATCTCTTTAAATTTGGAGTATAAGGTAAAGATGATGCTTAAGTGTTATGAATGTGATAAGTTACCAAGGTGCATTTGGTAGCTCTTGAATTTCCTATATTTTCTACTTTTTGGTGGAAAAATATGAAGCCATGACGAAGGAGAGATGGTGATGATGAGGTTGAGACTTAGTGGGAAGTGAAATCACTATTGCATAATCTATTTGCACCCCGTTCATAACATCAAGAGATTATACCTACAGTTGCAAACACTTGATTAAGGGGGGAGAGTGTTGATGATTAAGTGAAAAATTTTGAACGTTGATGATATGATGTGAGTTAAATGAGTCTAAGGGACAAACTATTGCTAGGTTCAATGCAAGTTTTAAAGTATGAAATTTCCAATATCGTAGAGGTACAACCCTATGAAACTCTTGATGATGCGATTCAACTAGCTAATAACATAGAGAGATAGCATTGATGGAGTTAAGAGTTTGATCTTTAATTGCCATATTTAGACTAAGGTCTTTCAACAAACCCACATATATATGTATACAATAGTAGTGGACAAAAGACTTATAATGCCCTTAATGCACAAGATTTAAACTAAACATGGCATTAGAAGAAATTTGGAGAAGTTAAATGTTTTAGATGCTTAGTTTTTGGCTACATTGCATCTTAGTGTCCTAACAATTGTGTAATGACAGTCGAGGGTAGTATGTAAAAGTTAGAAGTAGTGAGTGAGGAAGAATAAGGAGTAAACAAGATACTAAGAAGATCATTATGCTAATGGTGACGCAAACCATTAGATCATAGGATTTATGTGTTTAATAAGAAAATGATGATTTTTAAGGTTTTTGATTAATTAAAGAATAAGCAAAAGTAAAGGACATGGACAAATCAAAAGTAGATATCATGCACTAATCTCAAAAAGAATTGAGGTTGATTGAATCAGTAATTGATATGATACGCTATTATGAAAATTATTGAGTGGTTAAATAGAATTCGATATGACACGGAATTCTAAATAATATGGTTTACCACAAATTGATAAAAATTTAATGAATGAAGAAAATAGAAATTTCAAAATTCACTAGAAAAAGACTCAAGGTCTAACCTCTTTTTTTTTTTTTTTTTCAATAGTGAAAAGTGACAAAACTTTCCACCAAAAATAAGACTAAGATTATTCATGAGCTATTAGGAAATAACATGGAGTAAATCATACAAACCTCACATCATATCATGATGAAATATTACCTTATATTAGAATAATAATTAGCCTTTCAACTGTAGCTGTAGAAGTGTTCCCCTTAAAATTAGGATGATGAAAAGTTACCGGTGACAAAATGCACATAAATAATTAAAAGAAAATATGTGGCTAAAGTTGTAAGTCTAATGCAATGGAAATGTTCAAAAGGGTGTGGAGTTCAAAAAGAGAATGTAGCAATGGAAAACATAATTCAAAGTAGTAAAAATACTCGTAGCAATGAAGAGGAAAGCTAAAACAAAATAAATTTGAACACATGTATAGCACTTGGAGAGTCTCAGAAATCACATCATCAGGAAAATAGATAATAAGATACACAATTTCCCTTCATCAAATTAGCTCAACCTACGGCAAAGTGTGATGCCATCCCCCACAGGAAGCATGCAAATCTCAATCCTAGGGTCAACAGCAAGAGCCTTGTTGAGCTCCAGAACAAAGTCCCTGTAGTAGCGTACGTACTTTCTCATGGGCGCATCAGGTGGTGCCACCACCGAACCATTCCAAAGGGTATTGTCGTATCCGATGAGGCCACCCACCTTCACCAGCTCTATCAACCTTTTGTGGTAGTTGAGGTAGTTGTCTTTGTCCGCGTCCACAAATATGAAGTCAAATGAACCATGATTCTTCTCCTTTATAATACAAATTTACCCCAAGATTAATTACACTAAAATGAAAAGGATCATTCACACCAAAATGAGCAACAACAGGGGTTCCAAATCACAGATTAAACAACAAATTAAAGATGATTTAAGTTTAGCAATGAAACATTCCCTGGATTTTTCTCGATATACTTTATAATCAAAGTTCTGCGATTATCAAATATTACCGCACTATCAAGGTTTGCAGATATCAGCGATTTATAATGTTAAGTGACAATGGAACGTGACTGACACTCCCTAACAACTGGTGTTGGTAATCGCCAAAAATGTTAAAAGAAAAACGAGAAAAGCATCTGCTGCTACCTCGTTCTGCCACCAATTAGCTATCTTATCATTAGAAGAATTCCTAAGTTCTTGAAATTACTATGAAATCGTTGGATAATTCTAAAGCAAGGAATATAACAAATGTCCAGGAAACATTTCCCATGAAAAGAAGCACACCCTAAATAGACAGATTGCACATAGTTGACAGGGAAGCTTTCAATAAATTATAGGGAATGTTCAGAAATTAATCAGGAAATTTAGTTCATTCGAGGAAGCAAGATTGTAATATTAAAAATTACAACTAAGTAGAGGTAAAGTATATATTAGTGAAATTTGGAATTAATTAAAATACTTACATCCTTCATCATCTCATCAAGAACAGGCAAAGCAGGGCCTTCCCTGAAGTCAATTTTGTGAGCAACGCCAGCTTTTTGAATAGTGGGCAGACCCAACTCGTAATTCTCTCTGTTGATGTCCATAGCCAATATCTGCATCAATCCACGGTGTCAAATTTTCAAGCACTCAAGTCAACTATAGTATTACAAGGAAATTAAACGATCATCATGGTTAAGGCATACGAATTTGGACCTTTCCATCGTCTGGAAGAGCCAGGGCAGTAGCAAGGAGGGAGTAGCCAGTGTAGACACCTATCTCCATCGTGTTCTTGGCATTAATAAGCTTCAGAAGCATGTTCAAGAACTGTCCTTCATCGGCTGATGTTGTCATGATATTCCTGATTCCAATCACACATGATTTACATTAATTGCGCCACTAAATAGATTAAACTAGCCCCCCGCCCTTTTAATTTTGACCAACACGTGAAGCAATATTAAGAAGAAATAAGAATAGATCTTAAATTTCATGTAATTCGAATATCAACCCCGTTGACTTATTATATTAGACAGACATAACACGGACCAAGCAAACCTCCCCAAACTCAAAATCAATTTTTTTTGTATAGGACAAACAGGAAAGTGAATTTTAGGAAGGGTGGTTTTTACCTTCCTTCTGAACATTCGGGGTGCTAAAGTATATAAAAAAGAAAAAAAAAAATCCATTGAAGGCATGTCTTGCTAAACTTACCATGGATGTTTAGCAGTCAACTCCCTGAGCTCCTTCAAAGGCTCTGGTTCATTTGGATATACACTAGTCTCTAAGATATACTACAAAAGACAAGAACACTAGTATTAATCTAATGTGAATACCTAATCAAAGGAACCATTATTTTTCAAACGTGGATTGGATTTGTATGGTATGGTACCTGATAGAGAGCATCACTTTGCAAGAGACTCTTGTGGCCAACCTCCTGATGTCTTCCGGCTTGACTCTGTTGCTCCTCCCCATTGGTAGCCATTGTTTTCTTGTTTGATCTTCCTGATGGAGTGTGGAAACAGTATGGGTTGAAGTTTGGAAGTGGTGGTTGATGAGATCAACACGATACATCAAAGGTCCATTATATAGGGACAGAATTAGAAAATATAATAAACAGCCGGTTCGAACCGGTTAGGTTGGTGTAAACCGTCCAACGGTGAGGTTTCCGGTCGGGGGTTGGTGAGGTTCCAAAATTACGTGTCTCTGCATAGTTGGCCCACTCCTATGAACATGTGTATGTATGTCAGTATGTGTATGGCCTTTTTGATTTCCTTTTTCTGCCCTCAGCTTTACAATTGTTTTGCGTGGTGGACCACAAGTTTGTTGCGTACATAATATCGTACAATATGAGGACGATGGATTAAAAATAGTCTAATTGGATGGAGAAAAAATGATTTACTTTCCAATTTACGTTCCAATTTCTTTTGATATCATAAAAATGCAAATTTCTTAACTGACCATATTCTTTCCTTCGAAAGAAAAAACAAATTAGAAGCGGATACTTTAACTAAAATTGTAAAATTAATATCTAAAATTGTATAGATTATTGAAATATATTGTGACATCACATCATTTTGTTTTTTTTTTTTAATTTCAACCATTAATTATATTTAGTATTATCTTAAATACATAACTTTAGGAAACTTGAGAGAATAATAATGTTAATGGATTCAAATCTAATAGAATTAAGTGCTTTGCTATTTACCTTTTCTTCTTCTTCTTTTTTCAAGTGACCAGTAAAAACAATGACATTCTTTAGGTATATTTTTGCTTTTTGGAACAAAATACGGCGTGATGCACATGTTTAGGTATGAAGATATTGTTCCGAAGGAGAAATGGTTTTCAACTCAGTCCTCCAATTTACTTGTCGTGTTAGGCAAGTGGTACCAATTTCGAAAGACAAGTTTGGCCTAACTTTCATGTATCATGGAACTATCGTTTTGTTAATAATTATTTTCCAAGCATGGTTATTTTCACTTTATGGTTATTACTACATATTGGGATATAACACATTTTATATATGTAGAGAGAGAGAGAGAGAGAGGCTTCTTACAAAATTCCTATATTGGTTGTCATGTATGGTATATATTTATGGTAAGTGATCATTGTACTTTTTTGCGGGAGAAAATGCTTTAACATTAAGAAGATAAAGCTGCTCTTTTAAAAAAAAAATGCAGATCAATATAATTAATGTTGAAATCAAGGATATTTTTCAAATCATTAATAAATCTGTATCACAAATATTTGTCATAATAACTCTAAAACAAATGATCGTTATCTTAAAATTAGTTTTAGGATATGTTCATTTATTTATTTATATTTTATATCATATTTATATTTGATTTGTATTTATTTTATATATATATATATATATTATGTGTATCTATCTTTTATTTTATGGCGTCTTTGTCATTCAAATATCTAATCTTCAAAACGATAATAAAAGAATAAATCAAAAACCCCGTTAGACTTCGCAGGAACAGAGGAAAGTTGGAAACGGGTGATAATTGGTGGGGTCCACCACTTTCCCGGTCGAATGTAGCATGTGGATTGGATGAAAGTTGGTGAGTCTTCTCTGCGTTTCTTTTTTAAATCATTCTTTTTCATAGAAATGCCGAGTGGAAAGTTGGTAAGTAGTTGGTGAAGAACCCTGGTTGGTGGCCATTGGCTACCTTCCTGTGTGTTGAAGTATGCATAATGGAAAGAATCTTGGTGTATTGATAAAGGACTTATTGGTTTTATGTATCACGTTGTAATATATGTACTCTATATAAATATTAATAAGATACTATCATTTATAATGGACATAAATTATGAGTAGTAATTGATTTAATAATTATCTATATAATTATTATATATATCAATATCTTATTGATATTTACACGTTATATATACATAATATAGGATTATGAAAGACATTATATATAAACATTGATCTTCTAACGAGATAAATCAAATTCTATTATCTATTTCTTAAAGTTATAGCATAGATAACTATTGGAGAAAAGAGAGTACGATCAATAAATTTCATAACAACAAAATAAATTGCAACAATATCAAAATTATTGGTATATTTCAACTGTCCACTTTAAACTTGAAATTATTAAATATTATCTCCAATCAAACTTCTGCTTATTAAATTACCATATTGCATTTGATATTTTATACTTATATTGTCAAACCAATTAGTGTTTATCATGTCAACTTTCTGAATTAGATGGAAGAAATAAATTTGATAAATAAAACTTTAATTGGGTATGATAGCTATCAATTTCAAATTTAGACTAAAATATGATAAGTAAAAGATTTGATTAGATATAATAATTTTTGGCAATTTAAAAGTCAGATATAAAATTGAAATATTATGCAAAATAGGTAATGATTTTAACATTATCTAAACTAAATAAATTTATATTTGTTTCGCATTGTGAAAGCGCTAGCAGTCCATCTTATCATTTGTACATGCTATTTGTTTCTATGTTTCTTCTCCTCTTACTACTGCATCAAGTGCCCACCGCATGCCCGTTTTGAGTGGCCTACCAAAAGTTAGGACAACTTTCACCTATATTGAGCATGTATTCCGTTAATTTTTTAACATAAATGATTTCAAAATTATATGGAAAGAAAAGGAATCATATGCAGCCTATATTTTTCTATATATCGAAATATCAATGTAAAATATTACTTATTTTCACTATAATTAGTCTTCTCTAATTTTACCAAAAGATGGGATAGTTTTCTTTTCTTTTTTTGCCCTACGTTCATCCGAAAGAAAACTCAGGATTTCTTACATCAAAATCGGAGAACAATAAAGAAAATAAAGGAGATGGTGGGTTAACACCCTCGTAACTACTTGAGCTACAACTAATCAAATTAAAAACACAAGCACTTGTGGAGGATTTTTAAAAATAAAAAATAAAAAATAAAAAAAAACTTTTTTTTTCTATTATCTTTAAACCTATTTAATTCTAGGTTCTCTCTCGTCCAGTACCTATCCTTAAAAAGACTATTTTTTTCACATTATCAACTTCTATTCTTTATTTTTATGGTAGTGTTGGTTAATAGAAGTTGATCATGTGAAATATATATATATATATGTATGTATGTATGTATGTATAAGATCCTATCACAAAGGGTAAGTAGGTATGAGGTAAATAGGATCTTAAATCCTATCAATTTTTTACTCCGTAGACGTAAATTTTTCATATATAGGAATCAAAACTTCTCCTTTAATAGAAAAAAATCTTCATAAAACCTATACCTGATGGAACTTATAAAATTTTTTATTATTTATATTTATTATATAAAATTCTTTAAGTAAATTGCCCAAAAATTCATCATTTTTTAAACACATTTGTGACTAGTATGTTCATCGATTTGACAATCTACAATAATTTAATCAAATATTTGTCCCACATATTTCTTATGAAGACACATGCTAAAACCGATAGTATAACATCAAATACAATTAAATCCTCATAAATTAATACTCGATAAATTAATAACCTCTCCAAAATTATATTTTTTTCCCAACTCCAACTTGGGCCACTTTACAAAATCGGTAATTTTAACATATTAATTTTTAAGAAGACCCTTATATGAATCTATAGTCCCATCAATATCATAAATTAATAGTTCTCTAAAATTACAATCAAAACTGGGACAATTTAGTAAAATATCAATCTATTTTTTTTTTCTTAAAATTTAAATCTAAATAGATTTCATCTCTAACTTTTCTTATTGCATTCAAAAGCTCTAATATTATATCCTCGAACTACAACAAAAATTTGTAAAGAGTTATTGCCGCTATAAGTGCTTTCCTTTCATGTGATTGAAGCACTCTTTAAACTAATAAATTAGTAATTTATAGATTAATTAATACCTCCTTAAATAAATAAATTCTACGGTCCTAACATTATTAATTTATAGAGAGTTTACTATAAATTAGTATAGAATTTTATCACAAAATTACAATTATGTAGATTTATATACTTTAGGGTTTTCACTTTCAGCAATGTCCAAGTGGGTTTAGGCATTGATTATGTGTTTTGTTAAAAACTTAAAAATATTACGAAGTTGAAGCTACCATAAAGTTAGAAACCTTTCTAATTTTAACACCCCTAATTTGTTGGAATTCAATTTCTTCATATAGTGAAGAGCATGATGTATAGGAAAATAAAAAGTTCTAAATTGGGGAAAATTTACTAGTTTATTGATCAATCTTCAATTACTTATGAATAAAAGATGTACTTTTAATTTGAAGGGCAATTTAAGAAAATTATTGATAAAAAGTCAATTTAGAGAGGTGTAATACCAAAACTAATCTCTCATGCATTAATATTATAAATATTTTATTCATTAAAAAATATTTGGATTTTTTTATAACTATATAAAATTGAGAAAAGACAAGTCCAACATTATTGAGATTTATTAGGTATCTGATTTAAAAAAGGGTATATATAAACTCATCCTTTCATATTTTTGGGCATTTTGTTTTAGCAAAGGCACCATCTAAATTGGTGCCAAAACAATATAAAAAAATGTTTGAATAAATTTTTTATGTATTTTGGACATTAGACTGAGTGTTTAGGAAAATCTTAGAAATATTGGGGGTTAGTATTTAGTTAAGTGGTCTTTTAACTAAGTATTAAACTAGAACTTGATCTGACTTTCACACACTTCCTTCAGATCTCGTAGGTTGAAATCCAAGCAAAGTGTGATCCCTCATCTCCTATGTCCTGTAAAAATTCATTTCTCATATCCTTTGAACCAAAAACTTCATTTGAATCTCACATGATAAGATTTTAACCTAGTCATATTGGGAGAAGGAAAATGTTAGTAAGGAGACGCTTGATTTGAATGAAGTCAACTTCATTGGAACAAAGTATTAATCAACAAAGCTCCATGTCTGCTCAAAACTTACCTTTATGTCACTTTAGGCTTTTTAATTGTGATTCTTTGTGATTGATAGTCTACATTATCTACTAAATGTCCTAAACATAGTCTAATGATAAGAAACAAGTTTTTGAGAATCATGACCCTTGAAAGAGTAACATTATATGGTGGTAACCAAAGTTAGAGTTACATATATTAACTTATTTAAGGGCAATTATCTTATCTCAAATTTCTCCAAGAAATATCTACTCTCTCTTCCTCTCATAATAACCAAAAACACTATACAAATATACCAATCGATTATAAATCCTTACAGTGGTTTATAAATTTGAAAACTTGCTATTTAAGTTTCTAGGCATAGTTGTATCCTTGAAAGAATTTAACTAAATTATTTCACCTTAGAAATCTTAGTAGGGGAGATTTCATAGAGAGAGACATTTCAACCTTTTAAGTTGTTTCTCAATTTTCTTCATATTTTCCATTAGTTAGTATCCTAGTCTTTTATGTAGTACATGTTAAGTATTGAAAGGAAAAGTAAGAAGAAACTAATATATATATTTGTGGTAGTAATAGGTAATTTATAAAAACCAACCCATAACATCGAAGTTACTACCTAAATAACATGTACTATCCTATCATGTCCTTTAGGACCAAAACATCAGAATTTATACATCCATCTCTCATAACATAATTAACCAAAAAACTAGAACAATACTATCAAATATCAACTTTCGTCCTTCCTTTAGTCCTTATCTTGCAAGCACGTTTGTTACATGATTTTGCTCAAGATCAAACCTAAAATATTCATCACCGAAATATGACAACAAGTTAATGCAACTACCAAGAGTTAGATGACAAATATTTACATTCACATCCTTATCCTTCATCCAATCTATTACTTACTGGAAGACAATTTCTATCACTACTTTATTTATCCATTTCCCTTTTGCCTAATGTGATCCTTCATTGATCACCTAAAGCTCTACCTTAAGCAGTAATGCATGCCCCAAATTCTTGCTTAAACCTCCAATCCAAGGATTCTTTCATAGTCATCTCAAGCAACAAATTCTAGTGCGCCTTTGCATTTAACATCCTCAAACTCCCCATTACAATTCACTTTTATCCACTAGGGATCTGGCTACTTCCACTTCCTCTTGAAAATATTACCATCTCTCTAAAGTTTCTTAGTTCTTTAGTTTATCCACCACTCATTCGCATCCACCCTGATTCTTCTTGTCCATCCATCTTGTATTTCTTCTTGGTTAAAGATAATTCTATTTCTTTCCCTCCATATTCCTCTTAGAGTAAACAAAATAATAGTTTGCATTAGGATTTGCACCTCCCCTTAATTTTTCTTCTTCCATTTCATCATTCTTCTTGACCATATCTCCATCTCATCCTCACTATCCACCTCACCAATACTATCAATTCCCATTGTTAACCATCCTTCCTTGCTTTTACTACACCTAAAGAACAAGTGCCAAGTTGTCACTTCCTCTAAACTACGTAAAGGACACTCTGGGTTAACCTTTATTCCTCTTTTCCTTAACTTGCTTAGAGTTAGAACTCCATCATGCAGAATTCTCCATAACAACATCCGTATTCACAGATAAGTGGGTGTCTTCCAAATCAATTCTTAATTGACTCCCTTCACATTATCTTGCTTTCCCTTGCATAACAACTCATACGTGATCTTATTGAAACTTCCCCATTTACTACCTCAAGCTAGCATTGAACGTCACTTACATTGTTGAACCTAAAGTTCACTAGTTAATTTTAATGAGAATAAAAACCTAAGAATATAGTCAAATATGTGATTATATGTTGAGTTAATTGAAAAACACTAACTATCTTGCAAAATTATTTAATGTCAATTAACTCCTTGAAATATTTGGATTTGAAAGATGTGTGATTATCTATGAAGTTGAACTTTATAGTATGATTGCATATGTTGTGTTTAAAAGTTGGCAATAAGCAAGAGTAGCTTACCGACTTAACGGCTCTAGTGGCTTACAACTTAACAGTGAATTGCACTAAATTGGAAGATAAATGCTTTCTATTCTCCAAGCCGAGATAACGGTAAACTTGCTAGTGTTTATGCCGGTAATTGATTAGCTTACCAGCATGACGGTAAGAATATGATACTATCATGATGGTAAGCCTATTTCAACTAACTGTTAGAACATTTAATGCACAATAATGGAAAGAATTAAATGAGATGGTATAAATGCTCAACAAACTAGCCAAGAACAAGCTAGAACTAATATTCTACTACAATTAAAAGGTATTCTCTTACATTCCTTGGTCCTTTTAGTTACTATTTATCTTTTGTACTCTTTATTGCAATCAAACAAATTAGTATGTAGTGCTTGAGAGCTTTTTTCTTTGCAATCTTTAAAGAGAAAGCACTATACTTATGTGATCATTGTACGTTATTGTGATTGAGGAAACTTATGTAACTCTTTAGGCATTGATTTGTAAAATTAATAAAGTGTTGTGAAATCCTCAATTGGAGGCAATTGTAGGTCTGTGTAGAGTAGGGGCAGTTCGTACTCCATGTTACATCCAGGCTTAATCTTCTTTATCTCTATCTCTTTATTTTTGCACCATTTATTGTCTCATTATTACATTGATCACATTTCCCGTTGTATTTATTGTCTAAATTTAAAAACAATTTAAATTTATCGTTAAAACTCAATTCACCCCCTTCTTAAGTTTTCACCTAATATTCTTCAATTGGTATTAGAGCAAGTCTCTAATTATTGCTTAATCGCATATTAAAGTAAAGATCATTGCATCTAATGCATTAGGCTTTCTAGAAGGATAAGCAATCAACAAGCCTCCTCTTCTAGCTGATAATAATTATCCATATTGAAAATGTATGATGACTATATTTTTAAAAGCACAAAATAGATTATTATAGTAAGTAGTTGATAAAAGACCACTTAAAATAATAGGTAAAGAAAAAAGAAGTTATTCGAATGATAATTGGAAATTACTTGGCTTAAATGAAGTTATTATGAACATCTTGCATTATGCCATAAATGAACGTAATTTCAATAGGGTATGTACATCGAAGAGTGTTAAGGAAATATAGGATGAACTAAAAAGCACAAATGAAGGAACTAATAGAGTAAAAGATACAAAGATAAGCTTGTTGAATGGATAATTTGAGAACTTTAGAATAGATCCAAATGAAATCATTAATGAAATGCATAATAGATTCATCAATCCTTTAAGTGTTCTTGGAAAGACATTTAGTAATCTTGAAATAAATTTTAAAATTTTTAGGTCTTTGCTAAAAGATTGGGAAGCAAAGAGGACTATAATCAGGGGAGCACATGATCTCAATGCTATGATGAAAGAGCAACTTCTTGGAATACTTAAGATGCATGAAATGATAAAGAGAAAGAGAGGACTCTAAAAAGAAAACAATTGCTCTAAAGGTCACAGAGGAAAGCATAAGTAAAGATGAGAGCAATGATGGCGATGAAGTAACCATGTTGGCGAAGAAGTTTAAAAAATTCATAAAATTCAACAAAAAGATTAAGAAGGACAAGGAAGGACATAGAACATCATCTAAGTTCAAGAAGGAAACGAAAGAAGTCCTTAAGTGCAATAATTATAAAAAAAAACTGAGACATATCCAATAACATTTTCTTTTGCTCAAGATGGCCGATAAGCAGTTAAGGAAGAAGACTATGATTGCCGCTTAGAGTGATGGTGATTCAAGCAACTCTACTGATGAAACATGATTCATGGCTATCGATGATGAGGTATGCTCCACGTAACATAACTCTTCCTTTGATGAACTTAGAGATATGTATGATGAGTTGTTAAAAGAATTCGTAAAAGTACAAAAGAAAAATAAAATCTTAAAACAAATGATGAGTGAAGTAAGTGATGAATTTGATGTGATCAAGAATGAATATAATAAAGTAATTGAAGTAAAAAAAGGGCTAGAAGAGGATAATGAGTACTTAAGAATTGAGGTTGAGAAATTGACTAAAAAAGGGCTAAAAGAGGATAATGAGTACTTAAGAATTAAGGTTGAGAAATTAACTACGGGGAATGAAGAATTAAATTCTAAAAAAAATGAATTAATGGATGAGAATAGCAAGTTAAAGGAAATTAACAATAATCTTGAAGAGGAAGTAAGAGGGTTAAAACATGGGCACAAAGATTATAACTGTGTAGTTGACAAGCTAGGTAAGCTAGAAATTGAAAATACAATTCTAAAATCTAGCCTAGATGATTCAAGGAAGACTAGCAAAATTCGTATATGGAGAGAAAAATTTAGACAAGCTACTTGGCTCACAAAGGCAAGGGTTAAACAAAACCAGAATTAGATATAGCAAAGAAAATAAATATAAAGCTTATAAAAGTTATTTTGTTAAGTCATCAAATAAAACTTGTAATCATTGTGGAAGATATAGTCATTACACATATATGTGCAATACGTCATAATCTCTCCTTAAATCATAAAAGGTAAGATGATTTGAGTCCTTAAGGGACAAGCTTATGTTGTTGCAACTAGCCCTAAAGGACCCAAACTCAAATGGGTACCAAAGAAATAACCATTTGTTTTGTAGGTTCCTTTAAGAAAAAACAACAAATAAATCTTGAATAATAGTTACTTAATACACATAGTGGGAGACGCACTCAAGTTCGCATTTTTAGACTTGAAGGATAGAGGAAGTGTTACCTTTAGAGATAATAGAAAGGCTCATGTGATCGGTGAAGGTAACATTCGAATCAACAATGATCTCACTATCAAGCATATGTTACTTATTAATAACTTAAAGCATAATTTGCTTAGCATTAACCAATTGTGTGATATAGGATATAAAGTAATCTTTTTGCATGAAAGTGTTCTATTAAAACATTAACAATGACCAAACCCATTTTAAGGGGTATAGACGAGGAAACATTTACAAAATTGATTTCAATATGTTTTCATGTTCCCTTGAAACTTATTTATCCACTTAAAACAATAATAGTTGGTTGTGGAGTAAGAAGTTAGAACATGCTAGTATGAATATCTTGTCAAAACTAGCCAAGAGGGATCTTGTTAAGAGATTACGTAAAATTAATTTTGACAAAAATAGAACATGTCAAGCGTATCAATATGACAAACAAATAAAGTCATCATGCAAATCAAAAGATGTTATCTCAACTTCTAAACATCTAGGCCACTCCAACTATTACACATGGATTTGTTTGGTCTAACCCAAACCTTAAGTTTGAGAGGGAAAAAATATACCTTAGTCATAGTTGATGATTTCACTAGATCTACGTAAACCTTCCTTGCAAATAAGGATGAAATATATCATGTATTCTTAAATTATTATAAGAAGGTCCAAAATGAAAAAGGTTTTTCTATTATTTCTATAAGTGATTATGGCAGAGAATTTGAAAATCATGATATGGAAGATTTTTGTAGTAAAAATAGAATATAGCACACCTTTTTGACACCTAAAACTCCACAACAAAATGGAGTCGCCGATAGGAAATAATGAGTTTGTTTTTATGTTATTTCGTGCAATGTAATTCCTTTTTGGGGGGGATGATTTTCTTTCTCACAAAAGGTAATTAAAGAATTATAGAATGACTTACTATCTATGCCTAAACCAAGGATAAATGGAAATTTTATTGATAAGACCTTTTTTATTGTAGCCAATATCTTATTACGACTAATTCCGAAAACTTCAAGTGAAAAAGAGGCGTTTACTTATACAGAGATGGTGCAATTTGATTTTTTTTTTTTTTCACTTTTCTTTTTCTTTTTTCTTTTAGTTACTACTTTCAGTCTTAGAAGAAAGACACATGATTCGAAATAGAAAGAAAAAAAGTTATTGAAATAAAAAAATCAAAAAAAATAAAGAAAGAAAGAAAGAAAAGAAAGAACAATCCCTTCTATTGTGTATCCCTGATTAATGCAACCTCAAATGCTTTAATTGTCGATCTAGTATTGAGCGAAGGTTACACCAATGAGTTATCTATTGTGGAGGTCAACCCTACTCCATTAGTACCAACAGTTGGCATAAGGGAAGAAACACTATGCCTAGAAATCAACAATACGAAAACTTTGTTACAAATTATCTCCTTTCCTTATTAAATTGAGATCTAACTTAAGAAGAATGGTTAAGCCAACAAACATCCATCTTGTTCGTATTTTTGTTACCCATAGAACCTGATGTGTCTTCGAGGTAAGATACATGGAGAAGCACCATAACAAAGTGATCCAAAAGCAAACAAAGAAAAAGCTAGTAAAGCCCAGACAACTACCAAATGTATATAACGCACCACTCAATCCTACTCAACTTGTTTTTCACCGAATGTGACACACCGATCCAAACTGAAGGGTCACTCACCACTATTCCTTACTAAAGGGAATAGATAAGAGTTGAAGAATAATAAGAACACTAAAGTTGCTCAAAGGAAACTTGAATAATACTCTGATAGTGATGATTGATTGTCTGCGTACAAGTAAATGGGGGTTTATATTCCCAGTCACTAGGGTTATTTTACATGTATAAAAAAGACAAAAGGGTATTCTTATGATTAGGTTACATATTACATGCTAAAAGGGGTAAAAGAGACAAAGAATATTCAATACGGAAAAGTAAAGAATCTTTCTAGAAAGTTATGCTAGAAAACATGTGTCGTTTAGTAGATGGATGTCAAAAATATGGAACAAGATGGCAAAAGAGGGGTCGTAATTAAGGACTGACCCAATTTGGATCAGGTTGAAGCCCAATCAATCCTGTTGTAGAATAGTTAGCTTAAGTTGGGGTTGAGTGCTTATGATTAGCTTAGGAGTTCATATCAAATAGTGTTAAAGTTGCCTTCTCAAATGTCTTGTCATAACACAACTGTTGGGCAGGAGCAGGTCTGGCACATGTGAAGGTCTAATAGTCAGATTAGCAGGGGATCAGTTCAAAATAGGAATCTTTGTCTTGAATATGGGTTTAAGCTAGTATCCTTCGAGTGATTCCTTAGAATCCTCTAACTCGACTACAAGTAATCTGTCCAAGGGGTTAATTCCTATCAAAACCATCAAAGACTGTTAAAGTGATGAATTCTTGGAAATTAAGGGGTGTTGGGACAAAGAAATTATTAAAGTTACCATTTTTTTTATCTAGTATCAAATCAACATTTTGATGACAAGAAAAGATCTTTTGCAAAAGAGTTGGTTAGAAATTTCTTGTAAAACCACTGGCCCCTCTCAATTAATAACAAAAATATTTCAATTTTTTTATTCCATGTATTATTCTCATTATGCACATAAAAGAAGAGCCATATGAGGTGAAAATCTCACATACGATTCTAGAACAAAGATTTTTTTAATCAAAGACGATCATAACGAATGTCGGCTCAATCCAAAGGAAATTATGCGAAAGCTTTATAGAATTATTATGAAGCTATGTGACTAGAAAATTAATCCTTATGATCAAAGCTATATACTCTATAACATAGGTCTTATCCACACAAGTAACGAAGAACATACAAAAGCTTTGGAATATTATTTTCAAGCACTAGAAACCCATTCTTACCCCAAGCTTTTAACAATATGACTGTGATTTATCATTACACGTGACTATCTCCACTGTAGAAAGAAAAAGAAAAAAGAAAAGAACAAATCTGCTATTAAATACTAGAAAAAAAAAAAGGATTTCTACATATACATCATCCAAAAAAATGATTTTTATTAGTTGTAACAAAAAAAAATGAACTTCATATCATAGAAGTCAAAACATGAAGAAATAAATATGCCTAGATACTTTATTCTATAGATAAAGAATTCAATTGATAAAGAAAGCACTGTAAAGATCCATTAGTGAGGTTTTACGCCAATCCAATAAGAATTGCTTATTTTTTATGATATAAATATAAGATAAAAGTTAAGAATTCACTTATGTAATAAAGTCAATCCCCTAAGGTATTGAGCAGTAGTGTAGCATCAGATCTCAAAGATAGTAATTCTTTTCTTTATTATGAAGAAAAGTATTTTTCAAAGATTTTATATAAATTTCTCTATGAAAGCGAGATAGTTACCTTTTAGAAAATTCTAACAACAATGGAAATACGTATGCTTTTTCGAAAGTTGGGAGAAAATATAAAACCAAAAAAAAAAACGAATTAGTAATCAAAATTTAAGTATGAAACTCATGGAATTGATTTCTTTTGGTTAACTCAAGAAAAAAGGGGGATTACATATATGATAAATCCTATTCACTTAGATATGGTAGATTAAAAAATAGGACACAATAAGAATTGAATGCTGAGCTGTATGAGATAGGAAACTCTCAAATACATTTCTAAGGGAAGGAATTGACTTACCTATTCCAACCGAGGAAAACAGGCCATTCAACAGGGAGATTCTAAAATTGCAGAGGCTTGGTTGAACCAAGTCATTAAGTATTGAAAACAAGCTATAACGCTTACTCTTGGTAATTATATTAAGGCTTAGAAATGATTAAAGATCACAAGGAGTTTCGATTAAGAACACTCTTTTTTTTTTTCACTTTTCTCTATATAAATTAATTAATTGTTTTTTGTTGGCTTCATTAGTCAAATAAAACAAAGCATTTATTTAGGGAAAACCAATCAAAAAATTTCATTATATCCACTTTCTAAGATCATTTTCAATTTTGTCGAGTATTTTTTTATGGGTAGAAAGGATACATAGATAGAGTATCAAATATCTATTTTCTATTATTAAAACTAATCTTTGAATGAATATATAGAGATACTATAATATTTTATTAGTAATGATTGCTCATGAAATTTTGAATACTACAATAATTAATATGTTCCCTATAATGGGAGACACCACATCTAGAAACTTCTAATTGAGATATTAATAAACAAACTAGAAATATATGCACAAAAAATGGTTTTTAAAAGTGCCTAAAAGATTTTATAAGATTAAAAAAAAAAAAAAAAAGTTTCATTGAGTGCCTAATGGCTACATGTCATAATAGATCTGAACACTTGCCCTAGATCAACTTCCAAATCATAATTACTCTAGTGAATATCTAAATAAAATAGATGGGAGATAGAAGAAAAAGAAACTAATTAGAAACATCTCTCATTGGTTCACTAATTATTTGACTGTTGGCAAGTTTCTTTGCATGTGTTGTTCGAAAAGAGGAGGACTTAATGATTATTCATTCGCCAGAACTGGAAGACAAAATTTTGGGAGATAGGGATCCCATATAAACTTTTTTTGAGAAATAAGCCAAACTGGGCCATTTCTTAAGAACAATAGCAAAGGGCTTGATACTGTCACTTGGATTTGGAACCTATACGTTGATGCTCACGATTTCAATAGTCATACAAGTGATTTGGCAGAGATCTCTCAAAAAGTATTTAGTGCACATTTCGGCTAACTTTCCATTATCTTTCTTTAGCTAAGTGGTATGTACTTCCACAATGCTCGTTTTTCCAATTAGGAAGCATGGCTAAGTGATCCTACTCACGGACCTAGTGTCTAAGTGGTTTAACCAATAGTAGGCCAAGAAATATTGAATGGCGATGTAAGCGGAGGTTTCCGAAGAATACAAATAACCTCTGGTTTTTCTCAAATTTTGCGAACATTTGGAACAACTAGTGAATTACAACTCTATTCTACCACAATTGGTGTATTAGTATTTGCAACCTTAATGCTTTTTGCTGGTTGGTTCCATTATCACAAAGCTGCTCTAAAATTGGCCTAGTTCTAAGATGTAGAATCTATGTTGAATCACCATTTAATTGGGTTACTAAGACTTAGGTCTCTTTCTTGGGCGAGGCATCAAGTACATGTATCTTTGCCAATTAACCAATTTCTATACGTTGGAGTAGATCCTAAATAGATCCTACTTCCTCGTGAATTTATCTTGAATCGGGATCTCTTGGCTCAACTTAATCCCCATTTTTCAGAGGGAGCAACCCCATTTTTCATCTTGAATTGGTCAAAATATATGGAATTTCTTACTTTTTGTAAAGGATTAGATCCAGTAACTGGGGGTCTATGGTTGACTGATATTGCTCATCATCATTTAGCTATTGCAATTCTTTTTTTCCTAGCAGTTTACATGTATAGGACCAATTAGGGCATCAGGCATGGTCTAAAAGATATATTGGAGTCTCATAATGATCCATTTACAAGCTAAGGCCATAAAGGCCTATATGAGATCCTAGCAACCTCATGGCATGCTCAATTATCTCTTAACCTAGCTATGTTAGGCTCTTTAACCATTATTGTAGCTCACCATATGTATTCCATGCCCCCTTATCAATATCTAGTTACTAACTGTGATACACAATTGTCATTGTTCACGCATTACATGTAGATTGGCAAATTTCTCATAGTTGGTGCTGTTGTGCATGTAGCTATTTTTATGGTAAGAGATTATGATCTAACTACTTGATATAATGATCTCTTAGATGGTGTCCTTAGGCATCATGATGCAATCATATTACATCTCAATTGGGTATGTATATTTTTAGGCTTTCACAATTTTGGTTTGTATATTCATAATGATAACATGAGCACTCTAGGGCACCTTCTAGATATGTTTTTTGATACTACTATTCAATTACAACCTATCTTTGCTCAATGGATACAAAACACCCATGCTTTGGCGCCCGGTGCAATGGCCGCTAGTACAACAACAAGCACGAGTTTAACTTGAGGAGGTGGTGATTTAGTGGTAGTGAGAGGCAAGGTTGATTTGTTAACTATTCCACTAGGAACCATAGATTTTTGGGTACATCACATTTGTGCATTTACAATTCATGTAATGGTATTGATACTCTTAAAAGGTATTCTATTTTCTCATAGCTCTCGTTTGATACCAAATAAAGCAAACCTTGGTTTTCATTTCCCTTGTGATGGTCTTGGAAGAGGGGGAACATATCAAGTATTTGCTTGGGATCATGTCTTCTTAAGCCTATTTTGGATATATAATGCAATTTCTATAGTCATATTTCATTTCAATTAGAAAATGTAGTCAGATGTTTGGGAGAGTCTAAGTGATCAAGGAATGGTAACTCATATCACGAAAGGAAACTTTGTGCAAAGTTCCATCACTATTAATAGTTGGCTCCATGATTTCTTATGGGCACAAGCATCCTAAGTAATTCAATCTTATGGTTCTTCATTATCTACATATGGACTTTTTTTCCTAGGTGCTCATCTTGCATGGGCTTTTAGTTTAATGTTTCTATTCAACAAGCATGGTTATTGGCAAAAACTTATTAAATCCATCATTTGGGTTCATAATAAATTAAAAGTTGCTCCTACTACTCAACCTAAAGCCTTGAGCATTATACAAGGACATGTTATAAGAGTAACACATTACCTTCTGGGTGGAATTACCACAACATGGGCATTCTTCTTAGCAAGAATTATTGTAGTAGGATAATGGCTAGGAGGATTTAAAAGGCATTATGGCATTAAGATTTTTAAGGTTTAGCCAAGGCTTAGCTTAGGACCCCACTACTCGTCGTATTTAGTTTGGTATTACGATCGCTCATGACTTTAAGAGTCATGATGATATTACTAAGGATGTCTTTATCAAAATATTTTTGCTTCTCATTTCGGGCAATGAGGAATAATTTTTCTATAGACTTCCGAAAATCTCTTTCATGTAGATTGGCAAGGAAATTTTCAAGCTTAGATCTAAGATCCTTTACATGTAAGACCTATTGCTTATGCAATTTGGGATCTTCATTTTAGTTAATTGGCTATGGAAGCTTTTACTCAAGGGGGTGCTCTTGGCCCTATGAATATCATTTATTCTGGTTTTTATCGGTGGTGGTATACAATCGGTTTACGTACTAATGAAGATCTTTATGCAAAATCCCTTTTTCTATTATTTCTTTCTACAATATCCTTAATATTGGGATGGTTACAATTATAACTGAAATGGAAACCGAGCGTTTCATGGCTTAAAAATGCTGAATCTCATCTCAATCATCCTTTGTCAGGACTCTTCGGTGTAAGTTCTTTAGCTTGGACAGGGCATTTAGTACATTTCACTATCCCTAGGGTCAAGGGAGAATATATTCAATAGAATAATTTCTTAAATGAATTACCGCATCTTGAAGTGTTAGGACCCTTTTTACAGGTCAGTGGAATCTTTATGCCTAAAACCCCAATTCAAGTAATCATTTATTTAGGACTTCCCAAGGATCAGGGACTACCATTCTAACCCTTCTTAAGGGATTTCGTCCACAAACACAAGGTTTATGGTTGACTAATATTGCTCATCATCATTTAGCTATTGCATTTATTTTTCTCATTGTCAATCATATGAATATAACTAACTTTGGGATTAAGCATAGTATAAAAGATCTTTTAAAAGCACATATTCCTCTGCACGTACGCTGGGGTGAGGGTTAAGGGGTGTAGGGGGCGGCGTGCGATTAGGACATGGCCATAAAAGTCTTTATGGCACAATCAATAATTCAATTCATTTTCAATTAGGCCTTGCTCTAGCCTCTTTAGGTATTATTACTTCCTTGGTAGCTTAACACATGTACTCTTTACCTACTTATGCATTCATAGCACAGGATTTTATTACTCAAGCTGCCTTATATACTCATCACCAATACATCACAGGATTCATCATGACAAGAGCTTTTGCTCATGGGGCTATATTTTTCATTAGAGATTACAATCTAGAACAGAAGGAGGATAATTTATTGGCAAGAATGTTAGACTGCAAAGAAGCTATCATATCCCATTTAAGTTGGGCTAAGCTCTTTTTAGGGTTCCATACTTTAGGACTCTATGTTCATAATCATGTCATGCTTGCTTTTGGTACTCTAAAGAAACAAATCTTGATCGAACTTATATTTGCCTAATGGATACAATCTACTCATGGTAAAACTTCATATGGCTTCAATGTACTTTGATCTTCAATGAATAACCCAGCATTTAATGCGGGTCGAAGCACATGGCTGCCTGGCTAGTTAAATGCTATTAATGAGAATAGTAATTCACTATTCTTAATAATAGGCCCTAGAAACTTTTTGGTTCATCATGCAATTACTCTAGGTTTACATACAACTACATTGATCTTAACAAATGGTGCTTTAGATGCATGTGCTTCAAAGTTAATGCTAAATAAAAAGGATTTCGGTTATAGTTTTCTGTATGATGGTCCAAGACAAGGTGGTACTTGTGATATTTCTACTTAGGACGTATTTTATTTGGCAGTTTTTTAAATGTTAAATACCATCGGATGGGATACTTATTATTGGCATTAGAAACACATCACATTATGACGGGGTAACATTTCACAGTTTAATGAATCTTCCACTTGTTTGATGGGATGGCTAAGAGATTATCTATGGTTAAACTCTTTATAACTTATCAATGGATATAACCCTTTTCATATGAATGGTTTATCCATTTGGGCATGGATGTTCTTATTTAGACATCTTGTTTGGGCTACTTGATTTATGTTCTTATTCTCCTAGCATAGATATCGGTAGAAATTGATTGAAACTTTAGCATGGGCTCATGAACATACACCTTTGGCTAATTTGATTCAATCGAGAGATAAACTAGTGGCTCTTTCGATTGTACAAGCAAGATTAGTTGGATTAGCCCATTTTTCTATAGGTTATATATTCACTTATGTAGCTTTCTTGATTGCCACTACTTCAAGAAAATTTGGTTAATTCATTATGTATTGTATCCATGAGAATATCATTTCTTTGATAGAGAGGGCTATGCCTTCTTATATTTCTACATCTAGGATCTAACTTTTCTTATTGATACTAATAGGAGAATTGAAACATTATGGCAAGGAAAAGTTTGATTCAGAGGAAAAAGAAGAGGCAAAAATTGGAACAAAAATATCATTTGATTCGTCGATCCTCTGAAAAAGAAATAAGCAAAGTTTCGTTGTTGTGTGATAAATGGAAAATTCATGGAAAGTTACAATCCTTACCACGTAATAGTGCACCCACATGTATTCATCAACGTTGTTTTTCAGCCGAAAGACTAAGAGCTAATTATCGAGACTTTGGACTTTCCAAGCACATACTTCATAAAATGGTTCGTGCCTGTCTGTTGCTAGAGGCAACAAGATCAAGTTGGTAATGATTAAAATATTCTTTCATTTTAATTTTTATAATCAGTTCTATGATCATCGATCATAGATGGGGTCCCTTTACCATTCTGTATAAATGGGCTATTCTATTTATATACAGATATGGTTAAAGGGGGGCATTCAAGTCTTGTTCTTCTTTGTCCATTAGTTCTCCTTTTTCTCTTTATCGTAGGGTAGAGCAACTTGGTAGCTCACAAGGCTCATTACCTTAAGGTTATGGGTTCAAATCCCAGAACTCTTATAGAAATAGCTAGAACTATATATTGTGAAAATAATCTACCTAAATATTTTGGGGCTAAAGTAGCTAATACCGCATGTTACATATCACATTGTATTTTCATAAGGCTAATTCTTACCCCTATGAATTTTGGAGAGGCAAAAATCCTAACATATCATATTTTCACCCTTTTGGAACAAAATGTTACATTCTTAATAATAGAAAGGAACAACTTGAGAAATTTGATTTAAAATGAGATCAAAGAATTTTTCTTGGCTATTCTCTCTCTAGTAAGAAATATAGAGTTTATAATAAGAGAACTCTAGTTGTAGAAAAGTCAATTCATGTTACATTTAATGATACATAGGTATGTAGAGAGTTTAATAATGAAATAGATAACATTGGTGCTCAATTAGATAATCTTGGTTTGAATACGAACTAAGCCAATTCGAAAGAGAAGGAAATCTTTAAGGAAGATAGAATCATTGATAATTCTAATATAGACTCACTTAAAAAATGAAAGTTTGTAAAAAATCACCTTAAGGACCCAATAATAGGAGAACCATTTAATAGGTTGCAAGCTAGAGCCTCTCTAAAGAACTTAAGTAATGTAGTGTTCCTACCTCAACTTGAACCTAAAAAATATTGATGAACCTCTAAAAGACAAATTTTGGATTCAAGCAATGCAAAAAAAACTAAATCAATTCTTTAGAAATGAGGTAAGAGACTTAGTGCCTAAACCAAATGATAAATTGGTAATTGAAACTAAATGGGTATTTAGAAACAAGTTAGATGAAACATGAATAGTTACAAGGAAAAAGGCACGCTTAGTTGCTAATGGTTATAATAAAGAAGAGGGAATTGATTTTGATGAGACTTTTGCTTTGGTTGCTACATTAAAGGCCATTAGGATGCTTTTAGCATTTGCCGCTTATAAAGACTTTAAATTATATCAAATGGGTGTTAAAAATGCATTCATAAATGGATTTATTAAAGAGGAAGTGTATGTAGACCAACCACTAGTGTTGCGAACCGTGACAAAAAACAAACAAGGTCAGTCGTTGAATGAGTTTGAGCTTATAGAAAGCTCGAAAAGGAAGTGATGGGGAAAGTGCAAAAAGACAAATGCAAATGAAAAAGTAAGCAAAAACCCATGACCAACTCTAAAGAATATGACACACCAATGGAACTTCTAAGGACTCACGGTACAATCTGATATGACACACAAATCGGTCCAGTGAGGTTATTCGCCACCTAACCTTGCTCAAGAGTTATCATAAGAGTGATGCCGAGAGTAAATAACAGTGTTTACACAAGGAAGAAAATACAAGGTATATTAATGGTAATCTGATTCTAATGTTTACAGCTATAAGTACAAGGGTATTTATACCCATAAGTTAAGGTAACTTACCCAAAAGGTAAAGGATAAAAAGGGCATTTCCTAAGGAAATAATGTACAAAATACAAAAGAGTAAAAATGAATATATAAGGAAAACAATTGTTGGTTCAACAGATTCTACACATGATTTTGTACACGTGGCGATGCTGTATTAGTGATGCTGCTAGAAGATGTAGACAAAAAGGTACGAACAGCTTGCTTATTCGAGTAAGGTTAGCTTAGTTAGCCCGGACTCTTTATCTTAGCATCTCAATAAGGTTACAGCCGAGTGAGTAATCGGCCAGGTATGTATGAGAATGAAGATGGGCAGTTGTTTCGACCTTCTGCTTCTCGACACACAACATGTGAGAAATAGGCAGTCACTCAGCTCAGCAGGCAGAATGGGTCAACAAGGAGATACTCGGCCTCCACATGGGTCAATTGGAACAAGAGGATTCATCTTGCCAGTCCCTCTAGTCCTCAAGCTTGGCCACAGGTCAGTGATTCGGAAGCCTAATTCCCATCATTCCTTTCCCTCTGGGTTATTTTAGATTTGGGATCAAATTGGAATGGTCGTCGTGCAACTCTCTGTTAGGATAATACAAATTGAAGTCGACAACATAGAAGGCGTCAGAAACCCCATAGTCCTTGAGCAACTCCAATCTGTAGGTAGTGTCATTGATCTTTTAGAAGATTTTGAAAGGTCCTTCAGCTCTTGCAGATAATTTGTTTCTCCTCTTGTTTGAGAACCATTCCTTACTGAGGTATAGCCATATTAAGTCTCTTGGCTAGAATTGCTTAGCCATCCTACCCTTAGTCTTCTCCCGCATTCTCATAGCAGCTTGGTCAATGTGCCAAGTAACTTTATCATAGATATACTACAAGGATTATGCTCGAGCTCTCGCCTCAGGGTCATCTTATGCAAGTACAGGTACAAGGGTGTGGTCAAGAGGCAACTCAAGATTAAAACCATAAATCACTTCGAAGGGTATTTGTTTAGTGGTGAGATGCACTGTACAGTTGTTTAGTGGTGAGATGCACTGTACAGTTGTAAGCAAATTCAACCACTAGTAAGCAAACGTCCTAATTAACTAAGTTCTTTCCTACTGTAGCTCAAAGTAGTGATCCCAAAGTGCGATTAACCACCTCTGTTTAGCCGTTAGTTTAGGGGTGATAGGAAGTACTGAATAGTAGTTTGGTCCCCATCCAACGCCATAAGGTCCTCTAAAAGTAACTCAAGAACTTTGGATCCCTATCAGAGACTACACTTCTCGGCACACCGTATAACCGTACAATCTCCTCTAAGAAAAAAGAAGCAATAGCTAAAGCATCATTAGTTTTTGAGCAGGGCACGAAGTGTGCCATTTTGTTGAACCGATCCACGACAACCATGATAGAATCTTTGCCTCAGGTAGTTCGAGAACAAAGTCCATGCTCAATTTAATCTACAGCTTCATCGAAACAAGCAAAGGCATTGCTTTCCCTTGCTCGACTTAACACTTAACCCTCTTGCATACAGCACAACTTTCGATAACTCAATGCACATCTCCTCTCATTCTCGGCTAAAAGAAGCAACCATTCAATAGTTCGTAGGTCCTTCTTTCTCTAAAATATTCGGAGAGTCCTCCACTATGGGCTTCCCTGATCAATAGTTCCCGTAGTGAATAGGTTGGCACGCACAATTTTCCACCTCAAAATAAGTAACAATCCTCTACATGATACTCATCTACTATCCTTCCATCAACACATCACATGATTATGGGTCCAAAGTGTGAATCCTTAGAGTACTACTCTTTGATACTTGCAAACCCAAATAGCCCAATCTACAGTTCGATTAAAAGCACATGTCTCTTTGAGAGAGCATCTGCAACCACATTGCTCTTTCCCTGCTTATATTTAATCACAAAGTTGAATCCTTCAAGGAATTCAACCCATCTCACCTACTGGTTTGATAACTTGGTTTGACTTCAAAGGTACCTTAACGACTCATGGTCAGTATATATGACAAACTCTCTTGGTAGTAAATAGTGTTGTCATACTTATAGTGCTCTGATTAGTGCGAAGAGCTCCTTATCATATATGAAGTAATTCAACTGTGGTCCTCTGAGCTTCTCACTGTAGAAGGCAATTAGTCAGCCTTCCTACATTAGAATAGCGCCTATTCCAATGCCTGAAGCATCACATTCCAACTCAAATATTTTCTTGAAGTCAGGTAAGACTAACACAAAGGCAAAGGTTAATTTTTCTTTTATCTTAGTAAAGCTCCTCTCCTCCTTTTCTCCCCATCGAAAGTTGGTGTTTTCCTTTGTTAACTCAATAAGTAACGCGGCAAAAGTGTTGAAATTCTTGATGAATAGTTTATAGAATGAAGCCAGTCCGTGGAAACTTCTCACGTCGGCATAAGTAGTAGGAGTCGGGCACTCTACAATTACTTGGATGTTCTCGTTATCTACGCGTAAGCCTCCTTCACTGACTACATAGCCCAAGAATACCACTTCCTCCTAGCAAAAGCAATACTTTTTAAGATTGCCGAATAATCTTTCAGCACGAAAGGTGTTTAATACAACATATAGATGTTCATAATGACTCAGCATATTAGTACCGTATACAAAGATGTCATCAAAATAAACCATGACACACTTCCCAATCAAATGTCTTAACACGTGGTTCATCAAGTGCATGAAAGTGCTTAAGGCATTCAATAAGCCAAATGGCATCACTCATAGGGTCTACACTAAGTTTTAAATGCAATCTTTCATTCATCTCCTAGCCTAATGCAGATTTGATGGCAGCTAAGCTTTAGGTCAATCTTATTAAAGACCTTCACTCCACTCAATTCATCCAACATGTCCTCTAGTCTAGGAATAGGATACTTGTATTTGATTGTGATCTTGTTCATAGCTCAGCTATTTATACACATCCGCCAAGTCCCATCCTTTTTCAACATAAGAAGCATTGGCATAGCACAAAGGCTGAGATTTTCTCGAACATAACCTCTTTCCAGCAACTCATTGACTTAACGTTAGAGCTCAAAAGCCTGCTTAAGATTCATCCAATAAGCTAGCTTATTAAGCAGTATAGCATCGGGTATCAAGTCAATGCAGTGCTCTATACTTTGAGTTGAGGGCAACCCTTCAGGTAACTGTTCTAAGAACAGGTCAGCATACCTATCAAGCAACTCTTTTATTTCCTAAGGTAGTTCACCCCACTCATTCATTTCTAATAGGTACCTAACCAACATGAGGGTCGGCTCGTCAGCATTGATGGCTTCTCGAAGCTTGGCTCTTCTCATCACTAGAGCCTTCCTCGATCTGCGGGCAAGTTTTGTCTGCAATTTATTCACTTCTCTCAATGGCATCGGGTTTAGTATGATCTTCCAATCATCCTTCTTAAACATGTATGTGTTCTTGTAGTCATCATGAATAACTCTCCTATCAAATAGCCACGGTCTACCTAGTAACATATAGGATGCACACATAGGTAGTACATTACAGAGAATCTAGTCTAAGCAATTCCCTATAGTGATTAGCAATAGTATTTGCCAAGTGACATGTAATGCTCTTTTCTTGCTCAACCAGTGCAGTTTGTATGGCCTCGGATGTACGATAGTCAATAACTTTAGTTTTGAAGTAAGATCGATTGATGCTACATTGGTACAACATCCACTATCCACAATGAGGGCACACACTTAACCATTCACCTTACAAGTGCTATGAAACAAATTCTCTCTTTACTCCTCTTTTCGTAAAGGTTCTATATTCATAAAGCATCAAACAACCATGAGTAACTTGTCTAAGTCCTCAACAAACACATCCTCCTTAATTAGCTCTTTCTCGGTAGGGACCTCCTCTTCCTCGGGTTCCTCATCTATACTATCGACTTATGGCTTCGATATATCTCCCTTGATGATCATTGTCCTACGATTCGAGCATTGAGCAGCCACATGTCCAAACCCTTTGCACTTAAAGCACTCGATTTGGCTCATCTTCCTACCAAACCCTTGCCCTTTCTCAAAAGTTTGGGTAAGTACTTCACCATCAGGTCGGCCTTTATGCTCAATTCGGACATCAATCTTTCAATTCGACTCAGTACTTGATTGAGCTTGGTAGATTGCTTGTCCAAGTCGGCTAGTTAACATTTTGGTCATTAGTCGACTCTTCCTTTGCCTTTCTACTTACTGGACAATCCTAACAACTTCATCCATTGTGTCAAATCATTACAGCTATACAATGTCTCGAATGTCTCCTCTTAACCCAATAATGAATCTTAAGACCATTCAGGCTAGTGGTACCTCCACTTCACAATGGATCATAAGCATTTGAAATTCTTGAACATACTCGTTAATAATCCGGCCTCCTTGTCTCAGCTACTAAAGCCAAGTGAAAGTATCTTGAAGATAAGTTTCCAACACGAATCCGTTTCTGAGTATTCTCTTCATCTCGGGTAAAGCATTAATCTCTCGATAGCCCTCTCGTCTCCTTATGGCCTAGAAATTCTTTTACTACATGGTGACATATCTAGAGAATTCAATAGCAACAGTTCTCACTTTCTCATAATCCCCGTAATGATAATAATAAAAAATACGCTCTACCTTCTCTTCCTATTATAGATATTCGTCAACATTCCCAAATCCATTGAAACTCAGAATTTGAAGTTTCACATGGTTAGATGCTCTGAGGGCTTAAGCTCGCTCTTCCTCAAAGTACTCTTCCTCATCCTCCTCATCAAGTTCTCTTAGGTATATCCTTCGTCTTACTCATCCACCTACTCCTCTACCTCAAACTAGTCGAGCTGGGTTCTGACTTTTAACAGGTTGGGTAGCTTATGGGGTATTTTACGCTACCTCAGTAGGTCGGCAAGCCAATGCATGAACAGCTCAAGTCAGATCTACTAAAAGGTTAGCCACCTCATCAAGTCTCTCATCAATGCTTCTCGGAGTTCCTTGAGACTATCAACCATGGTGGATAACTCTACTATTGTCACCTTCCATTCTAACATTTACCCTTGGGTCTGTCATTTTCTTCATAGATTCAAAGTTCAAACTAGCACTTCAAGAAATTAACAGTTAGCAAACACAACAACTAAGATGAACACAATAACTTGCTTTATTTCACACATACAGAATAGAGTATAATAGAACTTCAAACACAAACCACGACTCAAACAAAACCTCCTCTTTGATACCAAGATGTTGTGAACCGTGACCAAGAATAGACAAGGTCAGTCGCTGAATGAGTTCAAGCTTGTAGAAAGCTCGAAAAGAAAGTGATGGGGAAAGTGCGAAAGGACAAATGCGAATGAAAAAGTAAGCAAAAACCCATAAACAGCTCTAGAAGATATGAGGCATCAATGGAACTTCCAAGAACTCACGGCATATTCCAATGTGACTCACAAATCAGTTCGATAAGGTTTGTCACCACTTAGCCTTGCTCAAGGGTTAACATAAGAGTGATGCTGAGAGTAAACAATAGTGTTTATATAAGGAAGAAAATACAAGGTGTATTAATGGTAATCCGATTCTAATGTTTATAGCTACAAGCATAAGAGTATTTATACTCATAAGTTAGGGTAATTTGCTCAAAAGGGAAAAGACAAAAAGGACATTTCCTAAAGAAGTAATGTATAAAATACAAAAAGGTAAAAATAAATATACAAATAAAACAATCATTGGTTCAACGGATTCTATACATGATTTTGTATACATGGCAATGCTATATTGGTGATGCCGTTAAAAGATGTAGACAAAAAGGTACGGACAACTTGCTTATCCGAGCAGAGGTGGCTTGGTCAGCCTAGACTCATTCACTCGACATCTCGATAAGGTTACAGTCGAGTAAGTAATCGGCCAAGCATGTGTAAGAATAAAGATGGGCCATTGTCTTGACCTTCCGCTTCTCAGCACACAACATGCGAGAAATAAGCAGTCACTCGGCTCGGTAAGCAAAATGGGTCAACAAGGAGATACTCGGCCTCCGTATGGGTCAACTGGAATAGGAGGATTCATCTTACCAATCCTTCAAGTCCTCAGGCTCAATTGCAGGTCAGTAGTCTGGTAGCTTGATTCCCATCAACCAGGCTTTGAGGATAGTGAATTTCCAAATCATGTGTGTAAGTTCAATAAGACTCTATATGGATTTAAACAAACTCCTAGAGCTTAGTATGAAGGATTAATAACTTCTTGATAAACAATAGTTTTACTAAAGGAAAGCTTAATACAACATTGTTTATCAAGCAATACAATTCACACATGTTGATTGTTCAAATCTACGTAGATGACATTGTATTTAGTGCTACTTACATGAGCCTTGTTGATGAGTTCATTCAATATATGAAAAATGAATATGAAATGAGTATAATAGGAGAACTCAACTATTTCCTAAGCCTTCAAATCAAACAAACGAAAAATGGAACATTTATTAACCAGCCATGTACACTAAGGACCTCTTGAAAAAGTTTAAGTTAGAGAATTGTAAAACTAAGCCTACTCCAATGAGCACTATGACAAAACTTGATAAAGATAAAAGTGGAAAGATAATTTGTGAAAAGATGTATAGGTACATGATAAGTAATCTTTTATATTTAACTACATCTAGCCCAGCATCATGTTTATCGTATACCTATGTGCACAATTTCAATCTTGCCTTAAAAAATCTCACTTAAGTACGGTCAAACGCATCTTTAAGTATCTTGTGGACACTATCGAAATTGGCTTATGGTATCCAAAGTTTACCTTGTTTGATCTCGACGAATACTCCGATGCTAACTTTGCCGGTTAAAAAGTTGATCAGAAGAACACAAGCAACACATGTCACATTCTTGGCAGCTCTTTAGTATCGTAGTATTGAAAGAAACAAAACTTGGTAGCACTCTCAACCGTCAAGGCCGAATATGTGGCCGTTGGTAGTTGTTGAACTTCAAATTCTATAGATGAAATAAACATTACATGATTATGGTATAAAGTTCACAAATGTTCCAATAAGATGTAACAATACTAATGCTATAAATCTAACAAAGAATCCAATCCAACACTCAAAGACTAAGCATATAAAAATTAGGCATCACTTTATTCATGATCATGTGCAAAACAATGATATATGCTAAGAATTTGTTGATACTAATAACCAAATAGCTGATATCTTCACCAAACCTTTAAGTGAGGATAGGTTTTGTACCTTGAGGAGAGAATTAAGAATAATCATGAAAGATAAATGCTAGGCACTAAGAACCAAGATAGTGTTTTTGGGAAAAAATGGCATTATAAGTTGTTTAACCAACAAATAACATACTATGGAGCTAATGAAACATGATCATATAGGTTTCATATACAATACATGATATTTAACATGGTTTGAACACACTTGAAATCATTTATAAATATGAGAGTTCATATATGCACAATTATATCATGCATCAATTTCCATGCTCAAAACCAGTTCTCGCTTACTTAAATTTCATCATTAAATCATAGTTGAGTGGTTATTTTTGTCAAATATTGATCTTGTGTAAATTTAACCTATTAAGACCCTCATTAGGCTCTTATAGTATGAGATAGGTTATGTGATCATTTTGAAAATTTGGATAATACTTGCCTTGATAATACATCTATCATGTGTATATGAACTATTAAAAATGGTTTGAAGTGGAAACTTGGCTTAGTTTTGAATTAGTGTACTTGCTTGATCTGTAGCTATACTTATATCATACATTTGAATTCATGGAACTCAAGCAGTGATTTTATAATTCCTTGGTTCTTGAAGTGATATCTTGTTTTAAACATGCTTAGATATGATATTGAAACTTGCTTGAAGTGTTGATATGCAAAAACTTAATATCCTTGTACAAGCAACACCTACTTGTACACATTTTCACTATATCATGAACTACATAGCCTGAAGGATTCACTTTGGTTAAATTTTTACTATCTAGCTTAAATTCAAGTTTTACAAGCTTTAACAATCCAAATCCAACATGCTTGGAGTATTTTCTAGCATCATGTATCAATCAAAATAGGCGTGAGTTTGAAACTTGGTTAAAAGGAGTAGAAATCAGTAATTTATTGTAAAATTGTAGAACACCGTCATGACTATGTACTATCATGACAGTGTACTCCATAAAATAGCATCCTTACATCTATTCTGCTCATGATACCATCATGACAGCATTCCCTCCTTGCCGCCATGCCGATAACCTAGAACCCATGAAATCCCACTTTTAAAACCCTCGATTCTCTCTCTCTCTCTCTCTCTCTTCATTCCTCTCTCTCAATTGTCCCCTTTCCTCTTTCCATAGCCTAAAATCAATCTTCCCCTCTTCGATCTACCATCAAAATCCTCTCATAATCACATCTTTTTCTCACCAATCCTATTAAATCTCTCAATCTAACACTTCTCTCATCTCTCCATGTAACCTTCTCTCTTCTCTTTTTCTCTCTACAAAACCACCATCTACCATCTTATCACCCACACCATCATAACACCATCACCCCTTAATCTACCGTCATTCCAGCTTCTCACATACCTTCACTACCATCACCTCATCTTCTCTCTCCCTCACATCCTCACACACTCAAACCCTTACTTCAAGTACCATGCCTCCAAGAGCCTCTCCTGGTCTAGCACCCCTTACTTATGACTATCGGCTCTTTCGTATGTACTAACATGCCTAACACTTTGGGAAGTTTACTAACTTAGACGTAGACATCAAATCCTCTATCCTTAAGAAGTGCTTAACAAATTCCTCATTCCAGCCATTCCAGGGGTCAACTCCAATCATATCTTAGACATTCTCCAATTTCCCAATGAGGTACATAATGACACAGTTAAGTACTTCTGATACGGACTAGTAGATGAACACACGAACCCAATATCACGCAAAACCAAAAGGATGGGTTTAAGCCATAAGATGGCTTGAAAAGTAAATGATAGTTGAGAGTAAGTAGGGGTTCCCGTACACCAACAATGGATATGATACACCGCCTCACACAAGTTCAGGTCATACTTGATATGACATATAAGTGTAGCAGAAGGTCACTCGCCACCAATCCACACTCAAATGGGCTAGATAAGAGTAGTTCAAGAGTAAACAAGGGGACACTTAGCTCAAGAGAGGGTAAAAGAAAAGTTCAATGTATTCTTCTATATGTTCTCTTGTGGCTGTTACATTATGTGATTATTTATAATACCCTGTTAGGGCAAGTTCTACATTACAAATAATTACAAAAATGAATCCCTATTTGCTAAATAAAAGGAAAATAATTTACAGGAAAATAATTACAAAATGAATCCTAACATGAAGTCCATACTCAGCTCAAACTACGGTTTGGTCGGGATTGGCTAAGGTTGTTAGTGTCCTTGCTCAGCTTGACTCTTCGCTTTTCGATAAGTTGCACACTTTTCCAGCATAGATTGAACATCTCTCTTCATCCTTGGCCAAAACAATCTGGAGGATAGCACCTCATAAGTTCGGTGCTAGCCAAAGTGTCCTGTTAATCCCCCTCCATATGCCTTGTGCACTAACAGTTCTCACATAGAACAAGTTGAGATACATAGCCTTCTCTTCTTGAATAAGTATCCATCCTCCTTATAATAGTCATCCAGTGTCCGTTCTTCCTCACAACGAGTTTAGATAAGACCAAAGTGTGGGTCCTCAACATACAAATTCTTGATGGTTGAAAAACTAAGTAGCCTCTTCTACAACTCAATCATGAGGGTATATTATCTTAATAGGGCATCGGCTACTACATTGTTCTTTCCATTCTTGTATTTTACGACATAAGAAAAACCTTCCATGAACTCAACCTACTTAGCTTATCTTCAGGACAACTTTGGTTGGCTCTTTAGATATCTCAAGGATTCATAATCAGTGTAGATCACAAATTCCTTAGGCTATAGATAATGTTGCCATATCGTTAGGGCTCATATTAAAGAGTAGAACTCCTTATTGTAGACGAAATAGTTGAGTGTAGCTTCTCGAAGTTTCTCGCTGAAGTAAGCAATAAGTCGACCTTCTTGCATCAACACAACACTTATGCCTAGTCCGGACGCATCATACTCTACTTTAAATACCTTATTGAAGCTTGGTAAAGATAAGACGAGGGCTGTAATTAGCTTCTCCTTCACATCCTCAAAACTCCTCTTCTCTTTCTCACCCCATCTGAATTCAACATTCTTCTTTGAGAGTTCGGTGAGTGGGGCCATAATCATGCTAAAATTCTTTATGAATCAGCGATTAAATGATGCCAAGCCATGAAAACTTCTCATATCAGCAAAATAAGTCAGCTCAAGCCATTCTATGATCACTCTTATCTTCTCTTCATCAACCCGAATGCTACCTCTACTCACAACAAAACCCAAGAAGATCAACTTGGAACGGCAAAAGTTGTACTTCTTTAAATTGGTGTAGAGCTGTTCAGCTCAGAGTTTTGCAAGCACTTATGGAAGATGCTCTCAGTGAGTCTCTAGGTTGAGACTGTACATTAGAGCATCATCAAAATAAACTATGACAAACCTTCCCAATAATTCTCGAAGCACATGATTCATAAGTTGCATGAATGTGCTTAGCATATTGGACAGCCCAAATGGCATTACAAGCCATTCATATAAACCATGTCGTGTATTGAATCCGGTCGTCCACTCATCGCCTTCATACATTCGAATCTGATGGTACCTAACTTTAAGGTCGATCTTGGAGAACACTCTTACTCAGTTCAATTCATCTAGCATGTCATTAAGTTTAGGTATAAGATACCTATACTTGATGGTGATTCGACTGATCGTTTAGCTATCTACACACATCCGCCAAGACCCATCTTTCTTCGGCACTAATAAGGCTGGTATAGTACAAGGGCTCAGGGACTCAAACACATACCTCTTCTTCATAAACTCATCCATTTGCCTCTACAGTTCAACGGCTTGTTTAAGATTCAACCTGTAAGCAGGCTTATTTAGCAGCGTGGCTCCTATCTATAGGTCAATCACATGCTCGACGCTTTAGTTTGGTGGCAGATCATTCGACAACACTTCCATAAACAGATTGGTAAATTCCTCTAGTAGTGTTTTTACTTCAATTAGCAACTCTTCCTCCCCAAGTCTCATCTCTAGAAGCCTCCTTATAAGCAGATAGGTCGGTCTCTCTAGCTCCATTTCTCTTTTCAGTTTAGCTCGAATCAATACCAAAGCCTCTTTCCTCAGGGTTCGACTAAGCTGGGACTGCATGACTTTTACCTACTTAGTAGTTATGGGACTCAATTTCAACCTTCTTCCATCATACTCCATATAACATGTGTTCCTCCTACCGTCATACATAACTACTTGATCAAACATCCATGGTTGACCAAGTTGAATGTGGGATGCACTCCTAGGCAGCACATTACAGAGCACATCATCTCGATACTAGCCAATGTAAATCGGTATAAGCACCTATTTGCTCACTTGTACGGCTCTATTATCATTAAGCCAATGAAGCTTGTAAGGTTTCGGGTGGGGCATGGTCGGTAATTTTAGTTGCTAGACCATAAATGCAGAGGCTGCATTGGTATAGCTCCTACTATCAACAATCAACAAATACAATAAGTCATTTACCTTGCATCCAATATGGAAGAGATTTTCTCTCTATTCATCTTCAAGTATAGGACTGACACTCATTATCCTCCTCAACACTAGAGTGGTCGGTATGAAGTTGCCTTCCTCACTATAGATAACTTCCTCTTTAGACAGCTTGGTCTGTCCATCCTCCTTCAACTCCTTTACTTCCTCATCAATACTAACGACCTCAATGGTTAACACCTCACCTCTAATCACCATTGTTTGCCTGTTTGGGTACTGAGCGATTATGTGTCCAAATCCTTGGCATTTAAAACACTCAATCTAACTCATGTTCCTCCTCAAACTCTAGCCTTTCTCAAAGTTCCATGAAGGTTCCTTCTCCTCTACTTCGATAGTCTAAGTAGGTCAAGTCTCGGGACAAGTCGACTACTGCCAAGATGGTTGACGGGTGGTTAAAATCTTCCTACTTGGTGCCTTTCTATCATCTAGGCGACTTTGATTGCACCATCAAGTGTTCTAACGTCTAGGGTTTCTTGGACATCCCCAATCTCATACTTCAACACACCAATGAATCGAGATACAATTCGATCTTCTAGCTCTACAACTTCACATCGAATCATTAACATTTGGAATTCCTTAACGTAAGCGTCCACACTCAATCCTCCTTATCTCAGTTCTTGCAGTCTTTCAAAGACATCTTATAGATAATAGCTTAACACAAACCTTTTCCACATAACTCTCTTCATTTCATCCCAACTCCAAATCTCTCGTTCTCCCTCCCTTCTTCTAGTGGCTTATAAGTTCTTCCACCATAAGGCGGCATAACCAGTGAACTCCAACACAACAAGTCTAACCTTTGCATTAACAAGTACTTCATAGCATTCAAACTGCTTTTCAATCTTATCTACCCAATCTAGGTAGTCTTCGACATCATCGCTTCTAGAAAAACTTAGAATTCGCATTCTCAATCCCTCAACTCTAGGGGCTTGTACATTTCTTTCCTTGGGCTTGTGCATTTCTTTCCTCAGGCTTGTAGTACTCCTCCGCCTTATCATCTCTTTTTGCTTCCTCCTCAATTTCTTTAAGCACTAGCCTTCATCTAGCATCCCTACTAATTCCTTCAGCTCAGGGTAGTCAAACTGGGGCGTTAACTCGGCTAAACTAACCATTGCCTTATCCTTGCTGTTCGCACTCCCTAGTGGGGCTATTTCTAGTTCGCTACCTATCTTCTTAGATAACAATCACTAGATTAGTTACCGAGTCGTTAAACCTAGCCAAGCAATCAACCACTGACTAAGGTGAGAAGCTCCCTTCCTATCCTTAGCCATGTCAAGTACCACTTTCTTGGTTTCCCAAAATTCCTTCCATACTTGAATCTGACATTGATGGTTACTTCACAATGACAATTTCGTAACAAACACATAGTCAACCACACTCTGTTTTGGCATATCGAAAATAGGGGAAAACAAACTATAGAATACTTCTCAACTACTAAACTTCAAAGCTAACAATAAAACCATTGTCACATGAGAGCAATGACAAACTATTAAAAGAACACAATAGTGGAACTCAGCTTTGAACATAACTAAGCTCTGATACCAAGATGATACGAACTCATGGATGAACACACAAACCCAATATCACGTATAACCAAAAGGGTGGGTCCAAGCCATAAGATGGCTCAAAAAGTAAATAATAGTCAAGGTGAGCAGGGGTTCCCGTGCATCAATGATGGATATGATGCACCAACGCCTCACACGAGCTTAGGTCACACTTGATATGACACATAAGTATGGCCAGAGGTAACTCACCACTAGTCTATGCTCAAATAGACTAAATAAGAATAGCTCAAGAGTAAGCAAGGGAACACTTAGCTTAAGAGAGGGTAAAAGAAAAGTTCAGTGTATTCTTCTGTATGTTCTCTTGTGGCTGTTACATTATGTAATTATTTATAGTACCTTATTAGGGCAAGTTCTACATTACAAATAATTACAAAAATGAATCCCTATTTGCTAGATAAAAGGAAAATAATTTACAAGAAAAGCATGAAATTGTGCATAGCAAACATCCTTTGTCAGAAAGGACAATACGGTTGTCAGAAGGGACATCATGCACGCGTTTTTAATCTATGATTCTAACAATATTGTGGGCCAAACAGGGGTAGTCCTCTATTCAAGTTTATGCGGCTTTAGAAGTTTGGCACCCTGACTGTCGGAGCTAGACTAGGGTTAGTTTAGGGATGGTTCACAGTCGAATCAGCCTCAGATGGTCAACTCCTAACAGTTATCAGCTCAGCCTCAGGACTATAGAGATTACTATATTCAGATTTAGCGCTTAGACTAGTGCATAGTGGAGGGTTGATTTAGCGCTTAGACTAATACATAGTGGAGGGTTGATTTAGTGCTTAGACTAGTGCATAGCGAAGGGTTCGGTTTGGCACATTGGCTAGCCACCTTTGCAACACCTTGGATAGTATGGAGAACAAAGTAACTCAATAGATCGGGCTAAGGCAAGCACTGCTCCTTAGTGCTTAACTTACCTCAAACAGCTCGACGGACTACCTGAGAGAACCCTTGGGCTCGAGAGCGTGTAATCGATCCTTGATCCCTATCAACTCATATTGTAACATATCTGATTCCTTTGATGATCAAAACTGGCCAAAGATGAAAATGAATCCTAGTGATGAGATAACCCAAAGAGTACTCTATGTTTATGTTTATGGCACCATGATCATTATCACTCCTGAGGATATTTGTAGCCTTATAGGTATTGAGATTAGTAGAATTGAGGTTAATGTTAATTATTATGGCATACACTTTTATGAGAGAGTATTTCGATATCATGTATTGCTAGGAATTGGAGGAAACATAAAATTTTAGTTGCAATAAGACTTAACCTTAGGACCAAGATTCTCCATCATATTGTGATCCACAATTATTATCCTTGCCGAGGCCAACAATCTAATGTCACATATCTAGACGTGTGGATCCTTTACTATCTCCTTATGATCAAGCAATTTGACTTTTTCAATATTATGGTTTAGTGCTTCAAACATGTGACCCATAACCCTTCTCAAGCTTTCCTTCAGCATGGCCGATTAGTTGCACAATTGTTAATTCGTAAAGGAGTCCATTTTCCTACACCCCCATGGGTTGCTTGGGTCAAACACCCTAAACTAGTTGATATTTGTCTAGGCATTTAGAAAAAGGTAAGCAACAATTAGTTTAGAAAGAAACCACTTCCTCTCTTTGATCTTGGTCTAAACAAGAACCAGCTGAATCTTTTGATGAATTAGGGAGTAATATTGATCATGGCCCTTCTAATGAAGCTTCTTTAGACCTTGAAGCTTAGCTTCCACTACCTATTGATGCCTCTCAAGCTCTACGTAAAGAAGGTTCCTCTCAACAACCACCTCCTCTTAGCTTTAGCTTCCCTCCTTTTGATCTAACCACTCCTTTAGCATCTCAGTATCCATTTTATCAATACTCCAAGATGCGTTTTAATCAACTTTAGGAAGACATTCATGATCACATTCATAGTGGGTCTGCAGGCCTTTACCACCATTTCCATATGAAATATCACTACTCCTCATGTCCTTTCCCTCCTTTAGCTCAAAATGATGACCTTCATTAATAGGAATCAGAGTACTAGATCTTTAACCCATAGTCGAGCTCGAGGCTTAGAAGGACTAATGAGACGAATCCTCCTGTTCCAATTGACTCTTGCTAAGGCTGAGCTAATCCTTTCTACCGACCAACTTCTTATGCTAAGCCGAGTTACTACACATCTCTCAAAAGTCGTGTGTCGACCAAACAAATGCCTTACTAGTAGCCTAGCCTTTCATACACACCTACTTAACCATGATTAAGCTAACCCCCAATTCGGCAACATTGGTGTCGAGAAGCCAAGAGATCCAGCACATATCTACAGCCACTTCTTCTCGAATAAGTCTAGGTTTGACTGGCACCTCTGCTTGGTACCCTAGCTTAGCCTTCCATCCTGACCGTACTATTTTATTTGTTTCTACCAAAAGCATTCCCAATAAGCTATTGCCATGTATCCCAGCTCTATGTGAAGGAATATACTACACTAATCATTATTTTTCTTTAAATATTCGTTTTTATCCTTTGTATTCCTTATACATTTCTTCTTTTAGACATTACCCTTTTTTTCTTTTTCCATTTTAGGCAAGTTTCCCTAATTTCTCGGGTATAAATACCCACTATACATGTAGCTATAAGGGATATACAACATCTCATCAATTAATATACCGAATATATTTCCTGTAAACATTACTCCCTTAGCTTAGTTACTTACTTCACTCTCATCCTAACTCTTAAGTAAGGCTAGATGGCAAATAACCTCATTAAACCACTTTGTACATCATCTCGAGTTGTGCTAAGAGTCCTCAAAAGTTTTACTGGTGCATTATGTCCTGTGGAGCTGTTCATAGGTTTTCTAATTTACTTTTCTAATTGTTACACTACTTTCCATCTCGTTCTTCAAGCTTTTGGCAAGCTTGGACCCACCGCTATGATTAACCTTATCTGTTTTTGGTCTTGGTCTACATCATCTTGATATTAGAGTGAAGGTTTCATTTAGGTAAGTTGTATTTGTGTTTTGTGAAGTAGTGTTTGCTATAGCAGTGTGTCGAACTTATGAAGAGAATTACTAAAGTATTTGAGTAAGTAATAGGGTATAGTAGTTTATTCTCAAGTATAGTCTATTTTACCCTATTTTAGACATCCAAAAACAAAGCGATTTTTTCTATAGTGATTTGTTCATCGATATAGTTATAGTGTTTACGGGTTAACTGGACATTTGTGTAAAGAGTGTATGTATTGTTTAGTTTGGAGAAATAGTGTTAACTGTATCTCAGATTCGAAGTTTGATACCCAAGATTGTTAAAGAAAATGACATACCCAAGTGTTAATGTTGGTATTAAGGATGACAATAATGGTGTTGTCCACCATCACCGACAACCCTAGGGCACCCCCAAAAGTACAAATGATAGACTTGATGAGGTGTTTAACCTCTTAGCCGACCTAACTAAGGTCGTTCATGTAATGGCCTATTGACTTACTGAGGCTATATAGAATACTCCATAAGCTGTTAAACCTGTTAAGGGACAAATCCTAACTTGATAAGTTTGAGACAAAGGAGTAAGAGGATAAGTGAGAAGGAGGAATGAATTAGGACATTTGGATGATGGTAGAGAAGAAGAGTTTGAAGAAGAAGAGCGAGCTTGAGCACCCTGAGCATCCGACCATGTGAAGCTTTAGATTCTAAGCTTCAACAAGTCAGGAAGTGCCGATGATTATTTAGATTGGGAAGAGAAGGTTGAATGCATTTTTTATTATCACCAATATGAAGACCAAGAGAAAGTAAGGACTACTACTGTTGAATTCTCAGGTTATGCTACGATGTGGTGGAAAAACTTCCAAATCATAAGGAGACGAAAAGGATACAAAGAGGCAAGTACTTAGCTTGAGATGAGGAGAATACTCAAAAACAAATTTATGCGGGATACATATCTATAAGACACTTTTGCTTAACTTAAAGAGTTGAGATAAGGAGGCCAAACCGTTAATAAATACGTTCAAGAATTCCAAATACTCATGATTCACTGTAAAGTAGAAGAGCCATTAGTACGAACAGTATCTAGATTCCTTATTGGATTAAGAAGTGATATTCAAGACATTGTAGAACTTCAGTAATTTACTATAATGGATGAGGCTATAAGAATAGCCCAATGAGTGGAAAGACAAAAGAGAAGTAAAATACCAAGCTAACCCCTCAATGAGCCAACCTAGCCAATCAAGCAAACTTGTTCAAGGAGGTTACCAAGCCCAACCAAGCACCAAGCCAACTAAGAAGACAAATGCTAAGGCCAAACAAAAGGGCCGACTCGATGGTGATGTACTGATGCAAACATACGAGAAGGGATAAGGATTTGAGAGGAAGACAAACCAAATTAAGTGTTTCAAATGCCAAGGGTTTAAGCACATGGCTACTTAGTATCCAAACCGATAAACCATGATTATCAAGGGAAATGTCCCTAAGCTCGAAGTGGATAGTACTGATGAGGAAGCCAAGGAAGAGGTTGTTCCCGAGAAAGAAACCACTTGAAAGGATGAACTAGTCAAGGAAGATGTGTTCACCGAGGACTTAGATAAGTTGACTTTAGTTATCCAATGTGCAATGAGTTTGGAACTCTAACTCGAGGAGGAGCAGAAGGAGAACTTATTTCACATCACTTGCAAAGTGAATTATCAAGTGTGTACACTCATAGTGGATAGTAGGAGCTACACTAATGTGGCATCTATGGACCTAATGAAGAAGCTAAAGTTGCTAACTATCATACATTCAAAGCCATACAAGTTGCATTGGATATATGAGAAAAGAGCACTACATATCACTCAGCAAGTATTGTTGTCGATCTATATTAGGAATTATTCCGACGAGATCCTTTGTGACATACTACCTATGTGTGCATCACATGTACTATTTAGCCAACCTTTGCTTTTTGATCGAAGAGTTATGCATGACAGATTTAGGAACACCTATGTTTTCAAAAAAGATGAGAGGAAGGTTACTTTGAACTCTATGACATCAAGTCAAGTTAGCAAACTACGAGCTAAACTTGCTCGATGATCCAAGAATACTTTAATTCTAAGCAGAGCCAAGCTCCCAAAAGCTATAAACACCTACATGCCAACTTTTATGTTGGTTAGAAGACTATTAGAATTGAAGGAGCAGATTGAGCTACCCCTTGAGGTGAGAGAGCTATTGGGTGAATGTATTGAACTGTTTCCAGAATAGTTACTAAAGGGATTACCCCCATTCAAAGGCATTAAACACTACATTAATTTGATACCCAGTATTGCCTTGCCAAATAAGCTAGCTTATCGAATGAATCCTGAATAGGCTGCCAAACTCCAAGGATAAGTCATTGAACTAATAGAGAAAGGGCATGTGAGGGAGAGCCTCGGCCCCTATACAGTACTGGCACTCCTCATGCTAAAAAAGGATGGTACCTGGCACATATGCGTAGATAGTAGAGCCATGAACAAGATCACGATTAAGTACAGATATCATATCCCTAGAATGGATGATACGATGGATAAACTGAGAAGGGCTAAAGTCTTTAGCAAGATTAATCTAAAGTCTAGCTACCATTAGATTTAGATGAGGTTGGGAGATGAATGGAAAATTGCATTCAAAACTCAATGGACTTTATGAGTTGATGGTTATGCCTTTTCGCCTATCAAATGCGCCAAGCACCTTCATGAGACTAATGAACAATGTGCTAAGCAATTTGATTGAGAGATGTGTCATAATATACTTTGACGACATCTTTGTGTACAGTGCTAACCTGCCAAGTCACTCAAAACATCTCCATGCCATGCTCAATGGTCTCCGAGCCAAGAGGTTATTTGGCAATCTAAAGAAGTGTTGTTTCTAGCAGGAGGAAATAATATTTCTAAGTTATGTAGTTGGTGGAGGTGACTTACGAGTAAATGATGAGAAGATCCAAGTAATAGTCGAGTAGCTACCCCTAACTACTTGTACCAAGGTGAAAAGTTTCCACGGACTGGCATCCTTTTATTAAAGGTTCATTAAAATTTCAATGCCATTGTCATACCCCTTATCAAGCTGATGAAGAAGAACATTGAATTTACATAGGGAGAAAGAGAGGAAAGAAGTTCTGTTGAAGTAAAGATAAGGTTAACTTTTGCACTTGTATTAGCCCTACCCGACTTAGAGAAGGTTTTTGAGCTAGAATGTAACGTGTCAGGTATTGGTATAGGTGTTATCTTAATGCAAGAAAACCAACCAATTGCTTACTACAACGAAAAGCTCAGAGGACCTCAACTAAACTACTCCATTTATGACAAAGAACTCTTAGCCCTCATCTAAGTGCTCCGAGTGTAGTAACACCATCTATTGCCAAGAGAGTTTATCATCTATATAGATCATAAATCTTTAAGGTACCTTAAAAGTCAAACCAAGCTATCAAAGTGACAAGCACCATGGGTTAAGTTCCTTGAGGGATTCAACTTTATGATTAAGTATAAGCAAGGCAAGAACAATGTAGTTGTTAATGCTCTATCAAGAAGCCACGCACTCCTAACTGAATTGCAAACTAAGCTGTTAAGGTTTACAAGCATCAAAGAGTAGTATCAGCAAAACCCCCATTTTGGTCCCATAATGGTGCACTATACTGAGGGAAGGATAATGGATGAGTATTACACTATAGAAGGGTATCTATTCCGGGGAGGAAAGCTATGTATGCTAACCTATTCTTTAAGAGAGTTTCTTGTTGGGGAAGCTCATTTTGGTGGACTTTCTAGACATTTTGGGGGACTTTCTAGACATTTTGGGGAGAAGGGGACATATGAATTGTTGAAAAGGATAGTTCTTTTAGCCAAGATTGAGATGAGACGTACACCAAGTTCTTAAGAGCTGTGCTACTTGCAAGAGGCAAAATGCCAAGCCAAGCAAGAGAAAGCAATGCCTTTACCTATCCCAACTCAACCTTGGACTGAGTTGAGCATAGACTTTGTTCTCAAATTACCAAGAACTACTCGAGGCAAAGATTCTATGATGGTCATTGTAGATAGATTTAGTAAGATGGCACACTTTGTACCCTGCTCTAAAGCTAACGATGCTTTAGCTATTGCTTCTCTCTTTTTGCAAGAAATTGTTCGGTTGCATAGTGTGCTAAGGAGTGTAGTCTCAAACAAGGATCCAAAGTTCCTAAGCCATTTCTAGAGGACTTTGTAGCATCATATGGGACTAAACTGCTATTCAATATTTCTTATCATCCCCAAACTAATGGTTAAATAGAAGCGGTCGACTATACTTTGGGATCACTACTCCGAGCTGTGGAAGAAAGAACTTAACTGATTGGGATATTTGTTTACCAATGGTAGAATTCACTTACAATTAAACAATGTATGACACCACCAAGGAGACCCCTCTTTGAAGTTGTTTATGGCTTTAATCCCGAGCTTCCCCTTGATCACAACCTTGTGCCCATGTCTGAATAAGAAGACTTTAATACAAAAGCCTGAGCACAGTCCCTATAGTACATCAATGAGAAGGTTACTCAATAGATTGACCAAGTTGCCAGGAAAATGTGAGAAAGAGTTAAGGGAAGGAAGTCAGTATAGTTTCAACTTAGAGACCTAATATAGTTGCACTTAAACAAGGAGAGATTCCCAAGCAAGAGAAAGAACAAGTTGTTTACTTGAGTTGAAGGCCTTTTCAAAATCCTCCAAAAGATTAATGACAATGCCTACAGATTAGAACTACCTAAAAATTATGGAGTCTCTAACGCTTTCAACATTGTCAACCTCGATCCCTATCACCTTCAGGGAGAATTAGACAAAGACCCGCCAGATTTGATCCCAAATCCAAATCAACTAAGAGGGAATAATAGAAATCAGACTATCAAACTTTTGACCTACAGCTAAGCCCGAAGCCTAAAAGGGCTAATGAGATAAACCCTCCTATTCTAATCAACTCCTACCGAAGCCAAGCTGATCCTTACTGCCAACCAACTTCTTATGCCAAGTCAAGTAACTATATATTTTTCAGAAGTCGTGTGTTGATTAGACGAATGCTCTACTAACATCCTAACCTCTCAAATATACCTGCTCGACCATGACCAAGCTGACCCCCAATTTAGCAACATTAGTGTCGAAAAATTGAGAGCTCCAGCACATATCCACAACAACTTCTTCTCGGATGAGTCCAAGTCTGACTGGCACCTCTACTTGATACCCCTACTTAGCCCTCTATCCTAACCATACTATTTTGTCTGTTTCTACCAAAAGCATTCCTAATAAGCTGTTACCACATATCCTAGTCCTACGTAAAGGAATCAGCTACACTAATCATTATTTTACTTTAAATATTTATTTTTGCCCTTTGTATTCCTTATACATTGCTTCTTTTTAACATTACTCTTTTTGTCTTTTTCCATTTTAAGCATGTTGCCCTAATTTCTTAAGTATAAATACCCACTACACATGTAGCCATAAGAGATACACAACATCTCATCATCAATATACTAAATATGCTTCTCGTAAACATTACTCCCTTAGCTCATTTACTTACTTCCCTCTTATCTTAACCCTTAAGTAAGACTAAGTGGCAAGTAACTAATCGAACTACCTTGTGCGTTGTATCAAGTTGTACCAAGAGTCCTCAAAAGTACCATTAGTGCATCATATCCTGTGGAGCCATTCATGAGTTTGCTTATTTACTTTTCCAGTTATTACATTACTTTCCATCTTGTTCTTTAAGCTTTCGGCAAGCTTAGACCCACCACTACAATCAACCTTGTTTATTCTTAGTCTCAGTCAGCATCACTCCTGTTACCTCAGCTACTCACTCCAGCTTATGTTTCTTGTATTGCTTTTTTTTCTAATTTCTGTAATGGACGTAGCCATTAGCCACCTTTATGTTTGTCTCATTTTGTCTTTTGTTGCATTTTGGCCATTGTTGTGGTCTTTGCTCCTTATCTTAGTGTAACTGGTATTTTGTGATGCATGGACATCTATCTTATGTCGTTATATTACTAAAAATCCTTTTACGTTATCTATATATGTACTAGAATGGATAACGCTTCTTTATTTGGTTGCCATGATTATCTCTGTTGCTCTTAGAAGATGTTGTAGGCTGATTTTACTGGGTTGGGTATGCCACTTCTCTTTAGAGAAGTCTGTAGTTTGTTTGCTCTTCTTTTTGCAAGGAGTATATCCTAAGGCTTAAGTTGAAACTATGTTGAAATTTTGACTTAATTCATTTTCCCTCTTAACCATCTAGATCCTCCTCTTTTTTATGAGGCCAAAGGAGGAGAAAAATTCAAGTCACTTAAAAATCAAATCACTTAGAAAGTCAAAAAGTGTATCTAAGGAGTCTAATAAAACATTGAACTTATCTTACTACTTTGAGAGATTGTCTTACAATTTAACTAATCAAGGTTTAATAAAAAGATTGAAATTGCAAGAAAGACTAATATGGAGAATGAGACTCAATTCCCTAACAAATTAATACTCTCTATTTCAAGCACTCTTTAGTCTTACCTATTTACTATATATCTTGAAACCAAATGCCTGATTTAAGGGGAGTATTATATTGAGGGGATGCTTTTAAATATAAAGGTTTTGTCCCCATCAAAAAAGGGGAGATTGTTGAACCTAAAGTTCACTAATTAATTTTGATGAGAACAAAAACCCGAAAATATAGTTAAATGTGTGATTATATGTTGAGTTAATTGAAAACACTAACTATTTTGTAAAATTATTTAATGTCAATTAACTCCTTAAAATATTTAGATTTGAAAGATTTGCGATTATCTTTGAAGTTGAACTTTATAGAATGATTGCATATGTTATGTTTAGAAGTTAGAAATAGATGAGAATGGCTTACCGGCTTGACGATGAAGTGCCCTAGATTGGAAGATGAAATGCTTTCTATTCACCAAGCAAGCATAATAGTGGACTTACTAGTGTTCATGCCAATGTTTTATTAGCTTACTGTCACGACAATAAGCCTATTTCAACTATCCATTAGAGCATTTAATGCACAATAATGGGAAGAATTAAATGAGATGATGTAAACGCTTAATAACCCGACTAAGGACAAGCTAGAACTGATATTCTACTACAATCAAAAGATATTCACTTACATTCCTTGGTCCTTTAACTTACTATTTTTCTTTTATACTCTTTGTTACAATCAAACAAATAAGACTTAGTGTGTAGTATTTAAGAGCTTTTGTCTTTACAATCTTTAGAGAGAAAAGCACTACATTTATGCATTATTGTGATTGAGGAAACTAGAAAAGCTCTTTGAGCATTGATTTGTGAGATTAATAAAGTGTTGTAAAGTTTTCGATTGAGGCAATTGTAGGTCCGTATAGAGTAGGGGGCGATTCAAACTTCACATTATATCTAGCTTAATCTTCTCTATCCTTATCTCTTTATTTTTCCATCCCTTATTATATTATTATTACATTGATCACATTTTTTGCTATATTTATTATTTAAATTTAAAAAGAATTAAAATTTGTCCTTAAAACTTAATTCACCCCCTCTTGAGTTTTAGCTTAATGTTCTTCATATATTAGGTCTATCTTCTAAGATAATGAGACTCAACATACTACTCATTTCCTCATTAATAAGATATCTGATAGTTTGTTCTTTCCATTGTTTAAGGCCCCCCCAAACTTGTTTTTTGCTAACTGAGTATAATTGGGTGTAGTAGTATACTTAGGTAAGAGAAATATTAAACCATTTTTCTTATTTGATTTGTCATAACTTTCTCCATTTTTTAGAAAAAATTTCAATGGAAAAATATGAGTCTAATTTCATGAAATCAAGAGGTTTTTTTAAATGTTTTCCTTATTTGAAAATGCTATTGGTTCAAACATCCATAAGTCAATGTGTTTAGCTAGCATGTTTTATTTATTATGACTTTATTTAGAATGCTCAATTATCTAAGAGTTATATTAGATATATTTTTCAAATAAAACTTTTCACTAATCTTTTGTATGGATGGTGTATCTAATCGACTCTACGAGAGTTCATTAGAAACATGTTTATCTACTTTTTCCCTAGATAAATCTTCTCGATTTCAATTTAAAATCTTTTTTTACCTTAGTTTAAGAACGACCAAAGTCATTTTCACATAAAAGATAATTTGTTATCAAAATATCCTAAGATAATGTTTTTGATAAGAAAACATACAATTAACATTAAATATTTCCAAAATTAAGGAGAATGATTTTTAATCATTAAATCAAGATGATGCTTACCTTTGTTCGACAACCTAATTTAGAGACTTAAGTAGTTGCTAAGATACATGGTTTGACTATTTCAACTAAGTGAGAGTACTCAAGGAGTTAAGTACATAAACTTCATATGATTTAAGGAGATTTTGCATGCCTATCTACTCTTAACCTAGCTCATATACTTAAAGAAACTATCCATGAACTTAGATTCGAAGCCCATGCAAGGATCCATCAAGAGAACTCATCCAAATTGTCAACTTTCAATATGATGAAACAAACATTGTTGATAGCTAAAGTCTATAATATTAAAGAGCTCTTTCATTTTGAGACAATATCACAATTAAAGAAAAAAGGTGTTATGTAGTTGCATTGCCATTTTGAAAGTTTAAACAAAGCTCAAAATGAAATACGCGTCACTTCTTCTCAAGAATAGTGGAGTTGATACTTTATAACTCCTTCACCTGTTATATGTACATTTAAGTTTCTTAAAACTATTAACTCCTCCTTCTATCTCTCTTTCTAAGTCATCTTTATGTATCATTCCACATAACTCATTTAAAACCACATATAGCATGAGACTGACACTACATGAACATAACTACTACAATTGATCCCTACATCTATGACCTTAAAATTTTCGACTTCATCTTTCATGAAATAAGTTAGTAGTTGCAATTAACTATCTTTTATAATCATTATCATATATAATCATATCTTATATAATAAAATAAAATTATGGATACTAATTGTTAACATCCAATTTTTATGTAAAAACAAAATTTAAAAAAAAAATACTACTCCATGAGTTATCCTTCTATATCTATATTTTCGATCAATGGCCATAGTTAAATAGTGCAAGTGGAATGTTTCCTATATGAAACTCTAACAATCCATTACTTAGAGAGAATAGGAAGGAAACAAAGTAATTATTCTCAAAATATCATTTATCATCTTATTTACTCACAAATTGCTCCATGAATTCTTATTTTAGGTAACTTTTCCTATTCACTCTTCTACAAGAAATAGTTGTTGCCTTTCATATAAAGTGACATTTTTTATTCCATCTTCATAGGGAATAAAACTTTTATAAATAATTATTAGAGTTAAAGTAAACATTGGAATAGATATTCCCGATAATAAAAATTTATACAAAATGAGCAATAGACTGTAAATTTCATAAGAAGTAACCTTTTATTTCTTATCTATTTCTAGCCTACTATTGTTAATAATATTTCATAAGAAGTAACCTTTTATTCTTTATCTATTTTTCACTTGAAAGTGAATGGACCATAAAGCTCTAGTTAAGTTTTCTTTTCCTCATTGCTTTTTCTTTTTAAATACATGTATATCGATTTCTTCTTATATTATTTCAATTGTTTCATGTTGTGGTAAAACAATAAAAGTTATTTTTTTTAATATTATAACGTCTTTACTTTATCTAAATACTACCCTTGAACGAACATAAGGGTTTTGGCAACACCACAACTAGCCTTACCACTTATCCCACCCCCCTCCCTCCCTCCCTCTCCCTACCCCACCC